>CM053618.1:38992586-39003307 GCA_028646535.1 Procyon lotor | reverse complement strand
GCAGGGGACTGACGGGGGGGGGGGGGGGATTGCACATGCACAAACCACTAAGGTCAGGGTAGCCATGATACCGGAAACAGGGCAGTTGTAGAGAGACCTGGTCACAGGAGCAGGCTGTTTGGGGTACAAGTATCTGCTTAATCTCAAGTGCTATACAGATGCCCCTAGTGACCCTGAAGACAGAGTTGGAAGAAACGACACTGCCTGGCCAGCATCCAGCCTGGCAGACTGGCCAGGGTATCCTCCAATAAGAGATACTTGGGAGCCTCCATGGCTAGAGTAGCCAAAGGCTCCGCAGGCAGCCAGTCCTCATGTGGACTATCACCAGCTTAAAGCTACCACCTCAGGAAGATTTTGGGGAGCAGGATCCCTCCACGCAGGAATCTATGTGGGTAGGTACTGCAGCGCCAGCCACACTTAGAAGACAGTGCGTACTGGGCAAGCGCAAGCCGTGCAGGTCCGCGTAGTCAGGGACCTGCAATAGCGCAAGAGTCTAGAGAAGCCAGGTCCCGGGTGTGGGCTGTTGGTGGCACGAGGCATTTGGTTAATTCTGAGCACTAACCTACACAAATGCCCATGTTCTCCCCGAGGGCAGAGCTGGAGGAACCTGGACCGGTCCAGCCAGGGTGGGCCATGCAGGATGGTTAGGATACCCTCCAGTAAGAGACACTGGAAAGCCTTAATTGCTGGAGAAGCCTGGGACGCCTTCAGGCAGCCAGTCCAACTAGGGATCGGCAATCCCAGGTTTCAAGTGGAGACTCAGAAATATTTTCCTGACGTGGGCTCTCTATACCCTGAGGCCATTCTGGTGATTGGGGTCCTGCCCAAATTCTTTGGTCCTGCAGAACTTCTTTGCAGCCCAAGCCTTGTTAACACGATTCAGACTGTGCATGCCTGGGTTGGGGGGTTGGGGGAGAACAGATTAGGTAGGACACCGTGGTCCTGAAAAAAGACAACGTCAGCTGGGGCTGGTCGTAGGAGGGAACTACCTGGCATCTTTCTAATTATAAGCTTTACCAACACAAATAGACATATCCCACCTGAAGGAGAGCTGGAGAAATCTGGCCTGCCTTGCCAGGGCAGTGCTGGGTGAGATTGCTAGGGTACCATCTGTTAAGCAATATTTGGAGCATTGATTGCTAGAAAAACTTGGGATTCTATCAGGCAGTCAGTCCAAAGGGGAACTGAAAATGGACAATTTAAGAAGCCTTGGAAAGGTTTTGGGCGGGTGGGCGCTCTCCCCCTTGAAGGCTGTGGACCAAGAAGATCACAAGCCTGTAAAGCCCACAAATGTTCATTTAGGGCCTTAGGGATTGCAGTCTTGGGAGACACAGAGTTGACCAATTATATGTGAATTATAAAATTTTGAGCCCAGGAGTGCAGGCTTATAAAGGCAGAAGCCACAAGGTTACATAACTTGTTTTGATAGAATTATGATCAGTGCTGGTGCAGTTAAACTGACTGATACAGGATTAGCTATTTAGCTAGCAGATGTTACATTATCTCTAATTCAGCCCAAAGTAGAATGGCATATTCCAGGAAGTGGTCTATTTGCAACTGAAAAAAGTCAAAAGTTCATTGTGTTCCTAGAATTGAACAGGAGATGGGCCCAGGCTCTGCTTTCTCAGTATCTTCCAGACTCTATTTTGAATGAGTCTCTTAACAATGCTTACACACGCTGTGGTTCCAGGGACAGAGGTCAGACACTTTGGATCCCAGTTTTCTGATATCAGGTCATGTCAGCCAAGAAGATGACAAGGCTGTAAAGCAAGAGAAAGTATTTGTTTGGGGTCTTGCAATCCAGGAGACACAGAACCCATGGAAATGGAAACAGGGAATTCAGGCTTATAAAGGCAAAACCACAAGATTCTCTAACTTATTCTGAAAGAATTATAATTGCTGCTGACAGGATTAAACTATGTCATAGAGGACTGGCTAGTTAGGACTGGCTAGTTAGCTAACAAGTGTGCATTAGCTCTTTTTTGGCCCAAAGTAGAAGGATGTGATCAAGGAAATGGTCCAATTGCAACTGACAAAAGTTGAAAGTTCATGGTGTTCCAGGAATTGAAACAGGAGAGTGCATACGCTCTACCTCCTCAATATCCTCCTGACTCCATTTTGAATGACTCTCTTAGCAATGCTTACCTCAATTTGGAATCTTTCACAAGGCTATGCTGGCCTTTGGGGACCAGCCCAAGCTCCACAGGCTTGGCAACCCCAGCAGTAAAAGTCTAGCTCCCAGGGTGTGCCCTGTGACTATGTCTTTGCTGGTGGGACAGGTCACAATAGCCGGGAAACTGAAATTGTGTCGGGAGAAACCTGTTCATAGGAGTGGTCTATTGGTGATACCTGACATCTGCCTGATGCTTAGCCTTAACGTACACAAATGTGCATATTCCACCTAAAGGTAGGGCTGGCTGAATACAGACTGCCTTGCTAGGGCTGGTGTGAGTGGGCTCTAGTAAGAGATGCCTGGAACCCCATCAGGCAGCCATTCCACAAAGGGACTGACTGTTGGCCATTTTGGCAATACCACAGGGTGATTTTTGGGGTGTTGGCTTCCTCCACACTGAGGCAAAGCATTAGGTTGGGGATGGGTCTCAGCTCCACAGGACCGAAGGGTCCTGGCTGCCCAAGGGCAGCTGCTGGAGTGTGGACTGTGCATGTACAGAGTAGCTAGGGACCTCAAAAAGGGCAAGTGTCTAGAGAGGTCAGTTCATGAGAGTGGGTTCTCAGGAAAATGAAATGTTGGCCTAATCTCAAGGCCTGCTGATCCATTGTGGAATATTTCCCCTCAAGGTATTGCTAGAAATTTTTAACTGCCCTGCGAGGGAAGGATTGGGCAGCAGGACAAGGAATCCTCCATTAGAAGACACTTGGGGTACAGGTTCCTGGAGAAGCCTGGACCTCCAACAAGTATCAGGGACCTGCAGCAGGGCAATGTTGGGTAAGACTGGGTCACAGGACGTGGGGCTCTTGGGAATACTTGGCATCTAATTCCAAACATTCATCTCCACAAATGCACATGTTCCCCCTGAAAGCAGAGCTAGAGGGATCCAGACTGCCTTGCCAGGACCGGTTTGGGTGGGCTCGCTGGTATAGCTCTCACTAACAGATTACTGGTAAACCCCATACCTCATCAGGCAGTGAGTCCAAATGGGAACAGAGTGTGGCCAGTTTAAAGCTGCCACCTCACACAGGTTTTGGGGTGTTCAGCTCCCTTCACACTAGAGACTATGCCTTTGACTGGGAATGCATCTGAGCTGCATGGCCCTGGGGTACCCAGGTAACCCAAGGCTGGCTGACAGGGTAGACATTATACATTCATGGGCCACTGAAGATCTGGAAAATCAGGGACCTGAATTAAGCCACATCTGAAGAACCCAGTTCTCACAAGTGATCCCTTGGGGGCGGGTCCATGGTATCTGCCTTATTCTAAGGCCTAACCTACACAAATATGCATGTGGGGGGCCAAAGGCTGTCTGCCCCAAAATATGCCCCTTTGGGATATTCATTATTTTGAGATAAAGTTACATAAGAAACAGCCAGCGCAAGGCTAACACACAGACACCCTGCCCCCTACTTTATATCCTGAAAACAAGAAATAAATTGCCAATGTGAAAGGTTGGGACATCTTTCTCTGTACCAGGACATGAAGAGACATCCTTATCATCAGAGGCAGGGAACTCGGTGTGGACAAGGCTGTATAAACAAACCTTGCTACTTTTAATAATTGACTACCTCAGATCAAATTCTTTATAATCTGATGGCTCAGATGAAGCCATCAAACATAAGTTTTCTTTTTACTATTATTTACTGGTTTATTGTTTCTTCACCTAAAAAGCATAAGAGCTAGCTGCCTCGGTCATTCTTTTAGGTCTCAGTTTTAATGTTGGGCCTTTATGCACAGTGAACTAAACTTTTTTTCCTTCTGCTAATCTCTCTCATGTCAATTTAATTCTTAGATCAGCTAGAAGAATCTTGAAAAATGGAAGAATATTTTTCCTCCCCAACAGCTAGCATAATCAGCAAGATGGACTTCCCGGGCTAGACACTGCTATAGCTGAGATCCTGGGATGGGCAGCAAACAGCCGACATAAGGTTAGAGTCCTTACTTGGCTCTCTAAGGGTCTAATGGAATGAGATTGAAGGGGGTCCTTTTTATCTCTTTCTAAAGGTAGATTAGCAAGAGACAATATTTGTGGAACTAGAGAATGAAGAACACAAAAAGGGAAAGAGGTCTTTGAAAATACAAACAGCTAAAAGGGCTCTTATGCTCAAACTCTAGGACAGCCTCCTTAAGATTACTTCCAGGGACAAAGAAAATTTCTTAAAAGTCTTCTCCAGAAATAGTAAAAGACTTTATTTTTTTTAAGAAAAGACTTTATTTATTTATTTTTGAGAGAGAGAGCATGAACAGGAGGGAGGGCCAAAGGGAGAGGGAGGAGCAGACTCCCATCTGAGCAGGGAGCCAGATTTGGGGCTTCCTCCCAGGACCCTGAGATCATGACCTGATCCCAAGGCAGATGTTTAACTGCTTAACCCGCCCAGGCATCCCTAAAAGACTCTTGCCATCTGAGCTAGTAAACTTAATTTATTCCAACTGTCATTTATTGACTAGTGTATTTTGCGTTGTTTTAGAACAGAAACTGTAAGATCTCCATGCTTATCTATATGTATTTGTATCTATGTATATTAGAGATATGGTATTTTTCTACCTCCAGATGGTACTGCCATAATTAATTTATAAAAGAGCTCTATTTCATTGGCTTAAAGAAAATTAGTGCTTACATACATTTAGTATTCATAAAAATTGTCCAAAATAAAAAAGAAAATCCAAATATATTTCAGGTTTATAGGATCTGGAAAAAATAATTTATTAGCTAATTTAAGGTTATTTGTTTTAAGGTCTTTAGAGTTATCAGCATTAAATATTACACTTTTCTCCTATTGGGGTTTACTAATTAAGTAACTTCATGATGTCCCTGTTACAAAATTTGTCAACAAAACTAACTTAGAATGTAACTGACTTTGTCTAATGTCTCATGAAGTTTTTGTGGGTGGTTAAACTGAATTGTTGGGAGCAAATGTTTTAGATGGATGTAAGTAGAATAAGAGTTTGTAGATAACCATAACAATTATATTTTATGGAATGTGTACTTTAAAAAAATCTGAATTTTTTAAAAATATCCATGAACTTTAAAGTTTTGCTAAGTGATGACTTAAATTCGTTGAATATCTAGATCATTTCCAAATAAAATAATGAAGTATTGATTACTAAACATATGGGTTTACCCACAGTACTAAATTACTAAAATTACTAAACATTTGGTTTCCCTATTATAGAGAAACTCAGGCTAAAATTTGTGTCTGTCAGTAAGCACGCTTTGTGCTTTATTGAAAGATTGCACTGGGAAGACATTACCAGACAAGGCTCCTTTGCCTAATGTGCAGAAAGCCAACCACTGACACTATTTTGTGGCCAAAATAAAGTTTATTTGTAGGGCACCAAGTAAGGAGATGGTGGAAAATTTCTCAAATCCACCTCCCCAGGGGGTTGGGGTTGGGTGTACTTAAGGATAAGAGGTCAGGATATCACAAAGTATGTAAGTTGACTGGAATATGCTCATTGGATGTAGGGAAAAGGGGGAGGTGTCCTTTCTGAGCACGTGTATTCAGGAATCCTGTCTCTTCATGGAACACGCCTTCCTAAAATGGCGGTGTAAGCATGATAAATTGGGGGAGATCTCCGGGTGTGTCCTCACAGAGATCACTTTTGTGCATTCTTGATCCCTTCTGTGCAAGAATTCTTCCTGGTTTGCTCTAGTCTTTGATTACTGGTTGTCCGTCAACGTCTTTGAAACAAGTTCATAAATCAATTAGATTAACTTGAGTTTTCTCAGGTCACACAATCAAGCATTTGTTAACTCGGCATGGCAGTATCACTCTCCCCTATCATTTGATCATGCCTCAATCTTGAGGGATCGGGGTGACAACTTCCCTGGCTACTTCCTGCTGGAAAGGGGCTTGAGGAATTTGTTGGAAATACTTTCCGGTACTTACCTCAACATGTTCATTCTGCATGACCAAAATACTCTTTCTTTGTTTTGGAGCAGCATCGGAAAGCATGTTTGATTATTACATACCCAGTTAAAGAAATGCACAGTATAGATAACCTAAATCTTAGTAAACAAGTGAGTTTCTTTTGCCCATCAGCAAGTTAATTTTTATGATTCTAATTCCTTTTGCTTTTACATTATTCCTTAGCATCTAGCATAGGCTTTTTTTGGTTATATGTCATGGTAAAGCTGGGAAAATTTGAAAATTTGGTCACTGGCATAAGCATGGGGTCACTATGATAATGCATCAAATAAGGTTTTGGGTGACAAACTCAACGTCTAGAGCGATTTCCCAAATAAGCCAAAATCTGGGAAATCCTAATCATAGAATTATCTTCCCAGGCTTAGGGAATCAGAATCCAGGGAAATATGATAAAGAAGAAAAAGAACCACGTTTGTACTTAAATATGAGCACCCAAAGTAATTAAATCAAAATAATGTGAATGATAGCATGCATATTATTTATTACTTCTATTTTTGATCCTTTGGGGCCTGTCTTCTAAACAGTATTTGGAGGACCACCTCAATGGTCCATTTGGAGAAATCAGTGTCTGGGGTATGAAACAAGCCAAGATTGGGATGATCTGGATTGTTATGTTCTTTTATGGCATGGTTTCCATTCCCAGTGGCATTCTGATAGGTGGGGCATGGTGAGTCTGATGATTCCCAGGGAATCAGCTTTATTTAAAATAAATAAATATATTTATTTTATAGATAGATTGCTGATAGATCATTCCATAGCTTGACACCTTTTAACTTAACAGAAAAGTTCCTTACCAATAAGACCTCATGTGGTCTCACCCAGTGGGGATGGAATTAATCTTCTGGGTGCTTGTTTCTTAAGGACTTTAGTAGGACCCAATTATCAGGAAACCAGTGTTGTAGAGGAACATCTATAGGATATAATAACCTGCTGGAAGCACAGTCATGTATAGTAGTTTGAGCAGCTTCCGAAGACTACATACCTTATAAGGTTCGGTTGCTTAATCTGAGTTCCCTCTGGTAAGTTCGTACCGTGCTCAAAGTATAGGAAGGGCCTCTCATATAACATTTCATAGGGGCTCAATTGGAGCCTGCTTCTAGGGGCCATCCTTAGTTAGAGCAGGACAATTAGCAAGATCTTATCTCAAGTTAAATTAGTTTCCTGACACATTTTAGCTAATGTATTTTTAAGAATATGATTCATTTTTTTTCCTGTCTTGCCAGTAGGCTGTGCTCACCAAGAAACCTATAGTTTCCAATTAATATTCAAGGCACCTAACATTTGGGGGTTATTTTTGCTGTCAAAGCTCCTCTATTGTCACTTTGAATAGACCTAGGTAGCCCAAAGCTGGGAAGGATTTCCTTTCAGAGGGCTTTAACAAACTCTGAAGCTTTTTGAGATCAGCAGGGAAGGTTTCTCCCCAGCCAGTAGAAGCGTCTAATAAATAAACACTAATAAATACCTAAAGTTTCCAGTTGTTCCTGGCATCATAGTGAAGTCAGTCTGCCAATGTTCTCCTGGTCCAGTACCTCTAGAGCAGACTGTTTTATGGGTGGTCCCATCTTTGGGTTGTTTTTAACACATATCATATTTTTTAATTACCTTTTGAATAGTACTATGCCTGTTTGGTCCTATGATGAATTTTTGAATCCACTGGAGAGTAGCATCACTCCTATAATGGGTGCTTTGGTAAATGTGATTTAAAAAAAATTTTTTTTAAAAGATTTCATTTATGAGAGAGAGGGAGAGAGAGAGCGAGAGAGCGAGAGAGAGAAAGAGAGAGTGTGAGAGAGCACACATGAGTGGAAGGAGGGGCAGAGGGAGAAGCAAACTCCCTGCTGATGGATGGTTGGGAAATTTGGGCTTTGTGTTTTGGAGACCTTGTAGTCTTGCTTGGCTAGGAAGTTTAGAGTTAAGATTGTGTTTTGATCTGAAGTTTCTTTAGTCTTAGTGGCTATCAGAATGTCATCTACATCTTGGAGAAAAGCTCCTTCTTCCAGTTGAAGGTCTCTCAAATTCTTGGCCAGCCTTTTGCCAAAGATAGTGGGAGAGTTCTTGAAGCCCCAGGGGAAGAGCCGTCCAGCAGTGTTGTTCCTGGACTCCGGTATTGGGGTCTTCCCATTCAAAAGTGAACACATCTTGGGGATCAGGGCTTACAGGATTAAAAAAAAAAAAAGCATCTTTAAGGTCCAGAACTGTGAACCAACTAAAATCTCTGGACAGAGTGGTAAGCAGGGTGTAAGGATTGGGCACCTCCAGATGGATGTCTTCTGTAATATGATTAATTGCCCTTAAATCTTGGACAAAGCAGTATTCTTGTATGCCTGGCTTTCGCACTGGCAAACTGGGATATTATATGGAGAAGAGCAAGGGCAGATGAGGTCATGCTCAAGGAACACAGTGAATAGGGTTGGATGTCTTGTCTAGCATGCTTCTTCAGTGGGTACTGTGTTAAGTCTCAAACCTTTGACTCTGAACAGACTTTAATATGTGTAAGTACTACCGTCTTTGCCCATCGCAGCCTCCCGTCTGCCCACATGTCTCACGGAATCTCTTCCGAGATCTCAGCCAGAGTCTCTAGTCTGTTGCAACAGCACTGCTTGGAGGGTGTGAGCTTGATCGGGTAAAACTTGGATGACCATTTGTCGGGGTGCGAGAGTGACTCTAGCATTTAATCTGGTCAGTAAATCTTGCCCCAGGCATAGAACAGGACTTGGAGGCAAATACAGAAACACTGTGTTTCCAATGTATTTTTCCCATTTGATAGTCTAAGGGTTAGAGAAATGACTTTTTCAAGGTTTTTCCCCAAAATCCAGTCACACTGTCTGTTCAGACAATTTGGAAAGCCAAGTGTTGAGTACCAAATAGCCCCAGAATCACTCCAAAAGTCCAGGAGTTTGGGGAGCGTGGGTGGCTCAGTCAGTTAAACTTCTGACTCGTGATTTTGACTCAGACCATGAGCTGTCAGGGTTATGAGATCAAGCCCTGCGTCAGGCTCTGTGCTAGGCTTGGAGCTTGCATACGAGTCTCTCTCTCCTTCTGCCTCCACCCTGCTCTCTCCCTCTGGAAAAAAAAAAAAAAGTCCAGGAGTTGGATTCCCCCTGCCATGGTCACGTGGGGCTCCGAATGGGAAATCTTGACTGGGTCAGTGAGGTGTAAAGGAGCTCCCGGGCTTCCTTACAAGGTCACTACCAGTGATCCCTGGCGTGGTGAACGGTGGGCTGCTCGCCTGTGGTTGGGGCTTGGTTTAGGCTGGGGTGTTCTTTTCTCCAGTGCCCTTCCTGCTTGCAGTAGGCACTTTGGTGGGATGCCACTGTGGCATGTCCCCTAAGGTTTGGGGCTTGGGGCCCCGACAGCTGACCTTCGATGGAGCTCTTCCTTGTGGCAGAGAGCGAGGTGGTCCCCGGGCCGGAGGAGCCGCCAGCCAAAACAGCCTGTTTCCTCGTAGGTCCTTTTCTTTCTTGAACTTGATCTCTGCCCTTGAAAACTTTAAAGGCAATTTCAACCAATGAGACACAGACATGCCGAGGGCTTCCTCTACTTTTTTGCAATTTCTTTTGAATATCTGGAGCACTTTGACGAATAAAGGTCATTATTTATCATTTTTAAATTCTTGAGGGCCTCTGGGCCTATGTCTGTGTATTGCCTATAGGCCTTAAAAACAATTGCCAAAAATTTTGAAAGCTCTTCATTAGGCTTTTGCTTTACCTCCTGAGCTTTATTTATGCTTGTTTGTTTTGGGACTCGCTCCTTTAGCCCTTTAAATATACAGTCTATAATGCTCAAGCTTATTTCTATGTCCCATGTCTTAGGGGCTCCATCTAGATTCAGTTGTTGGCATGGCTTCGGCTGCAGTGGCTCTCAGTGGATTATTAGGGGCTCCTTCAAGAGTCCTGCCAGCTTCAGAATGAGCCTATTCTAAGATCATCCTACCTTCCTCTGATGTGAGTAGCCCAAATTGGATGATGAGTAGCCAAAAATAGAGGCAAAAAAATTCTCCATTCTAGGAGTGCTTGGATGGCACAGTTGGTTAAGCATCTGCCTTCAGCTCAGGTCATGATCCCGGGGTCCTAGGATCGAGTCCCGTGTTGGGCTCCTTGCTCAGTGGGGAGTCTGCTTCTCCTTTTGCCCCTCCCCCTGTTCTTTCTCTGTCTCTCTCTCACAAATAAATTATTAAAATCTTTAAAAACTTCTCCATTCTATGGGGTCATCTCAGTAAACTGGCATCTTTTTCCAGTTAAACAAGTCCAAGGATGAAAAGGGAGCGATGAGTCAAATCAAAGCTGGTTGTCCACATCTCCTATAAGTACTTGCCTTAAAGCAAATTACCCTACTTGAGATAAGATGACTTCCTCCTTTATGTGTATTGGGTACACTGCCCCCTGTGGGAGGGAGAGACCATTCCTATTTTCTGATCCTAGGGAATGTGGAGGGGCTGGGACTGAGGCTGAGGAGGAGCAGCAGCGCCCCCTGCTGGAGGAGCAGTCAGCGTGTGCATGAATCCACAATAAATGGTCCTTTTCATTAGAATCAGGTAAAACAGGTTTCTTCACCTGCCCTCCTTGTTGAACTAGAATTTTATATTTCTTCGGCACGGGCTTGCTCTGGTACAACAACAG
>CM053618.1:38933084-38992486 GCA_028646535.1 Procyon lotor | reverse complement strand
GGTGCCCCTTACTTCTTATATCTTAAGCAAGGTCTTACCCTATACAACATTAGCAAAAGTAGATGCATATTAGCAAGAATCCAAGAAATGAGAACAAGAGAGTTTCTATGAGCAGAATCCCTAAATCTTTCCTGATTCTTGATTGATGTCCCCCAACCAAGGCTTCTTTTTTGAAGTCAACAAGGGCCTCCAAACAAAGGTCAAATTGAAAGAGAAGAGAGGAAAAACCATCCTCTGCCATAGCACACAAAGTACTCTCAAAGTCCAGAGATCGAGTCCCGTGTTGGAGTCCCTGCTCAGCTGGGAGCCTGCTTCTCCCTCTACCTGCTGCTCCCCCTGCTCATACTTTCTCTTGGTCAAATGAATAAATAAAATCTTAAAAAACAAACAAACAAAAAAAGATGCTTCAAGCCTAACATCTATGCAGGTGTGTGTTGAAAGGCCTGTGACCCACAGGCTCTGAGGGCCCCGGCTGCCCGAGGCCAGCAAACCAGGTGCCTATGGGTATGTGCAGGCGATGCAGGTCAGGCTAGAAAAGGCCAAGTGATGGGGGAGAGTGAATGGGTCAAGGAATGGGATCTTGGGGTTCATGGTAGCTGCTTAATTCTAAGCCCTAACCTACACAAATACACATATTCCCCTGAGGGTCAAGTTGGAAGATTCTGGATTGCTTTACCCAGAGACGGCCAGGTGGGCTGGCTGGGGTAGCCTCCAATCACAGACACCTAGGACCTTGATTGCTGAAAAGTTCTGGAGCTCATCAGGCAGCCACTATCAAAGGGGATAATCGTTGCCCATGTAAGGCAGCTCCTCAAAGATTTTCAGAGTGTGGGCTCTCCTGAAGCCATTTAGAAGGTTGGGGTTCAGCCAGGGCTCCAAGACCTGGGGAGACCAGGAGGCCCAAGACCAGCTGACATGGGCAGAGTGCACAGTGCTTTTAAGAGGCTTGTAGGATCAGCTGCTACTCGAGCTGCACTTAGGTAAATAATCAGGCCAAGTTCACTTCACGGATTAGGGTAGCCAGGGACCCGGAGCAGGGCAATGTCAGGTGAGGCCGGGTCACGGGAGCGTTCTCTTGGGAGGACCGGGCATTCTTCTTCTTATAAGCATTAATTGGCACAAGTGCTCATATTCCCACTGAAGCAGAGTTGAAGAAATCCAAACTGCCCTGCTGGAGAAGGGCCGGGGGTGTTGGCCAGGGTATCCTCCAATAACAGACTCCCGGGAGAGCAGACCGCATCAGGCAGCCAGTCCAAATGGGGGCTGAGAATTGCTGTTATAAAGCTGCTGCCTCAAAGATGTGGGGGGGTGGGGGAGGGTTGGTTTCTTTAACTTGGAGGTTAAGCAGGGAATTGGAGCCTTAACCTTCACAGGCCTGCAGGGCCCCTGCAGCCAAAGGCCCCTGACAAAGTGGGCATTGCAGGTCAAGGTAGCTAGGGACCTGGAGCAGGGCAATGTCCAGCGAGGCCGGTCATGGCGGTGGTGGGGACCATTGGGGGTGCCTGGCATCTGACTCCCAGCTCTGACTACACAAGTGTGCATATGGCCCCTGAAGGCAAAGCTGGAGGAATCCAGACAGCCTCACCGGGGTTGGATTGGGCAAAGCCATTTGGTATTTCCAAGAAGAGACAACTGGGAGCCTCCATTACTACAGGAACCTGGGACCCCAGCAAATGGGGAGTACACATGGGGACTGCCTAGTTCCAAGCCCCAATCTATGCAAGTGCACATATTCCCCCGAAGGCTGTTGTGTTTTGCAAGGCAGTAATGTTCATAGACTGATTTGTCTGGGCCAGCGATGTATGTCCGTGGGTCCACTGTGAGAATTTCACAAGCCAGTAGCATACGGGATAATGTCTTTTAATTAGCCAATAAAGAAATGACCTGCTCCCGAATAGTGTTAGGTTGGTCACATTATTGTCCAGGCCAGGGGAGATAGAAGGAATAACCCCCTAATGTAGTTGATGTGTACTTCTAATGAGTTGGTGTTTGGGAGACATGTTTTAGCCAACTGAGAGCTGAAGTCTGGCTGCTAGTGCAAAAGTAAGAGGCTCGCGTTCTAGAGCGCGTTGGAAGGGAATGATGGTGCTGCTGTTTGTGGGCAGAAGATGTGCTCAGAGGGCTGGCTGGTGAGCTTTCTCCACTTGCTGTGAGAATCACCATTACCTCTGCAGACGTTAATTAGCCCGAGGGACTCAGAGAGCTATCTTAGGTCAGCAAAGTGTAGCCTTGCCCACACCGAGTATGCTCGGACCATGTAGGTAGTCTGCACACTGCCAGTCTACATACTCTAAATGGCCTCTTACTAGAGATGCTTCCTCATACGGTTTGTCTGTAAGGCCCCAGGAGGGCCCTTTGAACAGATGAGATGATGACGTCCTGACACAACTTAGTTAATTCTTACATTAAAACAACTTTCCTTCTAAAAACCTTTTTTTTTTTTTTGGTCTTTGGATTTGAAACCGGTACAAAACCATCAACTGTGTAATTTCAAATCACTCCCCACGCTAATTAGGTCCTTAGACCTAATGCCCAGTACAGATCTAAGTTCACAAAAATAACAATCCACTCCTTGATTCGAAGTCCACTTTCAATCTTAATCGTGAACATTCAATCAGATTTGGGGAGTATTTTTCCTTGGGTTCTTTTACACTGTAGTTTGATGTCCAGTTTAAGGCACTGTATTCCTGATATTACCTATGTAAGCATAACATAGAACTCTTTAATGTGGTACCATATCCAATCACCAAAACTTAACCTTCTTAAACCTCTCAGTTTAACTGCCTTGACAAATATGTTTCTAAGTGGAGATCATTTTTATGAAGCTCCAAGGGATATGAGCTTACAAAGCGCTATCAAGAGTGCGTTTGCCCACTGTGACTCCAGGATTCAAGGCTTTCCTTTTTAGAGATACATGCTTTCATTCTATTTTAATTCCTGCAGTGATTTTGACTTTGCTCTCAGAAGAGTATCCATAGCGGCAATGAGTATGGGATCCATTCATGAGCAACAGGCAAAACAGTACAGCCGGCAGGCAGCGTGCTGCCCTGACCCGGTGGGGATGCTGATAGGTTGGGTAAGAGATGCATAGTGGACTCATGCCTGCAATATGAGGTAGTATCCTATAAACTTCGAATTCTTGCTGTTCTTGTCACTCAAGGAATTCTGTAATGATTATGGCTGTTATTGCCAATATTTCTCCAAACACAATGACCTTGTATCATGCTAGGCTAAATACCAAGTAGGTCAAGATGTCAGGTACCCCTATTAATGGCCTCCTGTGACCTGGCCTTACCCTACATCGCCCTGTTCCAGGTGCCCTGACACCCTGATCTGTGTGGCCCGTGCATGCATGGTCTGCATCCTGTCAGCCAGCCCTTTTGGCCTGTCCCCAAACACTTGCTGGCCTCCAGGTTCACACCCCGAAAATCTTTCAGTGAGGCAGTCTTCTTTGTGCCTGTCATTGTAGGATACCTCAGCCATTCCTTCTGTCTGCTTCCTCCCTCTTCCAGGCAAGGCCGTCCAGATTACTCTAATCTGCCTTCCGGGGGGAAATACACACATTAGTGCAGGTTAAGTCTTAGAATGAGGCAGATGCCAGCTGCTTATATTAAACCATTCCCGGGGCGCCTGGGTGGCTCAGTGGGTTAAAGCCTCTGCCTTCGGCTCAGGTCATGATCTCAGGGTCCTGGGATCGAGTCTGCATCGGACTATCTGCTCAGCAGGGAGCCTGCTTCCCCCTTTTTCTCTGCCCATTTGTGATATTTCTCTCTGTCTGTGAAATAAACAAAATATCTAAAACAAAACAAAACCAAACCATTTCTGTGATCAGCCCTGCCCAACATTGCTCTGTTCCAGGTCCTTGGTTACCTTGACCCGTGGGGTCTGCTCATGCCCAGTCCACACCCTGACAACTGGCCTTGGCCTGCAGGGAGCACTCCAGGCCTGTGGAACTCCCACTAGATTCAAACCTATCTTTCTGAAAGGGCAGCTTTAATCTGTTGAGATTCTGTATCCAGTTGGAATGGCTGCCAGATGAAGCATGGAGCTTCTCCAGTACTCCACGCTTCCAAGAGTCCCCTGAGGGGACCCCAGCCATCCACTGGGCCCACAGTGCGAGGCAGGCCTGATTCCTGCAGCTCTGCTTTCGGTTGGGAATTTGGCAAGTAGCTACAAATTGATGACAGTCTGACCCCATTTGGACTTGCTGCCTGATGTAGACCCAGGCCTCTCCTGCAACCCGGGCTGCCCGTGGTCTTTTACTGGTGGGGGTTACTCGATCAGCCCACCTTACTCGGCCCTGGCAAGTCAGCTGAGCTCCGTCCAGATCTCTTGTCGGGGGAGATGGAAGATACTTAGTAGGTTAGTGCTTGGAATTGTTTTCTGATTTGTTTTCTCTTTTATAGTAATATTATAGATTTGAATTATCTATTTGAAAACAATTTTTTTAAAAGATTTTATTTATTTATTTGACAGAGAGAGAGAGATCACAAGTAGGCAGAGAGGCAGGCAGAGAGAGGGGAAGAAGCAGGCTCCCTGCTGAGCAGAGAGCCCGATGCGGGACTCGATCCCAGGACCCTGAGATCATGACCTGAGCCGAAGGCAGAGGCTTTAACCCACTGAGCCACCCAGGCGTCCCTGAAAACAATTTTTTATAGCATAGGATGATATCCTAAAAATTGACAAATATAATCAGGCAGAAATTTATATGATATTTTTCCTAAGAGGGGAAGTCATTATGTGTTTCTGAGTAAATTGGGCCCTTAATAAAAGGTGGCTCAAAGCATATTAGTTCTAGAATACATAAATACTAAGAATTTTGCTTTAACCTTTGTACTACATATTAAGATCTTATGTGATTTAAAAAAAAATCATTTGTTTTCTTAAGCCCATGACCAAAGAGATGATTCAGCTGACTGGGAAAAACCTTACCTACTTTTTGGAACTTATTATATCTTATTAAAAATTAGTGTTTTATATTATTTTTAGAGCCGGTCTGCTTCTGGCTCTACATCAAGTTAAATATGTACATATCAAATATTGAATGCAAGGAAGCATTGTGAAACCACTGATGGGAATTTTTTAGAGGTTTTGCAAAGCTCTCTGAACTTTGTTATTTACTGGATGGCAACAATTAACAAGCTTCATTGTAATGCACATAAGTTCAGGGTCACACCTGATAACTGTCAATGAAGATTTGCAACCCCCAAAACACAACTGGAAGATTTTATTAACACGCCTTTGGGAATATCTGACATGTGGTTACTAATCAATGTCATTCTTATCTTACGGGTTTCTTGTTCTCAGGGACAAGGTAAGTTGAAACAGATTTGAACACCCAGCTTCCCTCATATAAACATCTACTTTCATGTGTGTATATTTTTGATTGAATTGACTGGTAGAGATAGTCTGTTGTTGTTAGACAGTAATAAAGAAGGCCTTTATGTAAAAATTATTGCGTCTTCACTGAAGAGTAAAATGAAAATGTGTTTTCTGTTTTCTGAGTTCTACAGTGTGAAGGCCACTTAAGGATTATGGAGATATATAAGTATGTTCATGAAAACTTAACTAGAAAATACATCACAAAAAAGCTAGCTTGTAACTTCAGACTGTATCCAGGCTTCTGATATATAATGCGAGGAAAATTTGGGGAGCAATGGACATCCTCATAATCTCATATATGATGATGATTTGATGGATTTACATGTCAAACCTCATCAGATTATACATTTTTAAATATGTATAGTAATTTTAAATATTA
The DNA here is from genome assembly GCA_028646535.1 of Procyon lotor. NCBI lineage: Eukaryota > Metazoa > Chordata > Mammalia > Carnivora > Procyonidae > Procyon > Procyon lotor. Next base: position 38,986,725 of record CM053618.1, on the reverse strand, counting down.
CTATATTTTAATTATACCTCAATACAGCTACTAGATATCATTAATGTGACCATCAATTTAATATTTTAACAAAATCAATAATGGGAAATAGGCATATCTCTTTTAATAAAAAGTAGAATATATTCTTAATTCCTAGCGTAATGCCAATAAATTTTATTCATTTTCTGAAATCACTGGCAGGTGCTGAAAATAAGAAAATTTAAAATCATTTCTAATACTATAAATTCTTCATTATACTTTTAAAAAAAATCTGCCATTTTATTTTGTTCTCTAGTCCTCTGTTTCTAAGTTACTATAAATGAAACTTTTTTTTTTTTTTTTTAAGATTTTATTTATTTGACAGCGAGAAACACAGCAAGAGAGGGAACACAAGCAGAGGGAATGGTAGCGGGAGAAGCAGGCTTCCCGCCGAGCAGAGAGCCCGATGCGGGGCTCGATCCTAGGCCCCTGGGATCTGACCTGGGCTGAAGGCAGAGGCTTAATGACTGAGCCACCCAGGCGCCCCTAATGAAATGAAATGAAATGAAACTTCTAATGAGCTTTGTGGTGCCTCATTAAATACCAGATATGAGTGGAATATGCATCACTGTGTATCATTCCTTTCATAATTTGTTGCATGCTGGGTTTTGTATGTTTTTTAAGGCTATATTTGGGAAGTTTCCTTCATTATCAACAATGCACAGCAACACAACAAAAATATTCAATGGAATATACCCCAGTTTACCAATAGGGGGTCTCTAGAGTCCGTGTACTTAGTGAGGAGTTGGGTGGATGTGTCATTTGATTGTCTTTTTCTCCTAATTCCTGTATGTCTTAATTAGAATTTTCATTAAAAAGATATTTCTACACAAGAGAAATAGCAGAGGAGAGGGAATATGCAGATATGCAAGGGAAATGTGAAATTTGGACAAACCTTTACCTGATATTTCAGTTGAAAACAAATCTTTTAAGAACTAGTGAATTCTTCCTAAAAGTGGTCTTTGAGCTAAATGCCCGGCACTTTTATGCTGCACCTGTGTTTGGATGCCAAAGAAGAAGCAACCCACATAGTAGAAGAACTCTGCCGTATAGATTGAAAAATCTTTGTGTATAGTAGCATTTTTCTTGTGCAATATATTGTCCTTGGTATTGGAGTCAAAGGCTGGAAAAAGAAGGAGAAGCACAACCATGCCTCATAGAGCGCTTCCCTTAGAAAAGAAAAACATTTAACAAGAAGAAATCTATTTGAGGCAGAAATTTTCACCTTTTATATTTGGTGTCTGGAGATTTCACTTTCTTCTGAGAACAACTATACATTTAAAGTAATGTCAGCATTATTTTTTCCTGGTTGGTAGGTGTGTCACAATTGCAGATTTCTTAGGACACCTCGTCCTCCATCTGATAACAATAGAAAGCCATGTCTTTTTGTTTTTAAATTAAAACTCAAGAGTTTAAAATTACACAGAGATTAGTCATCTGTGGTTCATGACCATTCTCGTTTGTGTCATTTGTGTGGCTGATTTCCAATCTTTAAAAATATGAAGTTAATAGCTATTAATAATGTGTAAACTCCCTTAAACAAAGTAGCCAAAATGAAAGCTAGAACCCCTACCAAAAAAACCCCTTCAGCTGATTATTATGGTGACTCTTGAATCACCTTATCCACCCATCACTTGCAGTAACCACCACCCAGGATCACCTGGTCATTATTTCCTTGCTATCTCTCTACACAATGTGCTTGCCTCTACATATATTCCTAGAAAGTGAATTTTTTAAAATTGTTTTATCAAGGTGGGATCATCTTGTATGTACACTTTGGGGCATCAGTTTTTATAAGTAATATTTTTTACATTCCAAAGTATCACCTACATTTTATTTTATTTTTTTAAGTAGGCTCCACGCCTACTGTGGAGCCCAATACAGGGCTTGAACTCACATCCCTGAGATCAAGACCTGAGCTGAGATCAAGAGTTGGATGCTTGACCCACTGAGCTACCCAGGCATACCTACATTTTAATAAAGTACCACAGGAGTTGTTTATATATCATACACAAAGCAATAAACTTATAAAACCAAAAAAATGTTAGTTGTTGGTATAAAAGATATTTCTAAGAAGAAAAATTACAGTGTTATTTGTTATATTTCGGTAAAGCTCAAAAAATAAATTTTAACATTAAATTATTTAAAAAGAGCACAAAAGAAGCCAAAGATCATCAATAAAGTTCATTTCAAATTTTAAGCTAATATATAGTATTGTTTTGTGAATTTCAAATAACCAAAGGTAAAAAGAAAGTTCTTAGAGCTCAAATAAATAATAACCACATTATCGAGGTGCCTAGGTGGCTCAGTTGATTAAGTGTCTATCTTTGGCTCAGGTCATGATCCCAGGGTCCTGGGATCCAGCCCTGCACTGGACTCCCTGCTCAGCAGGGAGCCTGCTGGGGAGTTCAGTTTTTAAGTAGATTACCATTCCTCCATGACAGGCTTCATTTTCAGCCAGAAAAAGGTCTAAGGGTATGGGTGTGAAAACTATTCCTGGAATTTAGCTCCCCTGTGAGTGATGCCTAGCCCCTGAGTTGTTCAAATGCACCAATGAAATGCATAGATTTAGGTAATTGCCATATAAAGAATAAGGAACTCGCCTTCGTGTGTAGTGACATATGTAGTGAATTATGTGCTTGCTTACTCGTGCATAAAAAGGCTGCAAAGGGGAGAGGTGGGGCTTCTTGCCTTAGCACTGTGCTGCGTCTTTTGTGCCGGTGAGAGGCCCAGCTAGCAAGAAATAAATCCTCTTGCTGTTGCATCCAGCCTGCCTTTTGTGGGTTCTTTTAGGAGGGTTTTGATCCGGATCCAACACTGCTTCTCCCTCTCTATCTGCCTGCTGGTCCCCCTGCTTGTGTTCTCTCTGCATCAAATGTATAAATAAAAGCTCAAAAAAAAAATTATAAGAAACAGCTCACAAAACCTAAAAACTTCTCCGAAGTATACAATAGAAGATTATCAGTAGGCATTCAAAAAGACCTAAATACATTTATATTTTATACCATTCAGGAATAGGAAGGCACAACATCATAAAGCTATGAATTTTTTAAAATAAATAATCAAGTTTAAAGGTCATTCCAAATACAAATAAGCAAGGTTATTAAAAGGAACTTGATAAACTGATTTAAAAGGTATGTAGAAGATCAAAGACTTACACCACCCCTCTCCATAAGAGACAAATAAAGAAAAAAGATTCAGATGAAAGGCCATGAGTAGTTTTCTATACTTATAATATAAATAATAGCCTGACTTCTGTAGAATGTGCATGAGAGCCAAGAAGAGCATATTCTGTTGCTGTTGGATAAAGTGCTCCTTGTTTGTTTAAAGATTCCATCTGGTCTAAAATGTAGTTTAAGTCCATTGTTTCCTTATTGACTTGCAATCTGGATTATCTATCCATTATTGATAATGCACTATTAATGTTCCCTACTATTATTGCACTGAGTATACCTCACCTCAGATTTCTTTATAATGCTTAAAATATTTAGGTGCTACAATATTGGGTGCATATCTATTTACTACTGTATAGTTTCTTGATGAGTTGACCTCATTATTATTATATGATGACCTTTTTTGTTTCTCCTAGTGTTTTTGACTTAAAGTCTGTATTATCTAAGTATAGATACCCTTGCTTATTTTTGGATTTCAGCTGCATAGAATATTTTTTTCCACCCCTACACCTTGATTCTGTGTATATTTTTAAAGTTGAAGTGGGTCTCTTGTAGGTAGTATATAGCTAGGGTTTTGATGTTTTTAATCCATTCAGCCACTCCATATCTGTTGATTAGAAAATTAATCCACTTAAAGTAATTCTTTATAGGTAAAGACTTACTGATGTCATCTTATTGATTGTTTTGGGGTGTTTTGCAGTTCCTTTAATCCTTTCTTCCTCTCTTATGGTCTTCCTTTGTGAACTGATGATTTTTCATCTTGGTATCTTTTGAATCCCTTCTTTTTATCTTTTGTATATCTACTGTAGGTTTTCACTTTGTGGTTACCAGGAGGCCTGCTTCAAACATCTTATTGACATAACACTCTTTTATGCTAGTGACAATTCAGCTTCTATTGTGTGTAAAAATTCTACCCTTTACTCCCCTTCCCATATTATATGTTTTTCATGTCAGAATTTACTTTTTAAAAAATTTTCTGTATCCATTGAATCATTGTAGTTATTTTTATTTCTTTTGTCTTTCAGCCTTTATATTAGAATTAAGTGGTTAACACATTACCATATTATAGTTTCAGAATATTTTGAATCTGACTATACTTACCTTATAGTGTGTTGTTTATTTTTATGTTTTCATGTTACTGTGAAGGATACTTTGTTTTAACTTGAACAACTCCTTTCATCATTTCTTGTAAGGCTTAAATCAATAGCCACTGGCAATAGATCCAACCTCTGGCACCTCCACCTACCTAGAGGTGGGGGACGGATAGAAGGGGCGTGTTGCAACTCTGAAGATTGGGCTGGTTCCTCTGGCAACCAGAACCCACCCTCGGGGGTTTCCAGAAGCTACCTCATTAACATAACTATAGACACCTTCATTACATTCTTCATTTGGGACATTCCAAGCATTTTAAGAGCTCTGGGGCATGGGGACAAAGACTAAATATATATATATTATTATAAATCACAATATCACAACTGCTAACATTGTTGCAAGTAAATTGGGATTGTAGCATATTGGCAGCATAGTATCACAACAGCTCTGTTTTGTTTGCTTAAAGAAATTTCCTTCTTTTTGTGTTTACCAGAGTTTTGTTTATCCTATTTTCTTTTTGACCAAGAATTTGTGTTAAAATATCACTATATCTGCATCTGTTAGGATGTTTAATCACTAATACCATTCTCTCTCCAGGATTACAACTTTGTAATCTGCTAGTTTAGAAGGTGGGTCATAAGATACAATGCTTTCACCAGGATCAAATCAACATTTCCCTTTACTGGAAGTTGATGGTAACTCTGTTGTTATCTTGGGCCTCTCATATCATTGAACTAACAGGCATAGACGTGTGGCTTGTGCACACAGACAAGGATATTGACTGAATTGCCAAAGGTCATTGTTTATTGCTACATGATTAGAGCAGGGAAAGTATATTTGAGTGCAGAAAATTCTCCCAGGCTTCTTCTTTACAATTCTCTGTGAATCAAAAAAGGTTAATAGAAGACATCAGGTACCTGCTAAGTGGTAAGGTTGCTCTGGACCCTGTCAATCTGGAAATGAAGCTTGGTTAACCCCATCAGGTAGAGGACCTGGACTAGTTTACATGCTGGTTGAAGAGGAAGGAAACATATAATGGGGTGTAGAAAAACATTTAATAATAGCAACCACAGCCCAATGGTCAATAATTTACATGAGGACTCTGGCAGTATAGTTTCTGTTTTGATTTTTATAGATATATTTGTATATTTTTAACTGTTTTCTCTTCCTTGACCTTATGCCTTTGTGAAGAGAATTGAATTAGCTTTTAAGATACAGAATACGCCAGCCTGGTGGTGGGTACTGAGGAGGGCACGTATTGCATGGAGCACTGGGTGTGGTGCATGAACAATTAATCTTGTAATGCTGAAAAAATAAAAGTATTTGGGAAAAAAAAGAAAATAAGTAAAAAAAAAAAAACATTTAGATAAAAAAAGATACAGAATACCTCTGTGGGATTGAGACTAAATAAGTAAGTAATAATGTCACCAACTATCAATAGGATGACTCTTGGAAATTTTGACTCCCATTTACAGGAAGAGAACAAAAGCATCTTGATTATAGGAAGGCAAATTTGATCACACTATATGGAACTATCACTACTGTTATTGTGGTGGGCAGTGGTGGACTATGTTGATTATTTCATTGATGTCATTAAGTGCCCAACCAAACTTCTATACAGTGTTATGTACTTTTAAGATTTAGAGCATATATACCACATTTCCCATTGTTCTTTGTTGGTTTTCATAGAGTTTTGCCTATAGAAGCAGTAGTAGGAAATCAGAAACAAGGAAGATCATTCTGGGTCTACCATTCTGGTTCCCAGCAGGAATTAGGAACAGTGTATTCAGGTGGAGATTGGGTGATCCAGAGGAAATACCAGTTTCGGAAGTCCTGCTAGTCTGTTCTTGTTCTTCAGTAGACCCAACAATAGAGCAACAGGTGTATGCTTCTGGTGCCATCTTGAAAGCAATAGAATCTTTTGCTTTTTGATATTATACTTATTGTTCTTTATGTTTTCCAGCTATTTCACCCTCCTGTTTGGTCTTGCAGACTTTTCTACACCTTTGCAAATAATTACCTATATTTAATTCTCACTGGTAGAAATAGCTGACTGGATGTGACTAACACAATAAGTGATAACAGATAAGACATATTCATTGTATGCAAAATTTAAGATGTGGGGAAAGCCAAATGGAAGTAAGGTTTCCACATTTTACTTGCAGTGGTAACGTGTCAATACTAGGAGGGAGTGATAAGCTGTATATGTCTATATTAATACTTAGACTAGTGCTGCTAAAACTGTACAAAGAAGCATAGTCAACAATACAGATATATCAAAATTGTTTTAAAATGTTGAGGAAACCCAGAGGGAAGGCAAGAAAAGGAAACAGGAATGAGAAGCAGAAGAAACACACAACAAATAATAAATAAAATGGCTGACATAGGCTTGGACATAACAATAATCACTGTAAATGTAAATGGTATAAATACTTTAATTAATACTTTAATATTTTAATTAAAAGACAGACAGGGGCACCTGGGTGGCTCAGTCAGTTGAGCCACTGACTTTTGGTTTTGGCTCAGGTCATGATCTCAGGGTCCTGGGATCCAGACCCATGTTGGGGAATCTGTGGATTGCCTGTCTCCCTCTCCCTCTGCCCCTCCCTCTGCTCATGCACTCTGTCTCTAAAATAAATAAATAAATCTTAAAAGAAAAAAAAAAAGACTGACTGTGACAGAGGGGACAGATAAACAAGACCCAACTATAGGGCGTCTACAAGAATTTCACTTCAGACTTGAAGATATAGTTTGACTCTAAGTAAAAGATTGGAAAAGAGTCCCTTGATTTTCTTCGATTTATTTCATTTGAATCACTGGTTGCTGTTCTGTCAGCTGCTCAATGCTCCCCAACAGCACAGCTCATGGATCAGTACTCTGGACAAGCAGCAAGAGAAATGGGCCTCTTTGGCAGCATCTCACACAGCTGGGAAGACTTGTGCTCATTCACACACTGTCCCTTTCACCTGTGGGAGACATCATGCACTGAGAAGCCCTCTCCTGGCACTAGGCCATGCCACCTTGTGGGAGAGAGATCAATGGTAAAGTTAAATTGACCCTCTTCAAAGCAACCGATCTTGGCTCTTTTGCTGCCACGATGTGCTAGAGCTTCTCTGCTGAACTGGACTTCTACAAAGGCTCTCTTGTCCATGTGTAATTGTTGAAATCAGTGCTTTCCAGGGGGCTTCTAGAGTGTGACTGAGAGGAGCGGGTGCTGGTTCATGGGCTGCTTCAGGGTTTATAGCAGGGCCAAGGTCTGTGCACCTATTACTATACATATGGGTGGGTGAGACTCCTCCCAGGTCCCTTGGCTTATGGTGCTAGTTACAGAGTCAAAACCAAATGGGGCTGTAGCCAAGTCCTCGGGATTATAGAGCTGTTTCTGAGTTTCCAGTCAGGACCACAGTTGGCAAGTCAGCCACCTGGGTGCAAGCCTGTCTTCTTAAGACAACTCTCCTTGTTCTTGGACTGCACCAGGATTTCACAATCTCCTGCCTGAATCCCACGTGTCCCACAAAGGCACTTTTGTCTGTAAATAGATGCCAACCTGTTAGAGGGTGGATACTGTGAGGCATGTTTTATCCACCATCTTGCTGACGTCACTCATTCCTTGTGCTATTGATGCTGGCAGGTTGGGTCTGGGGACGCAGACGGGGTCCCACAACAGGACCAGCCAAAATCCTTGGCTTTGTGTAGGTAGGAAGTCAAATATGAGCCCACAGGAGGTGAAAGCAGAGTTTACTGAAGATAGACATAACAGACAATGGGAGATGAGAAAAGAAAGGAACTTGAGTCTTGTCTTTGTTCAAGGTCTGGGGTTTTTTACTGAGTTCGATGGTCTGGTGTATATATCTTCTCAGGCACCCATGAACTGGTTAGAACCAAGATGAGAGCCCAGGTGTTATTTCTTGGAGTCAGGAGGCCTTGGCACTGAGATATCTAACAACAGTGGTCTCAGATACACACATGATAATTTCATCAGGTCATTCTCACCTGGTCTTTCCTTAGATGTTACCTATTCTAGAGAAATCGTTAATTTCTCCTCCCTCATAAGGAGGATGTATGCTATTTGCATTATAGTGTATGTGTAAAGTGGGTGGGGGTACAGGGCCTAGCAGGAATAGAAGCAGGGATTCCCCTATAATCCTCTGTTTTGATTCTTAAATTCCACAGTGAGATCAGTGAGATCATATGATCCTTGTCTTTCTCTGATTGACTTATTTCACTTAGCATAATCCCCTCTAGTTCTACCCATGTCAATGCAAATGGTAAGATTTCATTTTTTTGATGGCCGAGTAGTATTTCATTACATGTATGTATATGTGTGTGTATGTGTGTGTATTTTTTTTTCCCCCTTAAATAGTTGTTTATTGGCAGTGGGCTGGAAAGAGCAATGGAGTTATTAGCATATACAGACAACACCACACACCAATGTCACGTGGGAGGCAAAAGTGATGGGAAAGAGCAGCCTGGAGCCCGGCGAGGCCCCCTCTTCCAGAGTGAGGGTGGGAGGGGGCAGGGGCTGGAGTGTTGAGGGAGCAGCCTTAGGACACCTCCACTTAGTAGGCGTGGTTAGAGATGAAGAGGGACTCGCCGGCTGCAGCCCCGGCCTGACCACTTGGGGTGTACTTTCCTTGGCAGGCGAGGCTGTTGGCCAGGGCTCGCTTGATGTACTCCTCCTGAGCAGCCTTCAGGTTCTCCTTCTTTCCGCCCCAGGCCTTCAGGGCAGAAGCCTGCAGCGCTCGGCCGTAGGAGAAGGTCAGGGCCCACGGCTTCAGCAGGGGGCACTTGTTGATGGATGCCTCCTCCTCACTCTGGCCTCCAGACAGGAAGGTGATCCCAGTGACAGCGGGGGGCACTGTGCAGCGGAGCGCTGTGATGGTTGCCATGGCAATCTCCTCGTGAGAGTATTTCTGGGTGCAGGCGTGGCCCGGGGTTACCATGTTGGGCTTCAGCAAAGTGCCTTCCAGGTAGATGTGGTGGTCACTCAGAGCCTTGTACACGGCAGCCAGCACCTTCTCGGTATATATATATATATATATATATATACACACACACACACACACACACACACACACACGTATATATACAGACATATATACAAATATATACCACCTCTTTATCCATTCATCTGTTGATGGATATCTGGGTTCTTTCCATAGTTTGGCTGTTGTGGACATTGCTGCTATAAACATTGTTTATAATAGACATTGCTGCTTTGGGGTGCAGGCGCCCCTTCGGATCACTACATTTGTATCTTCGGGGTAAATGCCTGGTAGTACAGTGGCTGGGCTATAGGGTAGCTCTAGTTTCAACTTTTTGAGGAGCCTCCATACTGTTTTCCAGAGTGGCTGCACCAGCCTGAATTCCCACCAACAGTGTGGGAGTATTCTCCTTTCTCCTCATCCTTGCCAACATCTGTCATTTCCTGACTTGTTCATTTTTGCCATTCTGACTGGTGTGAGGTGACATCTCAATGTGGTTTTGATTTGGATTTCCCTGATGCCGAGTGATGTCAAGCATTTTTTTTTTTCATGTGTCTTTGGCCATTTGGATGTCTTCTTTGGAGAAGTGTCTGTTCATGTCTTCTCATTTTTTGGTTGGATCATTTGTTCTTTGGTGTTGAGTTTGATAAGTTCTTTATAGATCTTTAGATACTAGCCCTTTATCTGATATGTCATTTGCAAATATCTTCTTCCATTTTGTAGGTTGTCTTTTGGTTTTGTTGACTGTTTCTTTACTGTGCAGCTGTGCAAAAGCTTTTTATCTCAATGAAATCCCATGACTATTTTTGCCTTTGTTTCTCTTGCCTTTGGAGATGTTTCTAGCAAGCAGTTGCGGCTGAGGTCGAAGAGGTTCTCCCCGAGGATTTTTTTTTTTAAATCTAGTTTTTTTTTTTTAAAGATTTTATTTATGTATTTGACAGAGAGAGAGAGATTACAAGTAGGCAAAGAGGAAGGCAGAGAGAGAGGGTGAAGCAGGCTCCCCACTGAGCAGAGAGCCCGATACAGGGCTTGATTCCAGGACCCTGAGATCATGACCTGAGCTGAAGGCAGAGGCTTTAACCCACTGAGCCACCCAGGTGTCCCTATCCTCCAGGATTTTGATGGATTCCTGTCTCACTTTGAGATCTTTCATCCATTTGAGTCTATATTTGTGTGTGGTGTAAGGAAATGGTCGAGTTTCATTCTTCTGCATGTGGCTGTCCAATTTCCCCAACACCATTTGTTGAAGAGACTTTCTCTGTTCCATCGGTTATTCTTTCCTACTTTGTCGAAGATTAATTGACCATAGAGTTGGGGGTCCATTTCTGGAGTCTCTGTTCTGTTCCATTGATCTATGTGTCTATTTTTGTGCCAGTACCATACTATCTTGATGATTCCAGCTTTGTAATAGAGCTTGAAGTCCAGGATTGTGATGCCTTCAGCTTTGGCTTTCTTTTCAACAGTCCTTTGACTATTATTCCAGGACTTTTCTGGTTCTATATAAATTTTAGGATTATTTGTTCCAGCTGTCTATAGCTATTTTTAATATATTATTTTGATTTTTAGAATTAGTATTTTCAAGGGGATATTTTAATTTTACAGCAACAAATGAGCTTAAGAGATGTAAATTATCACAGTTATTTGACTATGAGGAGGTTGAATTTGATCATAACACCAACATAAGTTACAAATGTAAAGGAAGATCAGAGCACAAGCACTCAATCTACATAAATGGAAGATGAGATCCTGAAATAGCCTGCACAAGTAAGCTCTTATTTATAATGTTTTCAAGAAATGATTTGCTTTCTAACTTGTAAAAGAATGATCTTTGTGTCTTAAAAAATTAGCTATTTATCATTCAAATAATTTTCAAGCTGGAAGGTAATTTAAAAAATAACCAAAACACTGCTTCTAAATATTGTTTGTATCATGTGTATTAGTCAGCTATATAACAAACCACCCCGAAACTTGGCCTTAAATTTTCATCTGGGCAGTAGGTGTACTCATTAGTGTTGAGATATCATTGCTTTTAACTCCTTTTATTATACACAAATGTACCTCTGCCTATAATTAATATGTATCTATCCTTATATCCATTTATGTATCTATCCACGTATGTATTTAGGTATGTATTATCTCTCTAGTCATCTATTTATTTGTGTGTTTATTGGTCTTGAAACTTCTGCATCTTATTAACACCACCAATTCCAATTAAATAGCACAAGCTTTATTCCAATTTTCCACTCTTCATAATTTGTATCTCTCATCTCTATCTGTAGGACACCTTATCTCACTATTTTCAATATTTTAACCAATTTTCACAAGCCTAGAATACATAGAAAGTAGTGTCATACCCAATATAAAAACTTGGTCTACTCTCTACAGTTCAACATAGTTTTAGTTCTTTTTAAAAAGGAAATAAATATTTACATGCAATGAAGCACACACGCTAGAAGCTTTAGAATTTTAGCATTTCTATTTAGGTATATCATCCATCTTATATTCCTTTTTGAGTTTGGTGTAAAATAGGGGTTGATTTAAAAAAATATATGGATATCAGTTCTAGCAATATGTGTGCTAGAAAAGACTTTGAAATAAAAATCAGTTAACTACGTAAATATTGATCTGTTTCTAGACTTTCTCTCAGTGCATGTATCCGTTTATCTGTCTTTAATCCTGCCACATTGTTTTGGTAACTACAGCTTTATAATAAGTCAGGAAGTCTAATCTGTGTTCTCCAATTATGTTCTTGCTATTCAAAATTGCTTTACTTATTCTGCTCTTTTTATTTCCATAAAATTTTCAAGGAAAGCTGATGAATTTCTATAAGGTATCTGCTTATAATGAAATGGGTGGTTAATAGAAATAAGAGAATATATAACAGAAATAACAGAGAATACTTTATATAAAATGACAATGATAGCAGTACACATTGAAATCTATGGGACACAGAAAGGCAAAGATATCTATAGCTTTAAACCATGCATTATAAAACAAGGAACAAAATAAAAGCATTAGGAATTATTATTTAGAATTTAGAAAAAAAATGCACCAGAAAGCTTGGTAGGAATGAATAACTAAAGCATAAATTGTTATAATGAGAAGCTAAAAAAAATCTGGTTTACAGAATAATAATTTAGCTTTTAAAGAAATCTGGTAAATACATCAACCTCTGGCAAGACTTACCGAGAACAAGTACAAGTTTAGATTATTAGGACAAAAAATTGTTGAACATAGACATAGAAGAGAATACATTGAAAAAATACGTCATGATACTTAAATATAAGAAAAAGATTTTTAAAAGATTTTATTTATTTGAGAGAAGAGAGAAAGAGAGTGCAAGCATGGCGGGGGGGCAGAGAGAGAGAGGGAGAAGCAGACTCCTTGCTGAGCAGGGAACCTGATATGGGGCTCGATCCCAAGACCCTGGGATTGTGACCTGAGCCAAAGGGAGATGTTTAACTGACTGAGCCACCCACGTGTTCCAAGAAGAATTTTTTTTTTCAAGAGGAAATATTTTTGATGAAATATACAATACTCATATCAACGTAGAAAATTTGACATTAGTAGCATGAATGAAGTTTACTCAAATAGTTCCCTGAATTGAATATAAAATATAAAAAACTGAAAGGATTTCAATGATTTCCCAGTGTATACTCACAGGAAGCTTTTAATGAAATAAAGATACGGTGTGACAGAAGAAAGCAAAGTCAAGAAATCATAGAGAGATCCAAAAGTTTCTAGGTGTAGTCATCCAGAGTCTCTCCTCAGTTACCAGGACATGTTTTGCCTTCCAGTTATTAACTGCCTAGATACATCCAAGGTGTCTCAGTTTTATGGGAGTTCAGGCAGTTTCCAGAGAGGTCTTTTAGATCCCAGTGGTCCTGTAACTAATGGCAGTCTGTCTAATCCATCAAACTGTTCATCAGTCTGTATATCTTTAAACAGCATGGGCAAGCTAGTAAATGGTACCTCCAGCGGAGTTTTGGATTTTAAGCAACACACTGTAAAACACTAGTGAACGTAGTTCATTCTTATCTTGGCCAAGAATTTGTATCAAATTAATTGATGGTTAGCTAAATGTAATTCTTGCTGTGGCTAATCACCTTCCTTTGGTAGCCTATCCTGTGAAGGGTTTAATCCAATCTCAACCTATTTGATTGTGGACTTCTGTAAAAAAAGGTCTTGCTATTAGTCTTTATTGAGTGCCTGATGCTGAGTGAGTAATTCAGCTAGAACATCCTAATGGTTAGGAATAATTAGAAGAGGTTTTATATAAACTATGCAAGATTAATCACAGAAAGAAAGAAAGAAAGGAAGAAAGTATAAAGAAAACCATGAGAATAAGTCAAATGTGATGCACCAAAGTACTGCTCGAGCTGAAGAGTAGACCGTATTTTAACCCAGAACATGCCATCGTTATGTGATTCCATGATACATCATTTTGAGTTTTCTGCTTAATTATCTTTTTGATCTTTCGTAACCTGTGATTTTTAATTGAGAAATCTAATTTTAATATTTTTAGAGCTACACACACAGTCATGCCCACCTCCACCTCAGATTCCCAATGCCCAAGATATGACAACTACAGTGAATTACCAGGATGGAGAAAAGAATCTCTGTTCTCTGTCAAGAAAATGATGTAATTCAGGATGCAGAAGAAATTGTGTGTAAAGGTGGAAGATGGCAGTCAATGCCACGCTGTATTGGTCAGTAGTGCATAACTTGCTTTATGATGTTCTTTCAAATGTGGTTAACACTCCCCTGTGCTTTCTGTAAATGAACAAGAGGAAGACTTTCTCTATATTCCACTTGATTTTGAAACAGTAAATTATAACCTAAGCATACAAATCAGTCAGCATTCACTCAATGCTTCTGTGAAGCGAACACAGACAAAAACTTTGGGTTACTATGTAGACATGAGAGATAATTTCCTTTTGTGCCTCTTACTCCTCATGATGAGCAAGACAAGAATGAAGGGGCATATTGAACCTCAGAAGATAGCAGCATAGATATTATGGAGACATACATCCTTGCAAATTGCAAATATTTCAGTTTTAAATGATTTAATTTGTTCATATTGTCCTTAATTTAAAAATCCCAAGTAATATTTGATTGTATTTTTCTGTGTAAGCTTTGTATTGGTGCTTGACTCTTTGACCTCTGTTCTTCATATAGAAAAGATTCCATGTTCTCAACCACCTCATGGAGAACATGGACTCGTGAAAGCATCTCGTTCTTCAGAAGAAAGGAAAGAAACATTTAAACCCACACTTTATGCACACGGCACTAAATTAAATTGTATTTGTGAAGATGGCTTCAAGATGGGATAACGTGCTACATGGGAAAATGGAGTTCTCCACCTCAGGGGGAAGGTGAGGACAGGATGCAAACTAAAATTCTATTCTCAGTGCAATTCATTGAAAATAATCAGTTGTCATCAAAGTTATGATACAGAATCCTTTAGGTCTCTAAATATATGAAATCACTTATATCTAACTATTTAAAATCATTTATATGCTTATGTATTTTACCAAACCTGCTTTTTGTATGACCACATCAATCCTATTTTTGTTCATTTCATTGTTCTTTATTGTCACTTTTAATTATGACATTTAAAAAATTAAAACTAGATCAATAGTAACACTAAACTTACTTATTTATATAAGTTTACCTAGTCACATCCTATTTATGTGAGTTGTAGTGCCTGTTTTGCCAGGTTTTTCTAAAAATTTCTTGTTTTTCCTACACTGTGCCCTCTGATTTCTTACAATATGGTACTTTTCTTAAGATGATTAATTCTCAATGCTTTCCCTTTATTATTTATTATGGGTTTGAGAAGCAGTGAAAGTCTGTTTGATACATATGTTGACATTTTAGTTTCAAGTTCTTGCTCGGGTTGGCAGCTGAACACACACCAGAATGCTGGTTTCCCAAACATCTGTGCACCTTCTCTCTGATATGATCATAACTCCTGTGTACTCCTTTCTTTTTAAATAAAACTACAAAATATGACAACTAGTACATAAAATTAAATTTCAGAGTTTGTGAAACATGGAGTGCTTTTTTTTCATTTTTTAAAGGACTTCCTTGTTCACCACTGTATTCGATGATGCATGGTATTCTACCTCACATATTAGTTGGTTACCAATATGGAGTAAGAAGTCACTTAGCAACTGTGCCAAAGATGTTGGGATTAACGGGCCTGCATTTATAAAATGTTCAGGAGGAAAATAGTCCCATCCTCCAGAATATATAGGTAGAGTGCCTTTAATTTTACCCTTAATTCAGAGCATAAATTATACAACTATGAAACTAAATAATACTAGACTTTAGCAAGGTATCTCTGTAAAGTTCTGGATTCTGGTAGAGAATTAATAGCCCTGATAATAAAAGGTTGGCAACATGAGCCAAATTATTTCACTTTCCTATCATCTTGTGGCACTTAGGACAACTTCTGTTACACATTCTCAGACTTCTTGTTTCTGTTCCTGTATCACAGCTCCTCAGTCACATGAGTGTTCAATACACTGTTAATCTGTCTGTTATCTCCTTATATGTATATAATTTTCCAAGATATTTGACATAAATTAAAGATAGCAGATTTTTAACAGAAGCAAAAATGATAACTCCATGCATAATGCGGGTGGCCTGTGTGGGCAGAAAAGAATTCAAATATAAGTAGTATGATCTCAAGCATTACAAATATCCATGTTTGTCTAGGCGTTTTATATCACCATTCCCCTGTTATACTTTAGATAAACATAGAACCATTCACTAAACTCTACTCCAGAAACCAATATTTCACTATATGGTAACTAACTAGAGTTTAAACAAAAACTTAAAAAAAACAAAAACAAAAAGAACCATTCAGTGTAATTAAGTCAAGACTTCTAATTTATTTTTTTCAGGTTATAATTTTGTACAGTATTCCTTGGTTTGATATGTACTATTGTTCTAGATTATAGTTACTGGCCACTATGTGTTTTTCAAGATTTACTGAACAAATACCTATTCTTTTTCTTTTAGAAATGTATTGTTCTAGTTTACCTGACTTTGGTGATGCCATACTCATAGGCCCGAAGAAGGAATCCTATAGATCGGGAGAAACAGTGACTTATAAATGTCCAGAATATTACCAATTGGATGGATCCAATATTGTACATTGTATTAAGAGCCACTGGATAGGAAGGCCAATATGCAGAGGTACTTTAATGAGATCTCTTTATTAAAGTGTCTTAAGAATATGATGTACAGTTGCCTCTAGCATCATTAAAAAATGAACATAGATTATTTTAAGGCCAGAACAAAGGTTTATGTCTTAACATAAAGGGATGAAATTGTGTACCCACTGGGTAATCTTATAGAACCAATGGTTCTCAAAGTGTGGCCGCTGGAATAGCAGCAGCATCATCTTTTGGGAAACTGATAGAAATGCAAATGCAAGTTCTCAGGCTCACTCAGACCTATTGAGTCAAAAACGTGGGCATGCAACCCTGAAAATGTCTTAATAATTCCCAGGGATTTGATGTACACTTCAGTTTAGGAGCCGTAGCTATAGCTTATGACACTCTTCCTGAATTTCACTCAATGCTTCTGTGAAACGAACACAGACAAAAACTTTGGGTTACTATGTAGACATGAGAGAAAATTTCATTAATAGTGTCCTTATGTATTTGCCAAAAAAATCATTAAAGAGTGTTTTTATAAATTATATATTTGTTTTTCTGTTATTTTTCCATATTTCCTGTTTGGATCTTCAGTTAATGGTCTTCATCTTTCAACTATGGTATTCTTCAAAGTGTGTTCATTCTTCATTCATTCTCTAAGGAAGTGCCTACTGTGGTTATTTTTAAAGGGCCTAAAATAACTTCCATAAATAGGATGATTGCAAGCCAAATTCTGATGTCAAATAATATTTTTATTTTGTTTTCTTGTGACTTATAAATGATTTTGAATTTATGTGATTTGTAATACTGATTTTATTAAACTCAAAGGGAAATGTCCAGAAAAAGTCTTATTTTCATAGAAGCTTAAATCTTATAAAAAATATTGCTTTATCTTCTTTTCTGCAATCTTACATATAAATTTCTTCTTTTTTTTTTAAAGATTACTTATTTATTAGAGAGAGAGAGAGGGAGAGAATAAGCAGTGGGAGAGGCAGAGGGAGAGGGAGAGGCAGGTTCCTCCCTGAGCAGGGAGCCCAATGTGGGGCTCGATCCCAGAACCCTGGGATCATGACCTCAGTGAAGGCGGATGCCCAATGACTGAGCCACCCAGTCGCCCGTTACATGTAAATTTCTTAAAATTAGCAGTCTTCCATGAAAGATTAATTATTGATTTTAAATCCCCCTTGAAATATATTTGGAAACTCATTTGTTGATTTATTACTCAAAATGATGATTACGTTAGAGTTACTACTTTTTTCTTTCTCAGGTGAATCCACACAGAGTGAAAAACGCTTTTATATTAAATGAGATGCATAGGTATCTACCTGGTCAGAGAGTATGCTATGAATGCATCAAAATCCAAATTTTTTTTTTCAGACTGAACTAAGTAATGTAGTATATTTCGTGAAAGATTTGGCCAGATTAAAAGAACAGTTGGAATCATGGAAAATTAAGACACTCAGTTATTTTCTGAGAAACAAATGTATTAAATCTGCCTTAAGTACATTTGACAAGCCAAGAAATTCCACTTTGAGACACGGAATAGGCAACTGGGGTGTGAGCATAGAAGGTGATATAAATTGGGGCTTCTTCAGCATGTGGATTATATTTCAAGGTCGCTTACTACCTGAGTTTATCCTGGGGATTAGTGTGTTCAGAAAAGAAGGTCTGAGAACCAGACATAGGCCCCTCTAGTGTTTAGAGTTCAGGAAATAAAGGGAGCCAACAAGGGCGCCATTATATTAGTCACTTGTATTTCATATCAACTTTTGCCTGGCATGTATACTTTCCAGTCTTACTTTGAGCCCACCTCTGTTTTCATGTTTGAAGTCAGTTTCTTTTAGACGCCATATAGTTGGATCTTGTTGATGTGTCCACCCTGCCATTTTCACTCTTAACCGAAGATTTTAAACCGTTTACACAGGGATGCCTGGGAGGCTCAGCTGATTAAGCCTTCAGCTCAGGTCTTGATCTCAGAGTCCTGAGATGGAGTCCTGCTCAGCGGGGAGTCTGCTTTTCCCTCTGCCTCTGCCTGCTGCTCCCCCTGCTTGTGTGCTCCCTCTATCTCTCTCTCTGACAAATAAATAAATAAAATCTTAAAAAAAAAAATAAACCATTCACACATAAAGTAATTACTGATAGATTAGGGGCTGTGTCAGCCATTTTATTATTTGTTTTATGTGTGTTTCCTCTGTTTCTCATGCCTGTTTTCTTGCTTTCCCTGTGGATTTTTAGAACATTAAAAATCATTTTGTTTTGATATACCTATATTGTTTTTGAACAGATCTTTGTATGGTTTTATTGGTGTTGCTGGTGTTATGAAGATGCACACATACAGCTTATCATTCCCCCCACCCTCCCCCCCATTGACATTTTACCACATCAAGTGAAATGTGGGAACCTTGCTTCCATTTAGGTCTATTTACTCTCCCCACATTTTTAACATAAAGCTCTTAAGTATTTCCCCTGCATATAATGAGCACCACGTTAAATTATATAATTTTACACAAACATAAACTCATTAGGAAAAAGGTAGTATATTGTATTCAACTCCATTTTTATTAATTTCATTGGTTTTTTTTCCTTCCTTCCTGAAGTCTCTATTCTTCTGTTATCTATTCCTTTTAACCTGAAGAATTCCTTGAGCAATTCTTTAAGGACAGGTCTGCTGCAGACAAATTGTTTTCCTTTGTCTCAGAATGTCTTCATTTCACTCTTATATCCTACAAGGTAGTATCTCTGCATGTAGAATTTGGGGTTAACAGTTCTTGTCTTCCAGAAGTTGAAAGGTGTTGTCACTTCTTTCTGGCTCTGGGGTGACAGATGAGAACCCCACCAACACCGGAATCCTCTTTCCCCTATAGGTTTGCATAATTTCTATCTAGCTGCTTTTGATATATATACTTTTTCCTTTTCTCGGTAGTTTTCAGCAGTTTGATTATAATGTACCTTGGCATGAATTTCTTTAGGTTTAGCCTACTCAGCTTTTTTAATGCGTTTTAATTTTATGCCCAATTTGGGAAACTTTTAGCCATTATTTTTGGAAGTTGTTTTGTTGTTGTTTTATTCTCCAACCTCTTTCTGGGTATCCAGTCTTTTGCTCTCTTCCCACAGGTCCTTGAAGCTCTATCTACTTTTTGTTGTTGTTTTCAGTCTATTTGCAAAGTGAGTTATCTGTATTCTATATTTAAGCTTGTGTATCCTTCCATCATCTGAGATCTACAATTGAGCCCATCCAGTAGGTTTCTAAACTTTTTTATTATTATATTTCTCAGTCCTATACTTCCTATTGGATTTTTAAAAACCATTGTCCAATAATTCCAATATCTGTGTCATCTTAGTGTGGGCTTCTGTTGATTTTCTTTCCCATTTTAGATATTTCTGGTCCTTGGTATGATAAATGATTTTTAATTATATTTTAGACATTTTGGGTATTGCGTTTCAAGACTTTGGGTTTTATTGAAGTCTTTTATTTATCAGGCCCCCATTACTACCATGTAGGGTGTAAATCTAAGCTCCTCACTTGGCCTCTGTGGATCGAGATGGGGAGAAGTATGATCTTAGGTTTCTTCTATGCTATTTTTCTGAGGTAATTTAAGTATTGTTAAAAAATGTTTGTTTTGTAACAAGTTTACTCCTCTCCCAAGGCCTTTGTCCAAAGACACAAAGGAAATTCTTAGGGCCTTCCTTTTTTTTGGGGGGGCCTGAACTTGATATCATTTTTGGGTTACAGTCTTCTTCAGTACCTAGTCCAGGATCCATAGAAGGCAAAATGAAAAACCAAATAACTCACTGCAGTGTGATTCCTTGAATTCTGAAGTCTTTGAAAGATTGACTTCTTGTCTACATCTCTCATGGTCTCTTATGTTGGATTTTTGCGATACATTCAGGATTTTTAGTTATACTTAGCAGAAGAAATAAGCAGAACTGTTTCTACCTCATCTTGTCCAGAACAGGAGCCAGCAGTTCCCTTTCACATTATACAAATGTGTAATTCTTTGAATTTTATTAAAAAAGTTGACGTTTCTTTTGTAATAAACAAGAAAATCAATAAATAATGTCTAGAGATCCAATAGACGCTGTAGTGTGTTGTATATAGCAAGAAAGTTTCTTCATTTATATTAGCTACCCATCTACCCAGTATTTATTCATAAAGAAAGACATTTTTAATATCACAATACTACAAAGCAGATGTATTTGTTGATGCCTCTGTGTGCTTTCATGTAGGATAGAAAAGAGTTCCAACGTGTGCTTTTTAGTTTCTGTGATTAAAATTTCTTTAGTGAGTCATTTATGACAGCAGATATTACAGGTGTTGATATTAAGTATTGCACTATAATTTTATCACTTTAACCTACTTTGGTCTTCCAATAAATCAAATAATGTCTTTTAAACCCTAAAGGAAAATGTGGGCCCCCTCCGCCTATCAACAATGGAGACTTTACCTCATTCCCATTATCAGCTTATGCTCCAGGATCATCAGGTGAGTACTGATGCCAAGCCTTCTGTGCACTTCAGGGAAACAGGAATGTAATATGTAGTAATGGACAGTGGTTGAAACCACCAAAGTGCTTAGGTAAATACTTTAATGTTCTCATGGATCCTGGGAAAATCAGTGTAGTGAATATGATGTTTTGCTACTTATAATAGAATTCTCATGGATTAAAGCAGTCATTCTGTTGAATGTTGCTTGGCTATTGATTATTAACACGTGAGGAAATAAAACTTGGAAAATTCTTGTTCAGGCAGCAAAGTATTCTTTAATTCATAACAATTCATAATTGACATTATGATCTTTGATTATAATGCTTAATGATTGCAGATTAAACATAGTACCCCATTTTTACATCATTCATTTCTTAAAATGATTTAAATCTGCTTGATGAATTTCCAATCAGTTGGTTTAGAAAAGATTTTAGAATGAAGCTCTGAACGAGTGTGGAAGATTCCACTTGAAAGTCCAAAATTCTGGGGGAAATATTTATTTACTACTTAATGTTTTTTGTTCATTTTTTTGTACTTTCAGAGGCATGTGTGCTATCAGAAGAAATCGTGAGAATGTATAACATACGGTTACAGTGGATTAGTGAGAAACAGATTTCTGCAAGAACAGGGGATATTATTGAATTTGATTGTGAATATGGATATCCACATTCCGAGCGACCTGTCGGGAAGGGAAATTGACATATCCTGTGTGTGGATAAAACAATGGTTAAAATGCTGTCCTAAAATTAAAATAATGTTTTTCATTATTAATCTAATTCTCAGTTTAGTTTTTCAAGTATTAACTAATTTTTATTCACAGGTCAGAATATGTGTTTAGTATTCTGTGGGTGGTGTAATTATAATCTAAGAGACAAATGAATCACTTCCTCTTTTTTGATGGGGGGAGCCAGTAAATATTTTTAAAACCAATATAATGTGGGAAATAAACAAATTAAGTTAAATAACAAATGGAACCATGTCTAGGTCAATTCCTGGCACACAGGAAGCCTCAGTTAGGGTCTATTGAATGGATACATGTATATCTTTTTAACCAGGTCTCCCATATGCTCCATTACAAAATAAACCCAAGGAATGGGGAGATGTTCATCAAAGGGTACAAACTTCAGGTATAAGATGATTAAGTTCTGGGAGTTTGTTGTACAGCATGGTGGTTTTAGTTAACAAAACTCATATATTTGAAAGTTGTTAAGAGAGTAGGTCATACTTGTTCTCACCACACACAAAAGTGGTAGTTATGTGAAGTGATAGAAATGTTAATCTTATGGTACTCATTTAGCACTGTATATATGTATCAGATCATCATGTTGTACACCTTAAGTTTATAGAATGTTATTTGTCAATTACATCTTAATATTAAGTTGGAAAAATATTACATTAGAATATTCAATGAGTAAATAAAAAGAATAAAAATAAATCAGTTTTTTCGTTGATAGTTTAGACCATTGGTACCCTAGCAGATAATTATTGATATGTATGTATGCTTAGAGCATGCATTTACAGGATGTTACACTCTCATTTGAATCTATTTGATATTTTTATTTTTTAAATTTAATTGTTTTTTTAGTATCATGTTCAATTAGCAAGCATATAGTACATCATTACTTTTTGATGTAGTGTTCAACAATTCACTAGTTGTGTATAACACCCAGTGCCCATCACCACATGTGCCCTCCTTAATACCCATCACCCAGCTACTCCATCCCCCCATCTCCCTGCCTTCTGTAACCTTCAGTTTGGTTCCCAGAGTCCTGTTTCCCAGGGTTTGTCTCCCTCTCTTGTTTCTTCCCATTCAGTTTTCCCTCCCTTCCTCTGTGGTTCTCTGCTCTCTTCCTTATGTTCCACATATAAGTGAAACCATATGATGATTGTCTTTCTCTGCTTAACTTATTTCACTTAGCATAATCCCCTCCAGTTCCAACCATGTTGATGCAAATGGTGGGTATTTGCTTTCTGAAGGCTGAATAATACGCCATTGTATGTATGAACCACATCTTCTTTATCCATTCACCTGTTGGAGGGCATCTCTCGGTTTCTTCCACAGTTTGGCTATCATAGACATTGCTGCTGTGAACATTGGGGTGCATATGGCCCCCTTCTTTTCATTACATCTGTATTTTTGTGGTAAATACCTAGTAATGCAATTGCTGGGTCCTAGGGTAGCTCTATTTTTAACGTCTTGAGGAACCTCCGTACCGTTTTCCGGAGTGGTTGTACCAGCTTGCATTCCCACCAACAGTGTAAGACAATTCCCCTTTCTCCACAGTCTTGCCAACACTTGTTTCTTGTCTTGTTAATCTTTGCCATTCTAACTGGTGTAAGGTAGTATTCCCATTGTGATTTTGATTTGTATTTCCCTGATGGCTAATGATGTTGAACATTTTTTCATGTGTTTATTAGTGATTTGTATGTCTTCTTTGGAGAAGTGTCTGTTCATGTCTTCTGCCCATTTATTGACTGGATTATTTGTTTTTTAAGTGTTGAATTTGAAAAGTTCGATATAGATCTTGGATACTAGCCCTTTATCCATAATGTCATTTGCAAGTATCTTCTCCTATTCCATGGGTTGCCTCTTAGTTTTGTTGACTGTTTCCTTCACTGTGAAAAAGGTTTTTATCTTGATGAAGTCCCCAAAGTTCAAAAATTTGCTTTTGTTTCCCTTGCCTTTAGAGACATGTCTTGGAAGAGGTTGCTGCGGTCAGTATTGAAGAAGTTACCGCGTATGTTCCTTTCTAGAATTTGGATGGATTCCCGTCTCACGTTAAGTCTTTCATCCATTTTGAGCTTATCTTTGTGTATGGTGTAAGAGAATGGTCCAATTTTCCCAGCACCATTTATCGAAGAGACTACTAAAGGAGAGGAGAGACTACTAAAGGAGAGGCGAGACTACTAGATCTTAGAGCTAGCAAAGAGCTCAGCCAGAAGCCTGTCTTTGATCTGCAAACTAACCAACCAAGCCATACCTCTTCAATCTGGCCCCTAAATCTTCCCTTCATTCCCATCTTCTGCCTC
Source organism: Procyon lotor (assembly GCA_028646535.1). NCBI lineage: Eukaryota > Metazoa > Chordata > Mammalia > Carnivora > Procyonidae > Procyon > Procyon lotor. The sequence continues at coordinate 38,962,773 of CM053618.1, read as the reverse complement.
CTGTCTCTAGGACTTGTGAGTATAATAAACTTTGCTTTTTCTTAAACCTATCCTCTGTCTCCTCTTATGACCTTATTTGGCTGACTGTCTCATAAAAGAATATAGAACAGAAGTTATGTTCCTGATGGAATACTATAATCCTCTGAGGTCTTTGTTTTAAAAACTTTTTAAGGTTGGTCTATTTCAGTGTTGCCCTAATACAAGGATATAGCCCTTAATCAACCCCTGGGACATAGTATTTGCTCCTAAGACATATCTGACTGGGTGGTAAAATGTGAGGAATTTAATAAACTCTGCTGGCCTTGAACTCCAAACTCATTCTCTTCCACACTAGGTCCTACTTGAATTTTTCAAAGTTTTCATCCTTGCAGCAATTTCTTCCCACTGGGCTGCTCAGAGTTTTGCCCCATTCAGGCTCATGTAAGGGGACGTGTGGAGATTATTGGGGATTTCCCTGATGGGGCCCCATATATTTCTCTTCTCACCTGGCAGAGGTTCTTTCAGCCGCATACTCAGATTTCTAAATTGTCCCACAAGTGAGGCCCCCACTTTCTGCCTGAGCTCTGTCATCCATGCACCAAATGGATGTGGGTGTGTTCTAAATTCATAAAAGGGATAAATATGGCTTACAATTTAATTCCATTCTTTCAAAGATTGGACACCATCCGTTTTCTGCTTGCATTTACTCACTTAAGCAGTTCATTTTTGTAATTTATGTTAAGTTTATATCTGTTACTTTAATATAAGCTCTTTTGCTATTCTGGAAGTATTAATTATTATATTACTAAATTATTTAATATTTTAAAATTGGTTATAGTGAGAAAATAAACTTCAGTGCATTAGCTCTATGACATTCATGACTGATTTATTTTCTCCTCCTTTATAATATTTTCCATATTCATTATCTGCCTGAAAACAATTCCCTTATACTAAATAATTATATTTTAGGAAATTACAAATATAATTGGCTACATATACGTAAATGCATATGAATATCTAAAAAAATAAAGAATTAATGCAATTATTAAGTTAGTGAAAGGATAGCTCTGACGACATTTAAGCTATATTTCTTCATGAAAAGGGAAATCACTACATGCATATTGTACCCTGAATAAAAGGTGACTTAAAACACATTAGTTAAAAAATGTTTAAGTGCCAAGAATGTGCTGAAACTCTTGTACTTAGTAGTATAACCTAATGTGAGCTTAAGAGTAAGGCAGTATTTCCTTAAGCGTAAGAAAATACAGATCATGGAATGGGATCCAAATATACACATTGGTTTTCATAGACCCCTAAGTAATGAAGTAATGAGGGTAAGTCAAGGACAAAAGAAAAATATATAATGACAGGGACTCAGTTATTTGCATATGATTCGCCTGGTTGAGAACAGAGTCGTATTGACTTTTAATGCTTGTTTCACTTAAAGTTTAGTGTTTTACCTCACTTTTGGAGCCAGTCTCTTACTGTCCCTAAAGAAAGTTGTACAGTACGTATCGGGGAATGAATTCAAGAAATCATTATGAAAAAATTAACCAATAGGAATTGAGGGATTTTGCAAACTTCTTTGAACTTTGATATTTACTGCGCAATCACAATTAACGAGCTTCATGGTCGTGCACTTAAAGTCCGGGTCACACTCGATAACTGCTAATAAGCCAGATTTACAACTCCGAACAGCACAACTGAATATTTGTATTAATATAGCATTGGAATAACTAACATGCTGTTACTAATCAGTGTTATTCTCACCTTGTGGGTTTCCTGTGCTCACGGACAAGGTAAGTTGAAAATAGATCTCAACACTTACCTTCTCTCTTAAATGTAATTTCGTATCATATCTACTTTCAGGTGTCTATATTTTTTAATGAATTTACTAGTAAAAATAGTCTGTATTGTGACACCATAATGGAGCATAACTTTATAGGAAAATTATCTTCTGTTTATCTAACAGGAAAATAAAATAAATTCTATTTTCTATTTCCTAAATGTGACAGGAAAAGGACACCTAATGCTGATTATGGAGATGTGTGAGTATGCTCACACAACTTTAGGAAATATGTCCCAAGAAAAGTGAGATTCTGACCTCCACACATATGGAGGTTTCTTATTTTTTTTAAGATTTTATTTATTTATTTGACACAGAGAGATCACAAGCAGGCAGAGAGGCAGGCAGAGGGAGAGAGGGGGAAGCAGGCTCCCCCTGAGCAGAGAGCCCGATGCGGGGCTCGATTCCAGGACCCTGAGATCATGACATGAAGGCAGAGGCTTTAACCCACTGAGCCACCCAGGCGCCCCTGGAGGTTTCTTATTTTTAACACAAGAAATGGATATCTAAATAATCTTGTATGTGGTGATGGTTTTATGAATTCATATGTCCAAACTTAAATTTAGGAGAAGTACAATATTTGTCATATTTTTTAACTACTGAGAGTCACTTAAACATCTGAATTAATCACTAATGATCAACCCTTAATAGTAATTTCTGTTAATGCAAGAGGATGCTTTTTGGTTGAGATGAAGTCATTCTAAAATATTTTGAATTTGTGGGGGCACCTAGATGGCTCAGTTGGTTAAGCAATTGCCTTCAGCTCAAGTCATGATCCCAGGGTCCTGGGAATGAGTCCCACATTGGACTCCCTGCTCAGCAGGGGAGTCTGCCCCTTCTCCTCCCCCTGCTCATGCTATCACTAACTCTCTTTTAAATAAACAAAATCTTAAAAAAAATATTTTGGATTTGAACAAGTGTAAAGTCTGTGTTGTTACTCACAATATGTAGTTATATAATTTTTAAGTATACACTTCTATACATATCACTTAAGTAAAACTACTTAAAATATAAAAATATCTTTACAGTGCAGAATATGTATTTGTCCTAGCTAGTAGTTTAGTTAAATGAAGTAATTGATATTTTATTTGGTGAAACTGCTTTCCCAATTCACTTACACAGAGGAACTTATTAAATCAGACATTTCAAATATATGCAGTTTACTGTATTTCAATTATACCTTAATAAAGCTGTTATGAGAGACACCTGGGTGGCTCAGTTGGTTGAGCCTCTGACTCTTGGTTTCAGCTCAGGTCATGGTCTCAGTGTTGTGGGATCAAGCCCCATGTCTGGCTCTGGGATCGGTGAGGCGTCTGCTCTCCCTCCCCCAATCCACTCCCTCTGCTTGCACTCTCTCACAAACAAACAAACAAACAAACACAAACCTTAAACAAAACTAAAGTAAATAAACAATTATGATCAATTTAATATTTTAACAAAATTAGCATCAAAAAATAAATTTTAATTTATGTATCTGAGTCCACTGGTAAGTATTGAGTAAATAAGTAATTTTCAGAGCATTAAATGTAGCACATTGTTCACTAATTTGTTTTCACCTTTCAAGTTATATATTTTCTAGATTATATTTCAGTCCTTTCTCCTTCCTTAATGTCTTTATAAATTCTTCATTATATCTTTTTAAAGAGTCTTTCTGTTAAAACCAAAAACTCTCATTTCCAAATTATTATAAATGAAAGTCTCTTATGTGCTTTAGGATACTTCATTGCACCATTTTTGAATGGAATATAAATCACCATGCTTTACTCCTGAATTTATTAAAATTCATTTTGGGGGGCACCTGGTTGGCTCAGTCGTCAGGCGTCTGCCTTCGGCTTGGGTCCTGGGATTGAGCCCCGCGTCAGGCTCCCTGCTCGACAGGAGGCCTGCTTCTCCCGCTGCCATTCCCTCTGCCTGTGTTCCCTCTCTCGCTATGTTTCTCTCTGCCAAATAAATAAAATCTTAAAAAAATAAAAATAAAATTCATTTTGGTAATTTGCTGTACACAGAATTTTATATGCTCTTTAAGACCATATCCAGACAATTCCCTTTACTAGCAAGAATAACAAAAAGACAACAAAATATCCCATCTAATTTGAAACTATCCTCCCTCAGTGAATTCTTTCCGAAAGTAGCCTTTGAGGTGAATGCCCTGTAAATTTGGTTTGCACCAATGTTTCTCAAAGGAGCAATGAACTACCTCGGTGAAAGCACACTATTTTGTATTCAGAAAACATCTTTGGATGTTTACTGGCATGGGTTGAATTGTGTTCCTTCAAAATTCAAATACTGACATTCTAACTCCCAGGACCTAAGGAAATAGGGTCTTGAGAGAGGAAATTAAGTTACAACAAGGTCATTTGAGTGGATCCTAGCCCAATAAAACTGGTGTCCAATAAGAGGAGGAAATTAGGACACAGACACATAAAGGGAAGATGATGTGAAGACCCAGGGAGAAGAGGCCATCTATGAGCCAAGGAGAAACGCCACAGAAGAAACCATTCTGGCCGACACCTGATCTCTGACTTCCCGCCTCTAGAATTATTAGGCTAATTCTATTATAGAATTATAGGCTATTAATTAAGATAGCCTATTATATCTATTATTATATCTATATCTATAATAGCCTATTATAGCCTATTATAATTATAGGCTATTAATTAAGAAAATTAATTTCTGATATTTGAGCCACTCATTTTATGGTTATAGTTTCATATGTGTATATGTTCATATATCCTATGTAATGTGTTGCCTGGAGTAGAAGGAGAGGGATGGAAAGGGCCAAGATTTCTGAGGGGAGATCTGCAGAAGACACAGGAAGAAGAGAACAGGAAGTGAATAGGGAACTATCAATAATCTGACCATCCCATCCCAAGTGAAGTTCTTAAATCTGAGAAGACTACTGGGTAGAACCCTTTTTATTCTTTCTTCAGTGTTTACGTTTAATCTTGGAAATACTTCTGAGGAACTTAAACATCACAAATGCCTCAAATAGCTTTGTACTCTTATAGATTGTCCCGGTTCTTGAATCACAAATATAAATGGAAGGATTAAATAGAATAATAAATTCATCAAGATGATTATTAAAATAAAATATAATTATTCATGTATGATATTATTTTTTTCCTTAAGGAGGAACCTGTGATTTTCCAGAAATAAAACACGGAAACATATATGAAGAAGACAGATATAAACAAAGCTTCCCGGTTGCTATAGGAAAATATTTCTACTATTCCTGTGATCACAGCTTTGTGTCTCCTTCACAATCACTCTGGACTCGAATAATCTGCACAGAGGAAGGATGGTCACCAACACCAAAGTGTATCAGTGAGTAAATACCAGGTCACTATAAGGATGAATTATTCAGTGCATTCAGTGGGGGAGATGGGGATGAGGGGGATGTCAGGGGGGCTCACAGAGTTTAGACAATCACAGAGTTGGGAGCTGAAGGAGCCAGCAAAGGCAAGATAGTCATTCCCCATTTGTAAGAAGCTGTTTGTGGAAATCAAATCAGGAAAAAAACAAGTACAAACTTTTGTGGAATATCTAGATCTTTTCTTTCTTTCTTTTTTTTTTTTTTTTTAAGATTTTATTTATTTATTTGACAGAGAGGAGAGAGATCACAAGTAGGAAGAGAGGCAGGCAGAGAGAGAGGGGGAAGCAGGCTCCCTGCTGAGCAGAGAGCCCGATGCGGGGCTCGATCCCAGGACCCTGAGATCATGACCTGAGCCGAAGGCAGAGGCTTTAACCCACTGAGCCACCCAGGCGCCCATAGATCTTTTCGTTTTAAATATTAATAGTCAGTACTGTTAACTGCTACTATCTAACTTAAACACACTCATTTGGTAATTGTATGAATGTAGATTTTCTCAAGAGAGTTCATTTGTGGGCACCTGGGTGGCTCAGTTGGTTAAGCATCTGCCTTCAGCTCAGGTCATGGTCCCAGTGTCATGGGATCAAGCTCTGCATGGGGCTACTTACTCAACAGGAAGCCTGCTTCTTTCTCTCCCTTTGCCTGCTGCTCCTCTGCTTGTGCTCACACACACACTCTCTCTCAGATAAAAAATATTAAAAAAGAGAGAGTTTATTTGTATGTGTAATAATGGATTAAAAATGCTCTGTTCCTTCAAATATTCAAGAAGCATTTTTTAGCTAGTTTCCTTAATTTTGTGGTTTTTACCGGTTACATCTTTGTTTTTTTAAAATTGTATCTGTCTTACCCTCTCAATGAGTACGGAGAAAAAGCAGAGACATGAAGAAGGCAATGTTATGAAAGAGAAAAGTAACAAAGGCAAAGGAGAGAAAAGACATCTCCTACTTCAGAAATCAATTTAGGTGATCAGATGAGAAACAAAAACTAATTTTTCTGATATCTAGAGGAATTTTACAAATGTGAAAAGTTTATATATGCACATGGTGATTAATGACATTACATATTTTTTCTTTTAAACTTACATGAACTAATTTTTAAAAATCGAATTTTTTGCCCTTGATTTCTCCTTTGAAGCTTGCTGATGTAATATTCTTTCATTGCAAGATTTATATTCATCATCTTTTGAGTTTTTAGGGCAGTGCTTTTTCCCTTGGGTGGAAAATGGTCATTCGGCATCTTCAGGACAGATACACCAGGAAGGTGACACCGTACAAATTGTCTGTGATAAGGGCTACAGGCTTCTGTATAATCAGAACAGCATCCAATGTGCAGAACGTGGCTGGTCCGTTCCTCCCAAATGCAATCAGCTAGGTAAGTAAAATACTGTCCTTTGGGATCCTGCATTCTTTTTTATTTTATAAAGATGTAGCATCATGAAAGCATGCAGCATGCAGTTGTGATTGTCCTCCCTTTTAGGTTTAGGCTTCCAGTTGTATCTGAGTAGAAATAAAAGTCTCTGGATGATCACTAGAAAAACATTTTGTCTACTTACATGAGTTAAATATCGGCGATATTAGAAAACACTAGTCAAGAACACAATGAAAGGGGCACCTGGGTGGCTCAGTAGGTTGGAGCCTCTGCTTTCGGCTCAGGTCAAGATCTCGGGGTCCTGGGATCAAGCCCCACATCGGGCTCTCTGCTTGGCAGGGAGCCTGCTTCCCCCTCTCTCTCTTCCTGCCCCTCTGCCTACTTGTGATGTCTCTCTCTCTGTGTGTCAAATAAATAAATAAATAAAATCTTTAAAAAAAAAAGAACACAGTGAAAATCTTCGAAAGATCCTTGCATGTTTTAGTAACACAAATTTGATGTTTATGATGAAATTATGCAAAATCAGTTGACACAGCATGAGGATAAATTAAATTTTACATAGTGTAAAAGTTAAAATACCACATGTACAAGATCTTGTTGCCAGGAAACATAGCTACTTGGCACTTGTCTTTTTTGGCAAGTGCTAAATTGATCTCATTTAAAGACTAGCACAAACATGTTGATAATTTCCACATTGTTAGAACTTTGTACATCTGAAATTCAGGTTTCCAGGGTATAATTTAGAACATGGAAAACTCCTTCATAAAAAGTCACCTCAAAAACGGGAATCTATTGGAACCAAAATTGAGTTGGAGTTTCTCATACTTCCAATGGAAACAAAGCAGTTACTGGATGTGAATAAGGGTCTTAAGAATAATAAGATTCCTAAAGCATAGTCAAAGCCTCCAAGGGAGCAGTGTCTATTCTAGCCCTCCGTATTTTCCCATTAATTATTAATTTAATCAATATTTATTGTGAACTTGTATATACTAAGTAGGACCACAACTGTTGGAGATCAGTGCTCTACAAGAGTCAGTGTCTCTTTATTCATAGACTATAATGTCAAGTGGAAAACTGACAATAAAAATAACAATAATTTTACAAAGAAGAAAATAGAAACTTAAAGATAATGAATCATGCACATTATAAAAGATAATATTAATAAAGGGACTGGAGGAAGGGCATATTTCACATGAGATAGTTTTTTAATCTTCTCTAACCTTACGGATGGCATCTGAAGAGGAGTTAGATCAGTTGCCTGAAGGCATCAAAAGGTTTGGACTTACTGAAACAAAACAAGGAGGTCTATGTGGTTGGCTCATGATGAGGCAGAATGTTGAATTAATTGATTTAGAAGTTACAGGCCATAACACATATTTAGGATTTTAGTCTATGTGCAGTTAAAAACCTCTGGGAGATTTCCATCAGAGTTTAAGACAAAATCATTAAGGATGTTATTTTGAAAATAAATCTGGAATAACCAAGAAGAGAAGAAGGGAGGGGGGCCAGTAGGAAGAATGTTACCATCGTCTAGATGTGGCATATTCTGGGGTAAAATAAAATGGAAAAAAGAAGCATTTTTTTTCTGAAGTTGCAGTTTATGTTATATGCAATGTAGAAAGATAGAGAATTGAACTGTCTGATACAGGCTGAATATTATAGGATGTCAAGTATACTTTTAAATAAATGGAAAACAAAAAAAATCAAGAATCTTAATGTCTTAAACTTATGCACTGTTATTTGTCAATTATATCTCAATAAAGTTGGGGAGAAAAGAAGCAAGTCTCTTGTAGACAGCAATATAAGATTCCCATTTTCTTCTCCAAAACTTTGCTTTTTAATTGGAGACTTTAACTCATTTAAAGTAATTACTGATAACAAAGTTCTTACCACTGCCATTTTAATTTATTTTCTGTATGTTTCTTATCTTTTTTGTCCTCAGTTTTCCATTAATGCCTTTTTAAAAAATGTTTAATGGATTTTTTTTGCAGTGAACCAATCTGATTCCCTTCTCATTTGCTTTTCTTTCTATTTTTTAGTGGTTTATTTTAGCGGTTTCTCCAGCGATTACAAATCACATCTCAAATTTACAATTACCTAGTTTGAATTAGTATCAGCCAAGTTGAAGTAGCATCTAAAAATCTGCTCCTATCCATCTTCATTCCTTCCCCTTTACATGTTGTCACACAGTGTATCTTTGTCATTGTGTTCCCATTAATATAGTTTTATAATTATTGTTTCGTGCATTTGTCTTTTAAATCACGTAAAAAAATAATTTAAAAACATAAACACAATAATAATGGCTTTTATATTTCCCTTTATTACCTATAGTTACCTAATGGTACCTACAGTGACCTTTACAGTTGCCCTCTATGCCTTCATTTAGCTTCAAGTTACCGTCTGATGTTGTTAAACTTCAGCATTCTGCATTTCTTATAGGTCATGTCTACCCATAACAAATTTCCTCAATTTTATTTATTGGAGGATATCTTCATTTCTCTCCAATCTTGAAAGATATTGCTTGATATAAAATTGTTATTTGATAGGTTTTTTTCTCCTTTTAAATATTTCTTATACCTGCCTCCTGGCCTCCATGGTTTCTAAGGAGAAATTGACTCGCCGTTAATTAGGACCTCTTATATGCGATGCAAGATGCTTCTTCTTTGCTACTTTCAAGATTATCTCTTTATCTTTGATTCTAATGTATCTCAGTATGGACCTCTGAGTCCGAGTTTTTCTCCTTGGAGTTTGTTGAGATTATTGGATGTGTAGATGATATCTTTTATCAAATTTGGGACAGTTTCACCTATTAATTTGACTAGCGGTTTATTTTTCTTCATTCTTTTTTCTTACTGCTCCTCTTTTGTCCTACCTTCAAGTCCATTGATTCTCTCTCTTTTTTTAATGTTATGTCAGTCACCATACAATACATCATTAGGTTTTGATGCAGTGCTCCATGATTCATTGTTTGTGTGTAACACCCAGTGCTCCATGCAATACTTGCCCTCCTTAATACCCATCACTGGGCTCACCCATCCCCCCACCCCCCTCCCCTCTAAAACCCTCAGTTTGTTTCTGGAGTCCATAGTCTCTCATGGTTCTTTTCTCCCTCCAATTCCCCCCTACCTCATTTTCCTCTTCCTTCTCAAAATGTCCTCCATGCTATTCCATATGTTCCACAAATAGATGAAACCATATGACAATTGACTTTCTCTGCTTGACTTATTTCACTTACCATAATCTCCTCCAGTTCCATCTATGTTGATGCAAAAGCTGGATATTCATCCTTTCTGAAGATTGAATAATATTCTGTTGTATAGAGGGACCACATCTTCTTTATCCATTTGTCTTTTGAAGGTCATCTCTGCCTGCTCTTTCCACAGTTTGGTGATTGTGGCCATTGCTGCTATGAACACTGGGGTGCATATGGCCCTTCTTTTCACTACATCTGTATCTTTGGGGTAAATATCATCAGCTCCGTTGCTGGGTCACAAGGTAACTCTATTTTTAATTTTTTGAGGAATGTCCATACTGTTTTCCAGAGTGGCTGCACCAACTTGCATTTCCACCAACAGTGTAAGAGGGTTCCCTTTTCTCCACAACCTAACATTTGTTGTTCCGTGTCTTGTCAATTTTTGCCATTCTAACTAGCATAAGGTAGTATCTCAATGTGGTTTTGATTTGAATTTCCCTGATGGCTAATGATGAACATTTTTTCATGTGTCTATTAGCCATTTGTATGTCTTCTTTTGAGAAGTGTCTGTTCGTGTGTTCTACCTATTTTTTGACTTGATTATTTTTTGGGTGTGAGTTGAAGAAGTTCTTTATAGATCTTGGATATCAGCCCTTTGTCTGTAGTGTCATTTGCAAATATCTTCTTCCATTCTGTGGTTTGCCTCTTTTTTTTCTTTTTTTCTTTTTCTTTTTTTTTTTTTTGGCTATTTCCTTTGCTGTGCAGAAGCTTTTTATCTTGATGAAATCCCAAAAGTTCATTTTTGTTTTTGTTTCCCTTGCCTTTGGAAATGTGTCTTGAAAGAAGTTGTTGTGGTCAAAGAGGTTACTGCCTATGTTCTCCTCTAGGATTTTGATGGATTCCTGTCTCACATGGAGGTCTTTCATCCATTTAGAGTTTATCTTTGTGTATGGTGTAAGCAAATGGTTGAGTTTAATTCTTCTGTATATAGCTGCCCAATTTTCCTAGCACCATTTATTGAAGAAGCTGTCTTTTTTCCATTGAATATTTTTTCCTGCTTTGTCAAAGATTATTTGACCGCAGAGTTGAGGATTTATATCTGGTCTCTCTGTTCTGTTCCACTGGTCTATGTGTCTATTTTTGTGCCAGTACCATGCTGTGTTGGTGATCACAAATTTGTAATATAGTTTGAAATCAGGCAACGTGATACCCCCAGCTTTGTTTTTCCTTTTCAACATTTCCTTGGTGATTTGGGGTCTTTTCTGGTTCCATAAAAAATTTTAGGATTGCATGTTCCAGCACTTGGAAAATGCCGATGGTATTTTGATTGGGATGGTGTTGAAAGTATAGATTGCTCTGGGCAATATAGACATTTTAACAGCGTTTATTCTTCTGATCCATGAGCATGGAATGCTTTTCCATCTTCTTGTGTCTTCTTCAATTTCTTTCATAAGTGTTCCGTAGTTCCTAGAGTATAGATCCTTTACCTCTTTGGTTAGGTTTATTCCAAGGTATGTTATGGTTCTTGGTGCTATTGTAAATGGAATCAATTCTCTAATTTCTCTTTTTACAGTTTCGTTGTTAATGTATAAGAAAGCAACCGATTTCTGTGCATTGATTTTTGTATCCTGCCACATTACTGAATTGCTGTATGAGTTCTAGTAGTTTGGGGGTGGAGTCTTTTGGGTTTTCCACATAAAGTATCATGTTGTCTGCGAAGAGAGAGAGTTTGACTTCTTCTTTGCCAATTTGAATGCATTTTATTTCTTTTTGTTGTCTGACTGCTGTTGCTAGGACTTCCAGTACTATGTTGAACAATAGGGTGAAAGTGGGCAACCTTTTCGTGTTCCTGATCTTAAGGGAAAGCTCAGCTTTCCCCCATTGATAATGTTATTTGTTGTGGGTTTTTCATAGGTGGATTTTATGAAATTGGGGAATGTTCCCTCTATCCCTATACTCTGAAGAGTTTTAATCAGGAAAGGATGCTGTGTTTTGTCAAATGCTTTTTCTGCATTAATTCAGAGGACCGTGTGGTTCTTGTCTCTTCTTTTATTAATATGTTCTATCACATTGATTGATTTGCGAATGTTGAACCAGTCTTGCATCCCCAGGATAAATCCCACCTGTTGGTGGTGGATAATCCTTTTAATGTACTGTTGGATCCTGTTAGTTGGGATCATGCTGAGACTTTTGGCATCCATATTCGTCAGGGATATTGGTCTGAAAGTCTCCTTTTTGATGGGGTCTTTACCTGGTTTTGGAATCAAGGTAATGCTGGCCTCATAGAAAGAGTCTGGAAGTTTTCCTTCTGTTTCTACTTTTTTGAAATGGTTTCAGAGAAATAGGTATTATTTCTTTTTTGAATGTTTGGTAGAGTTCCCCAGGGAATCCATCAGGTCCTGGACTTGTTTTTGGGAGGTTTTTGATCACTGCTTCAATCTCATTACTGGTTATTGGTCTATTCAGGTTGTTAGTTTCTTCCTGATTCAGTCTTGGTAGTTTATAGGTTTCTAGGAAGGCATTCATTTCTTCCAGGTTGCTTAATTTATTGGCATATAGTCGTTGATAATAAATTGTAATAATTGTTTCTATTTCCTTGGTGTTAGTCATGATCTCGCCCCTTTCATAATTTTATTAATTTGGGTCCTTTCTCTTTTCTATTAGCAATAATCGTGCCTCGGATAAACTTCACTGGCTACGATACTGCCACTGCGCAAAGCTCCTTTCTCTTTTCTTTTGGATAAGTCTGGCCAGTGGTTTATTGATCTTATTAATTCTTTCATAGAACCAGCTTCTCGTTTTGTTGGTGTGTTCTACTATATTTCTGGTTTCTAACTCATTGATCTCTGCTCTAATCTTAATCATTTCCCTTCTTGTGCATGGGGTTGGCTTAATTTGTTGTTGATTTTCAGTTCTTTTAGATGTACAGAGTCCAAATTATTGACCACAACCCAAACAAGATGCGCCTGTTTTATAAAGACCTTAGGGTTGTTGGCCTTTTGTTCTTTCAGTCTGTCTTCTGGGGGAGGGCCAGCTGCATTCAGGCAACCCTTTTTGGGCAGAGTTGCCTGGTTCCCCTTGGGAGGGGGATGGGCCCAGTGAAAACCAGTTTGGGGAGGCTTTTGTTGTCTGGCAGCTTTCCCTTGTGGCTTTCCATGTCTCTTCCAGGGCAGAAGTGACCCTATCTGAACTGCTGTCTTAGAACAGCGAGGTGGATCATTGCAGTCTGTTCTTCACTGAATTCTCTGTTTGACTGACTTCTGCGTGCTGCTAAAACCTGCAGTGTCCTGGGTTGTGTGCCCCACAGCAGACTCCCAACCCTCGCCTCCAGGGCAGGGCACTTCTCTGCCCTTTGTGCTTCTAAAACCATCAGACACCCCTGCCTGGTTCACACTCGCACCTGCAGCTCCAGGTTCAGTCTGGGGAGCTGCCCTAAAGTCCTTTCCCAGCCACTAGGGGCCCTCAAGTCTGTGCCCAGTCCCCAGTGCCAGAGGCTTTTGTGCTCCTGTGTTATTTCACCTTCCCAGTGCCAGCACTTCTGGCAGCTCCCTCCCCTTTCCAGATATCTGCCCACAGAATCCCGGCTCCCCACCTCATACCTTGAAAGCAACTGCTGGAGATATTCTGTTTGTAGAGATCCAGATATATCCTCTTACATCTCAGGCTGATTTCATGGGTGTTCAGAACGGTCTGGTAGATATCCAGCTCACTTTAGGGGAGGGGTTGAAATAGGATCCCCTACTCCTCTGCCATCTTGCCCTCCTCCCCTGATTCTCTCTTTTGATATATTTTCTTTTCTGCTTAGAGATTTCTCCTTCAATCATTCTTTAAGAGTAATTCTGCTGGCAACAAATTCTCTCAATTTTCCTTTGTCTGAGACTATCTCATTTTCCTACATTCCTAAAGGATATAGGATTTGAAGTTGACAGTTCTTTTATCCCATCACTTTTAAAATCTTGGGCCACTTGTCCTGGCTTCCTTAGTTTTGGATGAGTAATTCAATCTCATTTGAATCATTGTTTGCCTATGGTTCTGCATTATTTTTCTCCAGCTACATTTAAGATTTTTTTTTCTTTTTCTTTAATTTTCAGCAATTTGATAATGATGTGTCTTGACATGGAGTAGATTGCACAGTTTCCTAAATAGGTATATTTATATGTTACATGCATTTGGGGAAATTCTTGACCACATTTATCCAAGCCTTTTTTTTTTTTTTTTTTTTTTTTTAGCTCTACACCCTTTCCCTTTTATGGAATGCCAATCTTACTTATTTTCCCACAAGTCCCTGCAAGTTGTTGATTTTGTACATTTTCATCCTATTTTTAGATTAGATAATTTCTATTCATCTGTCTTCATCATCAGTGATTCATTCTTCCATTATCTCTAATTTATTACTGAGCTCCTTCCGATGAGGATTTTTTTAAATGTTATCTTACATATTCTTCAATGTGTAATTCTTATTTGATCCTTTAAATTTGATATCAAAGAGTTCCACAATCTGTGTCATCTCAGAGTTAGCATCTACTCATTTTCTTTTCTCTTTTGGGATTTTCCTGAATCTTGGTCTGATGAGTAATTTCCAATTATATCCTGGACCATTGGGACATAAGGTAACGAGAATTGGGATTTTATTTAAAACTTCTATTTGATCAGTCCTCCACAGATAAAACTCTTAAGGTAAAGGAGGGAATGCGTTATTAGTGCTGGACAGGAGTAAGAGTCCTATCACTTGTCTTTGCTCACATGTCCCAGGACCGGGAGCACCAAACAAGGTGCATTTCCAACTATGCACTTGGCTTCCACTGATACCATAGAAGAGGAGAGGTAATTTATTGCTGCCACTGTGGACATAAGAATAGCATGAGCAGTGAGCCTCTGCTGACACGGGAAGGGGAAGGAGCACCTTGATTGGTAGGGCTGGTTGAAAATCTAAGCTGAGCAGGGAGCCCAATGCGGAGGCTCAATCCCAGGACTCTGGGATCATGGCCTGAGCCAAAGGCAGATGCTTAATCCACTGAGCCACCCAGGTACCCCAAAATGCAGTGTTTAAAAACAGAAACAGCGGGGAGTTTGCTTCTCCCTCTCCATCTGTAGCTCTCCCTGCTTGTGCTCTCTTGCTGAATTTCTCTCAAATAAATAAATAAAATCCACAAATAAATAAATAAATAAATAAATAAATAAATAAATAAAACTCGGCATTTTTGGGAAATATTTTATTTACTAGGCCTTCATTACTACCAGGCAGGGTTCATGTCCAGGCTTCCCACTTGGCCTCCACTGGCATCATGGAAAGAGGGAATGGTGTCGTGTTCCCTTGGAGTGTGGGTAGAAGTCTAGGCTCCTCACCTGGCCTCTGTTGATCAAGGGGGAGAAAAGGGTAGTCTTAGGTTTCTTCTCTGGTGTTTCTCTGGAGTAATTCAGGTATTGTAAGAAATCCCTCTGTCTTGCTAGGCCTGGGCAATCTCTTTTTATGTTGGAAGCAGAAATGTTTCTACCTCGTCTTGTCAGAACAGGAAGCCAGCAGTTCCCTTTCATGTTATACAAATTTGTAATTCTTTGAATTTTATTAAAGGGGAGGATATTTATTTTGTAATAAAAATGAAAAAATCAATAGAAAATGGCTAAAGAGCCTACCATTTGCATTGACATGGATGCATGAAGGGCTTATGCTAAGTGAAATAAGTCAAACAGAGAAAGACAATTATCATAAGGTTTCACTCATGTGTGGAACATAAGGAATAGTGCAGAGGACCACAGGGGAAGGGAGGGAAAACTGAATGGGAAGAAATCAGAGAGGGAGACAAACCATGAGGGATTCTAGACTCCGGGAACCAAACTGAGGGTTACAGAAGGGAGGGAGGTGGGGAATGGGCTAACTCAGTGATGGGTATTAAGGAGGGCACATGTTGTGATGAGCACTGGGTGTCATATGCAACTAATGAATCGTTGGACACTAACCTTATGTGTGCTTTCATGTGTGGTGAAAAGAAGGGCTTAGAAATGTAACTCTCTTTTTAAGTGATTAAAATTTCTTCAGTGAAGCATTTACGTTAGCAGAAATCACATGTCTTAAGATTAAGGACTGTGCTATATTTTTATTGCTTTTCCTTGTTTTCCTTTGGTCTTCCAATAAATCAAATAATGTTTTTTTCAGACCCTGAAGGAAAATGTGGGCCCCCTCCGCCTATCGACAATGGAGACATTACCTCATTCCCATTATCAGCTTATGCTCCAGGATCATCGGTTGAGTACCAATGCCAGGCCTTCTACACACTTCAGGGAAACAGGACTATAATATGTAGTAATGGACAGTGGTCGAAACCCCCAAAATGCTTAGGTAAATGTTTTCATATTCTCATAGACCCTGGAAAATTTTGTGTGATGAATATGATGTTTTCCTGTTTATGGAGTTTCCATGGATTAACAAACAACAATTCTGTTGAATTCTTGACCACCAAATATTAATATACGAGGAAATGGAGTTGGAAAAATTCTTGTTCAAGCAATAACAGCAACAAAAGATTCTTTAATAGAAGCTCTTCATATGATAGGTGACATTATCTATCTTTGATTATAATATCTAATTATTAAACATAGTCCCTCATTTTTACATCTTTTGTTTAAAATGATTTAAATCTACATGATGGATTTTCAGTGAGTTGGTTTGGAAAAGTTTTTGAGAAGGAAGCACTAGGCCAGTATAGAATATTCTACTTGAAAGTCTGAAATTCTGTGCCAAATATTTGTATGCTATTTAATGTTTTATGTTCATTTTTGTACTTTCAGATGCATGTGTGGTATCAGAAGAAATGTTGGAAAAACATAACATACAGTTACGATGGAGACCAGAGAAAAAATTTTATTCTACAACAGGGGATATTATTGAATTTATTTGTAAAGCTGGATATCATAGAAAGTCAAAAGAACGCGCATTTCGAACAACCTGTCAGGAAGGGAAACTGACGTATCCCATTTGTGTATAAAGCAATGATTAAGATACAGTCCTAAAATTAAAATATGTACATTTATTCTGAAGTTTTCATTATGAATCCAATTCTTCTCAGTTATTTTTCAACTATTATTTAACTAATAATTATTTATAAGTCAGAATTTGTGTTAAATAGTATGTGGATGATAGATATAACCTGAGGGACAAATGAATCACTTCTTAAAAGCACCATATTAAAACTTGGTGAACCAAAATGCTATGTGTCCTAGTCATAAAATATCTGTGGCAAGAATTTAGTTGTGATCACTTCAATACCTGCTTCTTTCCTTCTCCTAATTTTCTCAAAGATTTGTCCATAACTCCTGAGGCTTCCTGAGGCTCTCCATTTCAGAAAAAATGGAAAATGCGCCCATCTTCAAAATCACATCACTTCACAACAGATAGAAACCTGTGTCATACCTATGTTATTTATAAGATGTAAGAAGTTATTTACTTTTGCTTAGATATATATGCTGAAAAATGATGAAATCCATCTCTTATGTCTATCTAGCAAACCTAATAATTCAAACAAATCATAAAGAGGAATTCAAATCTAATTAGGTGCATAACTATTATTACATTAAAAGTGAATTCAAAAGTCCAATATCAAGTATAGACGCACGGTGCGCGCGCGCGCACACACGCACACACACACACACACACACTATGCTTTGAACATATTGAACATTTGAATAAATGTCTATAGAATAAAGTCTGACAGAAAGCACAAAAATTTATAATAACTGTAATTAAATTTAGAGATAGTAGAGTGAAGAGGGATTGTTTAACTCCTTTAAACTTACCTGCATTCTCCAATTTTTCTATTTTTAAAATAGATCACTTTTGAACTGTAGGATATGTTATTTTAAAATAAAGATACGTCAGAAAGTAAGACAATACTCATTGAGAACTATAAAGACCTCTGGTGATAAGCCTCAGATCTAAAAACATTTTCATGATTTTGCTGGTATGGAGGGCTTTGGAAACATTCAATGACAACAGTCCGAAATATTTTTATGTTCATACATTTCAAACAGCATAATGAGTTAAAATCACTTGACTATAAACATTTTAAATTTCTACAGAAACACAACTTCCAGGTGAAAATAAAGATATACATAATTAAGATAAAAATATTTTAAGGTGATATCTTGTAACTTTGCATGGCATCAAATCAAGTGCATTCCTGCCTAGAATGAGAAACCTGTCGGTCACCAATGGAATCAATTTATCTAAATGTGAATCATTGGTGACAGCCAGTTTTCTCACATATAAAGGATTACTGATAGCATTGGCAAGTTATCTTTGCTGTTATTGTTAGTGCTTGTGCATGTACTATTCTCCAATCTCTCATCTACTGTTTGTGGAATCTCTATATGGTACTTGTATATAATCAATTATTTCAAAATAGTGATTTTTAAGATCAATCACATCATTTTTTTTTTGCACTGATTGTCTTTCTTGTGTAAAGATGAGTGCTAAGTTATCAACTCTGTTTCAACTTTCACCTAAAAAGATTTGGTAAATCTTTATTTTTGCCCTTTATTTCCAATTTTTGGAGTAAAGACTTGATGTAATAGTGACCTTCTCTCATACTCAGAGGTTGCTTTACAGACTTTTTAAACATGGTATCAGCCTGGATTTGTGAATTTTATTTACTCCATTTGTCACAATCAATTATAACCATTATTCCTTGAAGCACAGGTAATCCCAAATTTGGCTAGTGAGTGTCTTGCAATGGGTTCCTGATCGCTTTGTTATATCCCCATTAGACTTTGAGTATTTCTCTTCTCTTTAGCACATGACATTCCAGGCTTGCTGTCTACTTCCCTGTGCAACACCTGTGACCATACGTCTTTCCAAGAAGTTCTGATTCTTTCTATTGGAGCACAGTGCTCAGAACCCAAGTTGTACTGTTTATGCTAGTTGGGAGTGTTCAGTACCATTGAAGTTTCTTTACTTCCAGGGTCTTCTGGTTATCAGAAATTTGAAATAGAAATGAAATTTCAAATTCATTAGTTCTTATTGGATTTTCCAATTCAAGTTTAATAATAAAGAGTTATTAAGATCTGCCTCATTGCAAGCCCTCACTCAGCCTAGGCTCCTATTTTCCCCCTCTGCCCCAACCCATTCTCCCCCTCTCCTCTTTACTTATGTATTCTTATATTTCAACATCCATGAAAATATCAAAAGTGCCATGCAAACATTACTATCACCACTGAAACTAGCAAATGAAGGTTAAAATGTCATATGTTTATTCTGTCCCAGGATGCTTGACTCCAAGTATGAGTACTTTCTTAAAAAGCAACTTGAAATGATTCTTATCTCTGATTGACTCTTTTATCAAATGAAAATTTACACTTATTTGCATTCGCAAATAATCCAAAAAATCAATTTTGGATTTTGCTGCTTATTTTTCTAATCTAACTATGAAAAATGGAAAACATCTACATGTTTTAAAAGGCAGACTGCTACAAGAAGGGTCTTTATGCTGAGTAGTCTCCCTTCTGTCCTACCTCTTCCCTCACTGAATAAGGTTATAATTGTATTAGTTTCTGACATCCTTCCAGTGTCCATTAATCTCTCTCTCTCTCTCTCTCTCTTTTTCAGTGAGGGAGAGAGAGAGTAAACAAGTACGTGGCAAGGGGCAGAGAGAGGAGAGAGAGAGACTCTTCAGCAGGCTCTGTGCTCAGCGTGGGGCCCAATGCAGGGCTCCATTTCACAACACTTAGATCATGACCTGAGCGCTAATCAAGAATCAGTCACGGGCGCCTGGGTGGCTCAGTGGTTTAAGCCTCTGCCTTTGGCTCAGGTCATGATCTCAGGGTCCTGGGATTGAGCCCCACATCGGGCTCTCTGCTCGGCAGGGAGCCTGCTTCCCCTTCTCTCTCTGCTTCCTTGTGAGCCCCCTCTCTCTCTGTCAAATAAATAAATAAAGTCTTTAAAAAAAAAAAGAATCAGTCACTTAACTAAGCCACCCTATTAAACTCTCTTTCTCTCTTTTTAAAAAGATTTTATTTATTTCTTTGACAGAGAGTGATCACAAGTAGGCAGAGAGGCAGGCAGACAGAGGGGAAAGCAGGCTCCCTGCTGAGCAGAGAGCCCGATGCGGGGCTCGATCCCAGGACCCTGGGACCATGACCGGAGCTGAAGGCAGAGGCTTTAACCCACTCAGCCACCCAGGTGCCCCTATTAATCTCTTTTTTATAGAGATTATTTCTTTTCTTTATTCTAGGAATTTAAGGATGGTTTATTTTTTTCTCTTATTGTGACAGATTTATTAAAAGAAAGGCCAAAATCCAGAGAAATGTCCTTATTTTAATCATTTAACAAAGTCAAAAGTAGAGCCTTTTTAAAAGTAAGTATGCTTTTAAAATATGTGTGAAAATCACTTTTTAGAGATTCTTTTACACATTTATCTGTCCCTTGCTCTTTTCATTTTATAATGTTTCTCACTCAGACCATTCTCATATTTTACTATTACAGATATCAAATAACAGACCCTTCAGATGGAGGGAGCCCACCCCTTGCAAATTTTCTGAGACAGCCACTGCAAAGCTGACAGTTACCCCACTTGGACTTGCTGCCTGATGGGGACCCAGGGTTTCTTCCAGAACATTCTCCACTGCAAGGCAATCCAGTTCCTGCCATCAGCTCTTCGGGAGGAATAGGAGCCTAGGGTGAGTGAGGCTTGCAATGAGGCAGATCTGTTATTCCCCCAAGACTCAGGTCTGTGACTTGGCCTCTCAGAATCTCTCATATTCAGAGGTTTTACGCAGGGTCACATCTCTTAAGCCTTAGAATTACACAGATGAGCCTCCAGGCATGTGGAACACTGGTCCCCAACCACCCACATTGCCTCCAGTGTGAAGGGAGCCCACCCCGACCATCTTTCAGAGAAGGCTGCTTAATCCTACCAGGAGTCAGTTCAGTCTCCGTTTGGACTGGTTGCTTGATGGGGTTTGGGCTTATCAGTGCCCCAGGCTCCAAGTGCCTTTTAGTGGAGGATATGCTCACCAATTTGTCCAGACCTGCCCTGGCCAGGGAGTCAGGTTCTTTAGCTCTGCCTTCAGGGAGCATATGCACATTGCTGTGGGCTAGGGCTTGAAATTATACAAATGTCCTCCCAACCCCAAGAACCTGTTGTTGAGACTTGGTGTCTCCTGACACTTAAGTTCCCAGTCCCTGGCTTGCCTAATCTCTGGGACCCAAGCATGCACACTTTGCATCCCGTCCACAGGCCTTGGGCAGCAGGGTCTCTCCCCAACCGTCTGCTTCCGTCCAGGGCAAAGGAAGACCACCCACGAAAGTCTTTGTGAGGTGTCAGCTTTAAACTGATAACAGTCTCCAGTGGGACTGGCGGCCTGGTGGGGTCCCGGAATCCTCCTGCAATCAAGGCTCCCAGGCGTCTCTGATTGGAGGATCCCTCAGGCAGCCTACCCAGCCAGCCTGTTAAAGCAGTCCATTACCTACACCTCTGCTTTCAGGAGGAATCTAGGGCTTGGGATTAGGCAGATGCCATGGACCTCCAAGGGCCCACTCTTGAGACCTGACCTCTTGGGACACTTGACCAGTTCCAGGTCCCTGATCTCCGGAGCCCGCCTATGAATAAACGCACCCCATCAGCAGAACTTTAGGCAGCCGGGGCCCTCCATGCCTGTGGAGCTCCTGCTTGTCCCAAATACTTGCAGCCTACAAGGCAGAAAGATGCCACCGTCCACCCGTGAAGAAGCCCGAAATGTCCCCTGCAGCCTAAGGCTGGGCGATGGGATGTGACTGCCCATGCGTGGGCTCCATAGGTGAGGGTACCCAGCGACTGGAACAAGGCAATGTTCGGTGAGGCTGGGTCACAGGAGGGGGCTGGTAGGGGGAAAGGGAGTTGGCCTAATATGCTAAGCCTACCCACCCATTATGGAATATTCCCTTTGAAGGCGGAGCTGGAGGTTTTTCAGCTGCCCTGCCAAAGAAGGGCCCAGCCATCAGACAGGGTATCCTCCACTTGGAGACAAGTGGGAGCCCTGGTTCCGAAGCCTAGGACGCCAGTAGGCTGTAAATCCTGTAGCCCATTTGCAGCTGTCAGCTTATATCAATATTCAGGTGATTGGGGTCTGGTCGGAGTCTCACAGGTGGAGAGCCTAATCTCCCACGTGGCTTACTGGTATGAATTGCGCATGCGTGGGCCTCTCGGTCAGGGTAGCCAGAGCCCTGGAACAGGGTGCCAGCTCACGGCAGTGGGCTTCTTGCATTACAAGGCATCTGCCTGATTCCGAGCCCGATCCGACACGAATGTGGATATTCCCTTTGAAGACAGAGCTGGAGTAATCGGGGCTGCCTTGCCAGGGCTGAATCCAGTAGGCTGGCCAGGGTATCCTCCGATATCCGACAGCTGGGAGCCTTCATTACTGCAAAAGCCCCAGATAATAGCCGACGGTAAGTACGGGGGAGGGGGTGCCGATTATCGCCCATTTTTGTGGCTGTCTCAGAGCAGTTTTCACAGGGTGGCCCCCTCCACACTTCATGTGGGTGGTTGAGGATGGGCTGGGACTGCACAGGCCCCGGGGGTGGGGGTGGGGGTTGTCCAAGGCACCTGCCCAAGGGCTTTTAAAGTATGTATTGTGCACGTGTAGGCTGTGCAGGTCAGAATAGCCAGGGACGTAGAAATCTCAAGTGACTCCCAGTCAGAGGAAGGGGGTACTCGGGATGCCTGGCATTTGCCTAATCCCAAGCTAACCTACACAAATTCGCATAACCTCCCCCCCCCACCCCGCCAAGGCAAAGCTGGAGAATTTTTAACTGCCTTGCCATGAAAGGGGCAGTCCAGCAGGATAGGGTATCCCTCCATTTGGAGACCTGGGATTCTGACCAGAGTCTCACAGTCTTGGAGGCCTAGTCTGCCCCAGGCTTGCTTTGGGGGTATGTCCTGTGCACATACGGGCCTCCCCGGTCAGGATAGCCAGGGACCCAGAGCAGGGCAGATGTCTGGGTGGACCAGGTCATGGGAGCAGGCTCTTGGGTTTACGAGGCCTCTGCCAAATATCAAACCCTAGCCTACACAAATGTACGTAGTCCTGCGGAAGCTGCCCTGGAATAGCCGGACTGCCCTGCCAGGGCTAGATGAGTGGGCCAGCCTGGGTGTACTCTAGAGAGGGATGCCTGGGGGCCTCGGTAGCTGCAGAAGCTCAGGTCCTCAGCAGGCATGAAGTCTTAACACGGGGGCTAACTGTCGCCCCTCTCAGTGGGTGTCTCAGCAATTTGGGGCCGCTTGGCACTCTCCACCTTTGAGGTTAGTAAGATGGTTGAGCGTGGACCCTAGCTCCACTGGCCTAGAGGGCCGCAGCTCCAGAGAGTGGCTGACAGGGCAGGGGAGCTGGGGATTTGGGGGAGTAAGTATCCTGGGAGGCCAGGTCACTAAGAATGGGCTCTTGGAAGTATCTGGCATCCGCCTAATTCCAAGACTTAACCTATATGAATGCTCATATTTTTCCCAAAGGCAGGTCTGGAGAAACCTGGACTGCTCTCCCAGGGCAGGCTGGGTGCAATGGCCAGGCTACCGCCCGATAAGAGAAACCTGGGAGCTTTGATTACTAGAGAAGCCCAGGACCCCACTAGGCAGCCAGAAAAATTGAGGACAGTTTAAGATGGAGCCTCAAGTATTTTTCTGGGAGGGTGGTTGGGCTCGCTCTCCCCTGCTGGGTACAGGTGTTTTGAGGCCAGCTTAAATTCCACAGGCATGGGGGCTGCCCAACAGCTAAGGGCTGGCGGATGGGGTGCTGACTGCGCATGTGCAGGCCTCACAGGTCAGGGCAGCCCGGCGACCTGGAACAGGGCTGGTTGGACAAGACCAGGTCACAGGAAGGAGCTCTTGGGGGCACTTGGTATGTCAATGTTCAAGGAGGAACATACACAAACGTGCATATTCCCACTGAAGGCAGGGCTGAAGGAATCTGGACTGCCTTGCTTGGGCAATGTTGGGTCAGATGGCTGGAGTTCCTTTTAGCACTGACACCTGGGAGCCTTGATTACTGGAGGAGCCCAGAGCCCTAATAGGTAGACGGACCTCATAGGGACTGATTGATATCAGTTTAAGCTGAAGCCTC
Source organism: Procyon lotor (assembly GCA_028646535.1). Taxonomy (NCBI): domain Eukaryota; kingdom Metazoa; phylum Chordata; class Mammalia; order Carnivora; family Procyonidae; genus Procyon; species Procyon lotor. The sequence continues at coordinate 38,938,932 of CM053618.1, read as the reverse complement.
AAAGATTTTTCAGGGGGTGGGCTCACTCCACCCTGGATGCTAGCGGAGGCTTGGAGATCGGCTTGAGCTCCCCAGGCCTGGAGAGCCCATACTGACAAGGGCTGGCACAGGCTGATAGGGTGTGGACTGCGCCCACAGGCTGCAAAGGTCAGAGTATCCAGGGAATGGGTAAGGTCAGCTTACACATGAGCGTATTCTCACCAAAGGCAGAACCAGAGTAATCTGAAATGCTTTTCCAGGGCTGGATCAGAAACGCTGGCCTGGGAATCTTCCAATAAGAGACATCTGGGAAACTTGGTTGCTGCTGAAGCCTGGGACAACAGCATGCAGTAAGTCTTCATGGGGACCGTCTATCGCCTGCCACAGTGGCTACATCAGAATAATTTTCAGGGGGTGGGCTGGCTCCGGGGGAGGCAGAGCTGGAGAAATGTAGACTTCCTTGCCAGGGCTGGATCTGGAAGGCTTGCCAGTGGTCTGTCCTTTAATAAGAGACAATCGGAGCCCTGATTCCCGGAGAACTCTGGGACCTCATCAGGCAGCCAGTACGAATGGGGACAAGCTATACTCACATTCGAGCTGCTGCCCCAGAAAGATGTTTGGAAAGTGAGGACCCTCCACCCTGAGGCCATTTGGGTGATTGGGGTCCAGGGCCAAGGTGACAGGGTAAGGATTGCATATGTGTGAGCAGGTCACAGGTCCAGGTTGACAGGGACCTTAAACAGGGAGTTCGAGTCACAGGAGGGAGCTACCGGAAGCAGCAGATATGTACCTAATCCCAGGGCTTAACCTCCACAAATGCACAGATCTGTCTGTGAAGTCGGAGCTGGAGGAATCTGGGCTTCCCTGCCAGTAGGGGCAGGTGGGATTGCGGGCGTAACCTCAGTTGGAGACGCCTGGGTGCCTGGATTCCTGGAGAAGCCTGGGACCCCATTAGGTAGCCGGCCCAGAGGGGGACTGACAGTGGCCAGCTTAAGCTGGAGTATCAAAGGTTTTCTGGGGGTACTGGGCCTGGGTGGTTAGTGTCTGGCTGGAGCTTCAGAGGAGAGGAATGCCCCCGTCACCCACACCGGGTGACAGGTTGTGGACTGCGCATGTGTGGGTCTGAGTAGATCAGGGTAGAGGTTGCCTTGGCAGGACAGGATACCCTCCATTTGTAGAAATCTGGGGGTCCAGGTTCCTAGACATAATAGACACCTGGGTGCCTCCACTGCCAGGGGAGGCTGGACCCAATCAGGCAGCCAGTCCAAATGGGGACGGACAATCACCGGTTTAAAGCTTTAGCCTCAGAAAGATTTTTGGGGGTTGGCACTCTCTAGAGGGTAAGCATGTGGTTGAGAAGAGCCTGCGCTCCACAGACCTGAAGGACTCCCACAGCCAAAGACTGGCGACAAGGTGTGGACTGACTTTTGGGGGGTAGGCTCCCTCCACCTTCAAGGTGGTGCATTTCACTGGGGAAGGGCTCTAGCTCCACAGGCTTGGAGGGCTCCAACTGGTTGAGGCGGCTGACAGAGTGAGGACAGTTCATGCCCAGTGTGTAGTGCAGGGTAGCCAGAGACTTGGACTAGGGCGATGGCAGCCAAGGCCAGGTCACAGGAGCAGGCTATTGCTGGTGCCTGGCATCTGCCAATTCTGAACCCTAGCTATGCAAATGCACGATATAGGGAGGCAAATAATGCTCAGGGACTCCAATGTCTTTTTTTTTTTTTTTTAAGACTTTTAATTTTTATTTATTTTTAAAAATATTTTATTTAACAGAGAGATCACAAGTAGGCAGAGAGGCAGGCAGAGAGAGGGGGTAAGCAGGCTCCATGCTGAGCAGAGAGCCTGATGTGGGGCTTGATTCCAGGACCCTGAGATCATGACCTGAGCCGAAGGCAGAAATTAACCCACTGAGCCCCCCAGGTGCCCCTAATTTTCATTGTTTTTTAAGATTTTTTATTTTTTTAATTTATTTGACAGGAGAGAAAGTGAGAGAGGGAATACAAATGAGGACTAGGAGAGGGAGAAGCTGGCTTGCCTCTGAGCAGGGAACCTGATGCAGGGCTCGATCCCAGGACTCTGGGATCATGACCTGAGCAGAAGGCAGATGCTTAACGACTGAACTACCCAGGTGCCCCTTTAATTTTTATTTTTAAGTAATCTTTACACCCACGATGGGGCTCAAACCCACAACCCTGAGGTCAGGAGTTGCATGCTCCACCGACTGAGTCAGCCAGGCGCCCCGGGACTTTGCCAGCAATGTCGTTGCATTGGTTCACTGTGTGAATTTTGCAAGCCAACAGCATACGGAACAGTTTCTTCTAATTAGCCATGAAAGAAATGACCTACTCCAAAACAGTGGTAGATTAATCATGCTATTGTTCCAGGCAAGGGGAAATGGAAGGACTACGTCTAAGTTTAGTTGATAGGTACGGTTATATAAGTTGGCACTGGGGATCGGGGCTGAGCCAACCAAGAGCTGAGGTCCTGCTGCCGGCGCAAGAGTGTGAGTCTCCCATTGCTAGATCGCATTGCTAAGGAGTGACGCTGCTGGTGTAGACAACATGACGGTCTTCCAGGGGTGACTCTGTAGCTCTTGCATCTGTAGGTGAAGGACTTGCCTTTACCAGGCAGGAGCTAATGGCCCCCTGGCCTTCAGAGAGCTATTTTAGATGGGGGAAGTGCAGCCTTGCACAGACCGAGCGCACTCTCCTCATCCTCAGAAACTCTTTATTTGCAGTCTGATGGCCCCTTGCACAGTTGCTTCTTCATAGGTTTTTATTAATAATCTCCCAGCAGGGCCCCTCCTGAGCTGAGCCACGGAGTTCTTAGGGCTGAGAGCAGATGAGAAGACATCCTGACACAACTTACTTAACAGCCTTAAGCACTGTTTTTGGGTCTTTGGCATAAACAAGTGGACCTGAAATAGTATCAGACCAACACACAACATCCAGCCAGTGATTTCTGATCGTCTCCACATTAATTAGTATGAAAGGCCTAATGCCCACGACAAATCTGTAAGTTCACAAAAATATCAGTCCAGCCTGTGACTCTACAGCACTTATGATCTTCATCACACTCATTCATCTTCTGGGAGTATTTTTAGCTCGACACACATTCTTTTAGAGCATAGTTTAATGACCAGTTTAAGCAACCATATTCCTAATATTATCAATATAAACCTAAAGAACTCTCCACCGTGATATCATATCCAATTGCCAAATAAGTAAAAATCTTTCTTAGACCACTCAGCCTAACTTCCTTCACAAATATGTTTCTTAGTAGAGATCATTTTTATAAAGCTCCAGGGGACACAAGCCTGCACAGAACTATCAATTACCATAACATCAGGATTCAAGCCTGTCATTATTTTAGGGCACGTTTTTGTTCTCTTTTCAATTCCTGCAAAGTTATTTTGACTTTATTAGTCTCCTCTTTCAAATGTGCCATTACTTGGCTTTTCTAATGTATGATTTGCCTTTGCTAGATTACTCATAGGAGGTTCAATGTGAATTATTTCCCTGGTTATTTTAATAGTTCCTTTCTCTTCCACTGACCATGATAACCTCTTTTTCCTTCTATTTTTATATTTATTACCTGTTCTTGTACACATCTCATCATGTTTTATGTTCCTTATTTTCCCCTTGACTCCAGTAAGTTAGGAGTTTAACAGTTTAGGAGTTAGGAGTTAGGAGTTAGGAGTTAACAGTTTCCCCTGTTACATGTATCTGGTTGAGGAAATATCAAAACCATAGCCGTAGCCACAGACTTGTACCACAGATACAGCCAAAGTCTAATCGTAATAAAGGTATTTTGGTTTCATTCCTACAAATATCCTTAGGAACATGTTTTCCTTCTATCATAAGGGGGCTTTCCATCTTCTGTAGGCTCTGCTCTCCCTGCTGATACTGGGGAACCAAAAAAGTGTGGTGATCCAATGTCATGTTCCCTCCTATAAGTGCCAATGGTCTAATTCCACACTGCCCAAGAATCAGCCATTTGGCTGTAGCATCTAGTTACTTTTGGTTGGGTTGTCTGTGATCCCTGGCCACCAGTATTGTATAACATTAGAGCTGCACTAAGTGTATTGCACATATCAACCAATCACTTTATTTTTATTTTGATTCCAGTATAGTTAACATATAGTATTATCTTAGTTTCAGGTATACAATTTAGTGATTCAATAATTCTATACATTACTCAGTGCCCATCATGATAAGTGTACTCTTAATCCCCTTCAATTAGTTCAGCACCCCCACCCCACCTCTCCTCTCTATAGTTGAGGCTATTTTTGGTTTGTCTCTTTTCTTAGTTTTATTTCTTAAATTCCACATATGGGTGAAATCATATGACATTTGTATTTCTCTGATTGACTTATTTCAGTTAACATTATACTCTCTAGATCCACCCATGTTGTTGCAAATGGCAAGAGTTCATGCTTTTATGGCTGAGTAATACTCCGTTTTTACACACACACGCCTTCTTTAACCATTCATCTATCAATGGACATTTGGGTTGCTTCCATAGTTTGGCTATTGTATATAATGCTGCAATAAACATACAGGTGCATGGTGTTGTTGTTGTTGTTGTTTTTTTTTTTTTAGAATTAGTGTTTTCATGTTCTTTGGGTAAATACCCAGTAGTGGAATTACTGGATAATATGGTTCTATCTTTAATTTTTTGAGGAGCCTCCATACTGTTTTCCACAATGGCTGTACCAGTTGGCATTCCCACTAACAGTGCATGAGGGTTACTTTTCTCCACATCCTTGTCAGCACTTGTTGTTTCTTATATTTTTTATTTTGCCACTATGACAGGTGTGAGGTGATATCTCATTGTGGTTTTGATTTACATTTCTCTGATGATGAGTAATATTGAGCAACTTTTCTTGTGTCTGTTGGCCATCTGTGTGTCTTTGGAAAATTGCATGTTCATGTCTACTGCCCATTTTTAATCTAATTGGGTTTGTGTCTGTGTGTGTGTGTGTGTGTGTGTGTGTGTGTGTGTGTGTTGAAGTGCGTAAGTTTGTTATATATTTTTGATGTTAACCCTTTATTGGACATATAATTTGCAAATATCTTCTCCCATTTAGTTGATGGTTTTCATTTTGTTAATGATGTCTTTCACATTATTATACTAATGTGAATATATATGAGTATATATTATACTCCCAATAGTTTATACTATATATGAGTATATATTATACTCCCAATAGTTTACTTTTTATCTTATTGTTAACAGGTTTCCCTATATTTGGGGTAGAAATCTGGTGTGAGATAGAAGCCTTACATGTACCTGAAGGATAATGTGATATGTTAAGTTTCCTATGTGTCCTCTATATACCTTACAAGGTGTCCATGTTCTTCTGAAGTCTGGATAAGGTGTCCATGGATCTGTTCATTTTCTAGTAAGTGAATATTAATTAAACAGTGTAAATTAGGAGTGCAGTAAATAATCCGTTTTGGTCTATTTATATTTAAGGATATGATTGCCCATTCTGTATATTCAGCAGCTTCTCTTCTATAAAATGCTAAATCACAAAGTAAATCAGGAATTATTTTTTTATTTTTTAATATTTTTAATTATTTTTTATTAACATATGTATTATTTGCCCCAGGGTACATGTCTGTGAATCGTCAGGCTTACACATTTCACAGCACTTACTATAGCACATACCCTCCCCAATGTCTGTAACTCAGCCACCCTATCCCTACCCCTGCACCTCCCAGCCACCCTTAGTTCGTTTCGTGAGTTTAGGAGTCTCTTACGGTTTGTCTCCTTCCCCATCCCTTCCTGTTTCATTTCTCTCCCCCACCCCCCTCACGACCCCCAACCCTGCCTCTCAAATTCTTCATATCAGAGAGATCAC
>CM053618.1:38921546-38932584 GCA_028646535.1 Procyon lotor | reverse complement strand
GTTCCAGTTTCAGAGCATTGTGGTCTGAGAAAGTACAGGGAATCATCTCAATCTTTTGGTATTGGTTGAGTCCTGATTTGTGGCCCAGTATGTGGTCTATTCTGGAGAAAGTTCCGTGTGCACTCGAGAAAAATGAGTATTCTGTTTTTTTAGGGTGGAATGTTCTGTATATATCTATGAGGTCCATCTGGTCCAATGTGTCATTCAAAGTTCTTGTTTCTTTATTGATTTTCTGTTTAGATGATCTGTCTGTTACTGAGAGTGGTGTATTAAGATCTCCTACTATAATTGTATTCCCATCTATGTGACTCTTTATTTTGATTAACAGTTGGTTTATGTAGTTGGCTGCTCCTATGTTGGGGGCATAGATGTTTACAGATGTTTAAAGATAGAAAAAAAAATTTTCCTCCCCAATAGTTGGCATAGGGGCAGGATAATTTCCCAGGCTGGACACTATTTGCTTTAAGGCTGCTGTTACTGAGAGATCCCTGCTCATCTGATAAACAGCTAGCAGAAGGTAAGAATCTTTACCACATCAGCCTCCTGGCTCTCTGCCTATAACATCTAATGGAGTAAGAAGGGGGAGAGTGCTTTTTCTCTTTCTAAATTTAGATCAGCATAAGAAAATATAAGAAAATATTTGTAAAATTAGTTCCTTGGGCTTAGCAACTTTCGTAAAATTTTTTTTTTTTAAGATTCTACATATTTGACAGAGAGTGGGGGAAACAGGCCCCTACTGAGCTCTGGGACTCAATCCCAGGACCCTGAGATCATGACTTGAGCCGAAGGCAGAGGCTTTAACCCACTGAGCCACCCAGGCGCCCCTGGACTACTCTTGATTTGAATAATTCATCTCCTCCTAGAAATAGAGTAACTTTTTGTTTCATAAAAAGGAATTACCATACAGAATACAGCCTTATGGACTGGTGAATTCATAGTTCTCATCACATTAGTATCTGTTTAAACAAACTTTGCTGTGGGTCCTTTATGAAAAAAAAAAAAATCTATGAAGCTTTTCCTTTTGTCTTGTGTTACACTGTTGAGAGCCTGGCTTTGTGACTAGTGAGGACCCTCTCTGGTCTCCAGCAGCCAGAGAAGGCACTTACCGGAGTGCACCTTGGTGGCCAAATAGGCTGAGGGTTGAAGACGTGCAGTTACAACAGCATATTCTTTTTCTGGCCATTCCAGCTGTCAGTGGAGTTTACTCATAAAGCACATCTTGAGTCTCAACTTTTGTTGATTTTTATGTGAGTGCTGGAATGTCCCATTGCAGTAGTGCCTGTTCAGTGTCCTAGATTAGCATGTCTGTGACTGGAGAGGTCTCCTATTTTCACAGGAGCCCAGAGACACTGTCTTGACTACCTCATTTTTATTGCTTGTGCAGTGAAGGCCTTTGCTTTCCTATACTATTTTGGGGAATGAAATTTTGAATAATGGGGGCCAAAGGTCTAGGACTGGAAAGTTGCCTCAGTCTTTCCATTAAAAAAGTGTTTATGGGTTTCAGTCACTCTCAAGATTAATAAGATCCTACTCCTCAATGGCCAGATGATGGATGCTTTAAAGAAGAGAAGAAAATCTTTGTAGGATGGCTGCCCTTAAGAACTCCTTTAATAAGTCTAATTTCTGGTTTCTTATCTTAACGTCTATAGTCAATGTAAATTCCCCTTTTTAAAATCTGGCCTCCAGCTGCCTTTTCCTACAAGATTTACAAGAGCTTTCTGGCCTAATCTTTACTCCAAAGTATACAGGCTACTCAGGTATGCTGAAAGCCAGAAAGCGAATTTAACAGAAGCTGGTCCTTAAAATTCCTCCTGCTTTTCAGGGCTCTGTGATCAGGTTCTGCCAGCTTCGGGCATTTCCATACAATGTCCTTTGCAGTTATATCCTAGCCGCGCCCCCCCCCTAAAAAGAAATTCATGTCCCCTGGAAAGCAGATCTTTCACTTCCACTTTCAGAAAATCCTACCAAATTTAGAGAAAAATCAGATTTGTGACCATTCACAACACCCCTCCTACAAATGATCAGCTAAAGGCCAGTATGTGGGGGCTAATAGAAGCCAAGGCTGATTTGTGTACTTAAAATGCTTTCAATAGACTTTACAAAAAGGCATAAATCTTGTATCTTCTTGATAGAAAGAAGTTAGAAAGTCCCTTGGTAGGTTGTAATCCAGTTTTTTGCCTTCCATCCCTACAAAACTGGAAAAAAGGTCAAAACCCACCTATCTTTACCAATCCCCAAATGTGACCCATTTGTCTCAAAATGCTTATAGACATTATAAAAGATCAGAATATTGAAACAAAATTGACCTCTACTTAAAGGAATAACTTAACACTTACCTCAAAACACTTAGATTTCTTCTCTCTCCCTTGAAGTTAGAAATTTCATTGCATCTTTCGGGTGTGAACACACCTTACAACCACCTGAAAGTGGGGGAAAAAAAGGAAAAGTGGCCTTGTTAAAAATACAAAGTACAATTAGTACTCTTGCCCAAACTCTAGCTTACTTCCAGGGACAAAAATCTTAAATGTTCTCTCCAAAAATAGCAAAAGACTTAAATCATCAGAGTGAACAACTTATTCCAATGACTGTTCATAAACTAGTGAGTTTTATATTGTTTTAAAACCAAAGCTATGAGATGTTTGGATGTATATGTGTGTGTCATTTATAGATATTATTGCCAAAATTTGTAAGAATTCTATTTAATTGGCTTAAAGAAAATGAAGCATTTATATAAATTTAGTATTCGTAACTCTCAAAACTAAAATACAACATTAATCCAAATAAATTTCAGGTTCATATGATATTAAAAGTAAACCTGCCTTATAGTTATCAGATTTAGAATGAAAACTTCTCTGCCTACTTACTAAAATTTAAATTCATATTATAAAAACAGCTTAGAAGAATGGTTGATTTTGTCTGATAGCTCAAAGTTTTGTGGATGATCAAAATATAATTAAGAATAAGTAAATTGAATTAGGTGTAAATAAGTTAAAAAGCTTTTAAGTAAACTTTTTCAGTAGTTTCCCAATGTTCCTGGTAACCTGAAACTAATTTTTAAAGTGATGAGTTAATTCATTGGATATGTAGATTTCTAAATAAGAAAATATTAATTACTGAACATAAGGAAGCCAAAACTAGGTAAACCTATTACAAAGAAACTAAAGCTGAATTTGGATCTGTTATATAGTACTTTTTATGCTTTATTGAAAGATTGTATTAAGCACATATTTCTAAAAATATATTCATAAATTTGTCAATCTAAGGAATGCTGGCATAAAAGATAATTGTTTGCTATCTGGATTTTGCCAGAAGTTAAATTTCTAAGGGTTAAATAAGCTATGGTTAAACCTAAAAATTAAGGGAAACACCTCCATATGTAAGAAAAGCAAAATGTGTGTTTTGGTAGAAGAAGGTAGGAGGAATGGGACTGTATTTTTGGTTGGAGAAAAAAACTAATCTTGTCCTAACATGAGGCTGGTTATTTAAAAAGGAAAACACTGGGGTGCCTGGGTGGCTCAGTCATTAAGCGTCTGCCTTCGGCCCAGGTCATGATCCCGGAGTCCTGGGATCGAGCCCCACATCGGGCTCTCTGCTCGGCAGGAGGCCTGCTTCTCCCGCTACCATTCCCTCTCTCGCTGTGTTTCTCTCTGTCAAATAAATAAAATCTTTAAAAAATAAAAGTAAATAAATAAAAAGGAAGAAACTTAGGACAAAATCTGAACATAAAACAGGAAAGTTACAAAAAACTTGTGAAAAGGGGAATCTTAAGATTAAAATGAATTTATTTAAAGATGAGTTTTAATATCAGAAGTACTCTGCGACAGACTCTGGTTTGAGAATGGTGATGTAAGATGACCCTGAACTCACCTCCTCCATAGACACACCCACTGGACACCGACTTAGAGAGCAGGTCCTCCTGAAAAACTGAGGGCTGACTTAGGAGCTAGATTGAGAGAATGGCAGACACCAGATGAAAGGAAGTCCCACCTTGATGCTACAAATTGCAGCAGGGAGAAATAATACCAAGGGACTAGGAGCAGATCTCTTTGTCTTAGGGTACAGGAGGAAAAAAAAGCCCCAGTTTAAAAGATTAACTACAACAAAAAGGAACAAGTCTTGGAACCCTCTGAGCACCATGATTTACATTCCTGCATCTACCCTGATAATGCAGATGGAAGCTGGGTCTAAGGCCCTAGCTGGCCTGCTGCCTCCGTGAGCCCTGGATCACTGACAAAGCTGTGGTTTAAAAGAACAACTAGAATATAAAAGATCTAGAAGTCTGGGGCAGAGGGGCGGGCAAGTACCACACTTTATGTTCCTCCACCTTGAAAGCATCGATGGGAGCAGGGCTCTGGGAGCCATACTGGCCTGCCACATCAGCCTAAGGTACCTGGGACGTTATTTAAAAAAAAAAAAAAAAAAAAAGACTCCATTGAGAAGAGAAATGAGAATACAAAGGAACTAGTCCTGGAACCCTACTAAATGGTTGGGGAGCTGCTGGAACTCTCCGTGGGTCAGAGGAGCGGCCAAGCACTAGTGTATGTTCCCCTTCCACCTTGACAATGAGGATAGGAGCACAGGTCCGGGTGCCCTGCCTGGCCTACCACCTCACTGAGCTCGGAGCCCACACCAGCCCCAGTCATCTCACGAAGTGGCCCCAGTGCCCCACACAACAAAACACCCCTGGCAGTGTCTACTACAGGTCCACGCATTGCGCCAAGGTGACACAGATGCAAAGCATGCCAGAACACTCCAAGACCACACCACTTGGGCTCCAGTTGGCTTGTAGGCCTCCCCTGAAGCACTCTGGGACCTCCCAGCTTAGGCTGGCCTCTGCTCCAGCAGCCCCAGGACCAAGCCCATGCCCATTTTGGCTCTAGCCATCCCACCAGGGCGGGCTCAGAATGGTGTTCCCTGGGACCCACACGCCAGCTATAGGTCCAGCCAAAGTTACCAGGCACACACAGTCTACATAGAAGTTGACCACTTTCTCAAGTTTAAAAAGTACTTGTTCCATCTAATTCACAGAAGCAAAACAAAGTCAAGCAAGATGAAGAGACCGAGGAATATGCTCCAAATGAAAGAACAAGACCAAACCTCAGAAATAAAACTAAATGAAATGGAGATAAGCAACAACATAGAGATAAAGCATTTAAAGTAATGATTATAAAGATGCCCACTGGACTGGAGAAACAAATGGAAGAACTGAGTAAGAGCTTTATCAAAAAGATGGAAAATATAAAATTAACCCTATTTGAAGAATACAGTAACTGAAATAAAAATGGAGTCAACAGCACTTTAGCAGATGCAGAAGCATAAGTCAGTGATCTGGAGACAGGTAATAAAAACTCCTAAACAGTGAAAAGAAAATAGTATTTTTTTCTAAAGATTTTATTTGACAGAGATCACAAGTAGGCAGAGAGGCGGGCGGGGGGAGGGGGGAGGAAGCAGGCTCCCCGCTGAGTAGAGAGCCCAACATGGGGCTCAATCCCAGGACCCTGACATCATGACCTGAGCCAAAGGCAGAGGCTTTAAGCCACCCACATGCCCCAAAAATAGAATTTTAAAAATGAGGATAGGTAAGGGATCTCTTGGACAGCATCAAGTGAACAAATATTTGCATTATAATAGTCCCAGAAGGAGAGGAAAAAAGAGGCAGAAAATATATTATTTGGAGAAATAATAGCTGCAAACATCCCCAATTTGAAGAAGGAAACACATCCGGATTGAGGAAAAATAGAGTTCCAAAGAAGATGAACCCAAGGGGCCCATGCCAAGACACACAATTAAAATGTCAAAGGTTAGGCCACCTTGCATCCATGTGTCGCCTAATCTCAGCTGGTCCACTCGAGATCTCCTGAGCACCAATCCTACCTCGTCCCCGGTGGTACCCCATTTCCACCCCAAGATGGAAGAAACTATCCTGAACCAGGGGAAACTTGCCAAACTGAAAGCACCTGTGCACATTGATGGGCAAAGAACTGCTCCCTGAAAGAAGGTGGTTCATAGACTGGCTACAGCAGATGATGAAGAATTTCAGTTCTCCTTAAAGAAGTTAGGGGCAAACGATATCTCTGGTATTGAAAAAGTGACTGTGTTCACAAACCAAGGACAATGATCCACTTTAACACCCTTACAGTTCAGGCGTCCTGGGCAGTGAACAGTGAACAGGCTATGCTGAGACAAAGCAGCTGACAGAAATGCTACCCAGCATCTTAAACCAGCTTGGTGCTGACTCCTTTAAGACGACGGGCTGAAGCTCTACCCCCCCAGTCTGTGGATGGAAAGCACCACTTGCTACCAGGAAGGATGATGATGATGATGCAGCTTCCAAGATTAAAGCAAACTTACTTAAGTCAACCTCTGAAGACGATAAAACATGAAGTTACTGGGAGCTATTTTATGACTGTCTTTTAAATTTTTGTTCATGGATCTGATGTAGTCTAGGTCATTAATATATTTTTTTTTTATTTTATTTGAGAGGGAGAGACACAGCAAGAGAGGAAACACAAGCAGAGGAAGTGGGAGAGGGAGAAGCAGGAAGCCCAATGCGGGGCTCGAACCTAGGACCCTGGGATTATGACCTGAGCCAAAGGCAGATGCTTAATGACTGAGCCACGCAGGCGCCCCTAGATTACTAATATTTTTAAAGTCCAAGCCCATTGGACACTGTAGCTCTTTTCAGTTTTTGCTTATAGAAGTCATTCTTTGCAGCAAATTAAACTGAAACAAAGTTAATAAAGTTCTTTGCCTAGTTAAAAAAAGTCAAAGGTTAAAGAGAGCATTTTATAAGCAGTGAGAAGCAAAAAGTTATGTGCGAGGGAAACCCCATATGGCTATCACCTGATTGTTTCTAGGGGAAACTTTGCAGGCCAGAATGGAGCGGCATGATCTATTCAAAGAGCTGAAAGAAGAAAATCTACAACCAAGAATACGAAGCAGTGTTACCATCCAGAATTGGATAAATAATTTTTTGCTTGCCTGGAAAACCAAAGTTCTCGAGGTAGAAAAGGCTGTAATTAGAAGAAAATTATGAGGAGAAAGATGTCAAATACGACAACATATACATAAAACATGGAGGGGGAGTAAAAGTTTTTAGAATGTGTTCACACTTAAGTGCCCATCAATTTAATAGAGACTACTATAAACCTAGGGTGTTATATATAAACCTCACAGTAACCCCAAACCCCAAACCTATAACTGATACACAAAAAAGGAGAAAGCTAACCATAACACTACAGACACTAATCAATCACAAGGAAAGAGCAATAAAAGGAATAAAGATCTACAAAAAACAACCAGGAAACAATACAATGGCAATAGGTACATACTATCAAAAATGACTTTAAATGTAAATAGTCTAAATATTCAAATCAAAAGACATAAGGTGGTAGGAGGGTAAAAAAAACACAACCTACCTGGTGCCTACAAGAGACTCACCTTCGACCTAAGACATATACATACTGAAAGTAAAAGGATGGAAAAAGATTTCTTGAAAATGAAAGGAGGAAAAATCCAGGGTAGTAATACTTATACCAGACAAAATGGACTTTAAAACAAAGACTGTAAGAAGAGACAAAGGACATTACATAATGATAATGGATCAATCCATCAAGAAAGTGTAATAATTATAAATATGTACCCAACATTGGAATACTAAATACATACAGCAAATATTAACAGACCTAAAGAGATATTGGTAGTCACACAATAACACTAGTGGACTTTAACAACCCACTTACATCAATGGATAGACTGTCCAGGCAGAAATCAATAAGGAGGGAGGAGCAAGATGGCAGAGGAGTATGAGACCTAAATTTCATCTGGTCCCAGGAATTCAGCTAGATAATTTTCAAACCATGAACACCTACAAACTCAACAGGAGATTGAAGAGTAGCAGCAATTCTGTGAACAGAAAATTGACCACTTTCTGGAAGGTGGGATGTGCAGAGAAGTGAATCCAAGGCGATATAGGGGAAGATAGACCACAGGAGGAGGGAGCCTCCGTCAGCGGGCTACTGGCAAGTGACAGAGCAGCACAGCACAAAGAACTTTTAGAAGTCTGCTCCACAGAGGGACATCACTCCAGTGGCTAAGGGGGGGGATGAGTAGAATCCTTGCTGGATCAGTGTAGTCTCAGAACACTTCGGGTCACAGAGAGACTGGGAGTGCCTGAGTGTGGCAGAGCTCCCAGGTATCAGAGTGGGGAAGCTGGCTGCAAAGATGGAGTCAAGGAGGGGCTTTTAGCTCGGGGTTACCATAAACTGTGATCCCCAGCACAGTTGTGCCACTGCTCTTTCTTTGAGCAGGGACCCCACAAGTGGCAGATCCGGGGAGACACCCCCCCACCCCCCAGCTTCCTCCACTGGGAGGAGTGGCACAGGAGTGTGCTGCAGAAATATGCAGGGTTTGGAGACTCCAAACGGGGCCATGTGCCAGAGATAGAAACTCTTGGTCACAGGCTGGGTGAGCTCACAGTGTGGCCAGAGACCAGGGAGACAGGAGTGAATGACTGCTTTTCTCTGAGGGCTCACTGAAGAGGGGGATCCCAAGCTCTTGGCTCCTCCGGGGATAGAGACTGGGAAGCTGTCATGTTCATTCTCATCTTCCAAAGCTGTACAGAAAGCTTTAAGGGAACAAAAGCTACCTAGAGCAAACCCAAGCAGATTACTTAGCTTGGCCCCTGGCAAGGGCCGTGCAATTCTGCTTGGGCAAAGACCTATGAGAATCACTGCAACAGGCCCCTCACCAGAAGATCAGCAAGAACATCCAGCCAAGACCAAGTTTACTGATCAATGAACTGCAATACACCACTGCTAGGGGAAAGCAACACATAGATTTCATGGCTTTTGTCCTATGATTCTTTAGTCTTTCAAAGTTAAATTTTTTTATTTTTTCTTTTGCTATTTTTTGAATGTTTCCTCTTTTCTATTTTCACTATTTTATCATATCAATACCTTTCTAAAAATCTTTAATTTTCTTTTTTATAGTCATATTCTATCTCTTCATAGTATTTACCCTTGTTTTTTGTATACATATAAGCTTTTCTTTCTTTAAACGTTTGGGATATAGTGTCTTCTAACAGACCAAAATACACCCTAGATCCAGCATTGGCTTTGTTCTAGTCTCCAGGCTGATCACATTCTTTTTTCTTTTTCAACAAACTTATCAAATCCCTTTTAAAATCTTTTTAAATTTTCATTATATATATATATATAGAGAGAGAGAGAGAGAGCCTGCTTCTCCCTCTCGCTCTCTGCCTGCCTCTCTGCCTACTTGTGATCTCTCTCTGTCAAATAAATCTTAAAAAAAAAAAAATGATTATTCACCACAATCAAGTGGGATTTATTCCTGGGCTGCAAGGAATACAGGAATTCAACACCCACAAATCAATGTGATACAATCCATTAATAAAAGAAAGAACAAGAACCATATGATATTCTCAATAGATGCTGAAAAGGCATATGAGAAAGTACAGAATCCTTTCTTGATCAAAACTCTTCACAGTGTAGGCATAGAGGGTACATACCTCAATATCAAAGCCATCTATGAAAAACCCACAACAAGTATCATTCTCAGTGGGGGAAAACTGAGAGCTTTTCCCCTAAGGTCAGGAACACAGCAGGGCTGTCCACTATCACCACTGCTATTTAACATAGTACTAGAAGTCCCAGCCTCACCAATCAGACAATTACAAAAAAAAAAAAAGGCATCTGAATCAGCAAAAAAGAAGTCAAACTCTCATTCTTTGCAGATGATATGATACCTCATGTGGAAAACCTGAAAGGCTCCACTCCCAAACTGCTGGAACTCATACAGGAATTCAGTAAAGTGTCAGAATATAAAATCAATGCACAGAAATTAGTTGCATTTCTATACACCAACAGCAAAACAGAAGAAAGAGAAATTAAGGAGTTGATCCCATTTATAATTGCACCCAAAACCATAAGATACCCAGCAATAAACCTAACCAAAGAGGCAAAGAATCTGTACTCAGAAAACTATGGAACACTTATGAAAGAAACAGAGGAAGACATAAAGAAATGGAAAAACAGTCCATGTTCTTGGATTAGAACAAATATTGTTAAAATGTCTATGCTACTTAAAGCAATCCACACATTTAGTGCAATCCCTATCAAAATACTATCAATTTATTTCAAAGAAATGGAACAACTAATCCTAAAATTTGCGTGGAACCAGAAAAGACCCGATTAGCCAGAGGAATGTTGAAAAAGAAAGCCAAAGTTGGCAGCATCACAATTCCAGACTTCAAGCTCTATTACAAAGCTGGAATCATCGAGACAGTATGGTACTAGCACAAAAAACAGACACATAGATCAATGGAACAGAAGAGAGAGCCCAGAAATGGACCCTCAACCCTATGGTCAACTAATCTTTGAAAAGCAGGAAGTAATGTCCAAAGGAGAAAAGACAGTCTCTTCAACAAATGGTGTTGGGAAAATTGGACAGCCATATGCACAAGAATGAAACTCAACCATTTCCTTACACCACACACAAATATAGATGTGAAGTGGATGAAAGACCTCAATGTGAGACAGGAATCCATCAAAATCCTGGAGAAGAACACAGGCAGCAACCTCTTCAACCTTAGCTGCAGCAACTTATTTCTAGAAACATTGCCAAAGGCAAGGGAAGCGAGGGCAAAATGAATGATCACGACTTCATCAAGATAAAAAGAAAGGAAGGGTGAAGGGGGGGAAATCGGAGGGGGAGGTGAACCACGAGAGACTGTGGACTCTGAGCAACAAACTGAGGGGTTTGGAGGGGCGGGGGTGGGGGGGTTGGGTGAGCCTGGTGGTATTGAGGAGGGCACGTATTGCATGGAGTATTGGGTGTGGTGCATGAACAGTTAATCTTGTAACACTGAAAAAATAAAAATATTTCGGAGGGGGGATCAAAAGCTTCTGTACAGCAAAGGAAACAGTCAACAAAACCAAGAATGGGAGAGAACCGACAGAATGGGAGAAGATATTTGCAAATGACCTATCAGATAAAGGGCTAGTATCCAAAATCTATA
>CM053618.1:38908297-38921446 GCA_028646535.1 Procyon lotor | reverse complement strand
TAAAATTAACCAGTCCGGAAATGACAGGTGTGGGTGAGGATGCATAAAAAGGGGAACCCTCCTACACTGTTGATGGGAATGCAAGCTGGTGCAGCCACTCTGAAAAACAGTATGAAGTTTCCTCAAAACATTGAAAATGGAGCTACCATATGACCCAGTAATCGCACTACTGGGTATTTACCCTAAAGATACAAATGCAGTGATCCGAAAGGGCATGTGCACCCAAATGTTTATAGCAGGAATGTCCACAAAAGCCAAACTATGGAAAGAGCTTAGATGTTCATCAACATATGAATGATTGAAGTTGTGTGTGTGTGCGTGTGTGCGTGTGCACACGCACACACGCACACACACACACACAATGGAATAGTATGCACCCATTAAAAAAGAAATCTTACCATTTGCAACAATGTGTATGAAACTAGAGGGTATTATGCTAAGTGAAATAAGTCAAACAGAGATAGACAATTATCCTATGATTTCACAGGAATTTGAGAAATAAGGGAAGCTCATAGGGCATGGGTGGGGGGGAAATGAAACGATGAAACCAGAGGGAGATAAACCATAAGACAGTCTTAATCACAAGAAACTGAGGGTTGCTGGAAGGGAGGGGGGTTTGAGGGTTGAAGTGGTGGGGTGATGGACACTGGGGAAGGTATGAGCTTATGGTGAGTGCTGTGAATTGTGTAAGACTGATGAATCACAGACCTGTACTCCTGAAACAAATAATACATTATATGTTAATTTAAAAAGGAAGAAGAAAATCAACAAGGAAACAGTGTCCTTGAATGACACATTAGACCAGATTGACTTGAGGCATATATGTAACATTTTATCCAAAAACAACAGAATACACATTCCTTTCAAATGCGCATGGAACATCCTTCAGGGTGGATCACATATTAGGCCACAAAAGAAGTATCAATAAATTTAAGAAGACTGAAATCATATCATACATCTTTTCCAACTACAGTAGTATAAAACTAAAAATCAATCAAACAAAAAGCATGTGGAGGCTAAACCGTGTGCTACTAAATAATCAATGGGTCAATGAAAAAAATCAAAAGGGAAATAAAAATACATGGAGACAAATGAAAATGAAAACAGTCTAAAATCTTTGGGACATGGCTAAAGCAATTTTAAGAGCAAAGTTTATGATATAGTCCTACCTCAAGAAATTAGAAAAATCCCAAATAAACAATGTAACCTTATACCTAAAGGAACTAGCCAAAGAACAAACAAATCCCAAGGTTAAAAGGAGGAAGGCAATAGAAAGATCAGAGCAAAAATAAATGCAATAGGATTATAAAAACAATTTTTAAAAGATGAATGAAAGCAACAGCTGGTTCTTTGAAAAGATAAATGATAAACCTTTAGCCAGACTCATCAAGTGGGGAAAATATTAAATCAGGAATGAGATTGTAGTAATAACCAACACCAGAGAGATACAAAGGATTGTAAGAGACTATGAAAAATTATATGTCAACGAACTGAATAACCTCCTCCTCAAGGAGATTCAGGGGAAAGATTCTGACAATTACTATATAATACAGGTAATAGCTAGTACCTTGAAGATCATGCTACTGGACTGTGTAAGGATTTATAGACCTCTAATGAAGAAACTTATGGCTTCATACAACTACTAACAAAAAAAATCAAAATCAACTACACAGGACTGAACACACTGAGGAAGATAATTACACTTTTTTATGATTTTTGCTTGAAATATTGCTGGATCCTTAATCTTTTGTTTTCTAAATATAAGAAAACCTTTCCTCTTAAGCTAATTATGACTTTCACTAATTTGATAAATCATACCTTTGTGAGCAGGATTGAAACATTTATCTTCTTCTCCCTACATGATCCCTCTCGACTCAAACTCCAGAGAATGTAAATTTTTATATATTTCAGGGTAACATATTTACATGCATACGTTCAATAAGAATCTATTCTCTTTGTGACAGGACACAGTTGGTAATATGGGTTATATTACCAAGGCTTTGACTGGAATGTCATATTTGAAAGAGATATGCCATTGCCTGCCTTCACTCTGTATAAAAATACTTTCATCCTGACATCTGGAAATCTTCTCAACTGGCAAACCTCAGAACTTAGGATCTGGTTTATAATGTGCTCCCATCATTAACCATTGTTTTACTTTGTTTCCATTGAAATGTCTCTTATTTAATAGGATTACTTATTATTGATTGCTTGAACCACAGGCCTAACTTTGGAAAAATACTTGCACACTGCCTCCTGAAATGAGTTTAACTGAACTGACCTCTTGTCAGGACTACTCTTAGACTACTCTTAGTCCTGGTTCAACAAGAACCAATTTTAGTATGCAAAACTTCCAGGGAAGTTTCAGAGGAGGGAACCATAGGGGCTAAAGGCACGCTTCCCCCCCCCCCCCAAAATGTGGCCCTTTGGCAATACTGATTATTTTGAATTAAAGTTACTAAGAGAGGCTACTGTATGAAGAACCCTCTGACACTCCTTTATCTCCAGACAGCAAGAAATAAATCCCCCATGTGAGAGGTACCCTCCTTGTACCAGGTAGAGATATCCTAATCATCAGAGCTAAGAAATTCAGAGTCAAGAAGGCTGTATTATCAAACCTTGTTATTTTACTAATTTACTATGTCAGCCCAAGTGCCCTTTAGAGTTCTTTACTAATTAAGTTCCAGAACATAAGTTTTATTTGTCCTGTCCATTACTCACAGATTTTATGTTTCTTTGGATAAAAAAGTTGCATAACTTGGTCATTTTTTGAGTCTCAGTTTCATCACCAGGCATCTATATACACATAATAAAACTTCAGGCGTTTTTTTCTCCTGTTAATCGGTCTCATGTCAATTTAATTCTTAGATCATTTAGCAGAATATTGAAGGGTAGAGAAAAAAATGTCCTCCCCCAAACCAGTCATCAATGCCCTCAGGTATCTCTTAATGAAAGGTGCCCTGACGGGCCTGCTCAGCAGTTCCCTAGCGAGGCAGTTCAGATTCCTCCAGATTTGCTTCTAGGAAGAATATGCATATTTATGTAGATTAGGGCTTAGAGATTTAAGCAGATGTCACAGGTCCCCAAGAGCCTGCTCTTGAAACTTGGACCCTCATGACATTTGCCCTCTTCCAGGTCCCTAGCTACCGTGTCCTACACAGGCCACGCATGCATAGTATGCACCTGTGAGCCAGCCTTGGGGAGCCAGAGGCCCCAAGGCCTGTGGAATATCAGTTGGTCCCCAGCCATCTGTATCACCTCTTGGGAAGTGGAAGTCAATCCCTGACAATATTTGAGGCATCAGCTTTAAACTAGGGACATCAGTGTACATTTGGCTGGCTTTCTGATAAATTCTGGAGTTCAGCAATGGAAGCTCCCAGATGTCCCTTATTAGAGGCTACACCAGCCGGTCTGTCTGCCATTATCCTGGCAAGGCAGTCCAGTTTTCTCCAGCACTCCCTCAGTGTGAATATGCACATTTGTGTAGATAAGGGCTTGGAATTAGGCAGATGACTTGTACTGCTCCCACCACCAGACTTCTACTGGAACATTTCCTGTAATAAGTGCCTGGCTACCCTGACCTGCATTTGCACCCCAACATCAAACTTCTACAATAAAACCTTTAAAACACAGGTGTGAACAACAAAAGGAGAGTAATACGACTCATTCACTAACCTTACCAAAATTGTCTAAGAGGGGATTTAGGGGTAGAATAGATTATATATTCATTTCTGAGGATCATTGGAGACCTACTGAAGACAGTCCAGACAAAACTTAAAATTAGGGAATCTCCAGATGTTGGCCTGATCACACAACCCAACAAGTTATATTCTATATTAAAAAGAGCAACTAAGGAAGACATCCCAATGCCCTTATTAGGAGCATGAAGTAACATAAATGCTGAGAGACAGAAAAGAGAAGTGCTCTCATAAAAGGTCATCTCCAGAGTAGGAAGAAACCCAGAACCCTTGCTTCCAAGGGCACCAGTCCACACCCCAGGACAAGGATTATTTTCACCCTTTTGACCCTGGTAACTAGAAACGAGGGCCATTCAAAAGACAAAACTACAACAAATGAGACTATAGAACCAATCAGATTCACTGAAGAATAAGCTTATACCAGACAAGAAATGATAACAATTAGAATTCCAACAAATTTAAATGGATGCAGAAATCCAGCGGCTATCAGATTTATGGTCCGAAGAGAACCAAACCATGGTCTTCACAGGAGTGGAGATTGTACAACTTGGACCTGTCACCATTGATGCTAAATTGAATCAACACCTTATAGCATTTGGAGAAAATAATACTATTTTACAAAGATCTTTGGGTAGCATCAACCTAGAGATTAATATGGGCTATACCTATTATCCCTTAAAACATTTTCATGGATGATAGAACCCAAGATGGTGGTAGGGGTAGGAGGACCCTAGGCTTATCTCACGCTATGAGCACATCTAGATACCTATCAGATCATCCTAAATACCCCAGAAATCAACCTAAAGACTGATGGAACTCTACAACTAAAGGGAGAAAAGAGGCCACATCTAAGTAGGTAGGAAGTGTGGAGACATGATTTAGGGGAGAGCCACATTGCAGGTGCTGCAGAGGGGAGGGAGCCATGGTCATAGAGAAGGATGAGAGAGAGGGGAGCACACAGGGGAATGCACAAGGAGAGGGTTTCCCCAAAGCCATTGGCTTGTAAAATGAGAGGGGCTGAGTTTCTTGAGTTCTCGCAGCCAGCAGGGCTTAAAGCCTAGAGATCAAGCCAGATCAGCTGGCTTGGCTGGGATAGAGCCCAGTGGGCACTGCCCTGCTCCTTGGAAGAAGGCAGGCAAACAACCTGGGGACAGTGTGGAAACAGCAATCTGAAGAGCACCTGGGGCACAGAGTGGGGAGATTATTTGCTCATCTCAGCCTCCCTATGAGGCAATATTCACAGAGACAGCTCTCCGGGAACAAGGGAACTAGCCAGTGCCATTTCCCTTCCCTGCCTGTCAACATAAACACAGAGCCACTAGCAAGAAGCTAGCAGAGCCAACACTGGCTGCTTAACTTGCTTACACCAAGCCCCACCCCTACCCCCACTCCCTTGTATAACGGCATGACTGCCCTTCTCAGTCAAGCATGCCTCAGTACCAATGCAGTGGGCCCCACCCCAAGAAGACCAACACAAACCCCTGCCCACACCACATCTCCTGACCAGAGTTCTGCAGGCCTCAGTTCTGGTGGAGTTGGTATCAGGTATCATTTCACAAGCAGATCAGCGCACACCTACTTAAAACTTGCCACATTCAGGCCAGGGACTAAACACTTCCCACAGAAGGCAAGGAGAGCCTCTGCAGATAACTGGCCTGAAGGACAAAGCAGCTAAAACACCACAGCACAGTGCATGCAGCACACCCCAGAGACACTCTCTAAATTGCCAGACCCTGGATACTACATGACCTCTTCTTCATAAAGCCATTACTTTAAGAAGAAAGAGACATAACTGGCTTTTCTAACATAGAGAGGGCAGAGACTTAAACAAAATGTGAAGCCGGAGGAATTTATCCCAAATGAAAGAACCAGATAAAGCCACAACCAGAGATCCAAGCAAAACAGATATAAGTAACATGCCTGATTTAAAGCAGTGATATTAAGAACACCCACTGGGCTTGAGAAAAGAAGATACCAGTGAGACCTTTACAACAGAGATAAAAGAGTAAAAAAGGAATCAGAGATGAAGAATACAATAAATGAATTAAAAACAGGTTTGGTTTACTGAACAGCAGGTAACAAAAGCAGAGGAATGAATTAGTGTCCTAGAAAAAAAAATAATGAAGCTGAACAAAAGAGAATAGACTTAAGGAACTCAGTGACTCCACCAAACATACTCCCGTTTATATTATGGGAGTCCCAGAAGGAGAGAGAAAAGGGGTCAGGAAACTTATTTCAAGAAATAATAGCAGGAAACTTCCCTAATTTGAAGAAAATAGACATTTAGATCCAGGAGGCACAGAGAACTCCCATCAAAAAAAAAAGCAGGCCAACACCACGACATTGTATTGACATTTGCAAAATGTAGTGATAAAGAAAAAAAATCTTAAAAGCAGAAAGACAAAAGAAATCCTTGGTTTAGCCTTAACCCATAAGAGTAGCTGGAGATTTCTTAACAGAAACTTGACATGCCAGAAGGGAGTGGCACAATATATTCAAAGTGCTAAATGGGAAAAACCTGCAGTCAAGAACATTCTATCCAACAAGGCTATCACTCAGAATAGGAGGAGAGATAAAGAGTTTCCAGGACAAACAAAAACTTAAAAGATTTGTGACCTAAACCAGCCCTGCAAGAAATATTAAGGATAGACCAAAAGTGACAAAGACAAGAAAGAATCAGAGAAAAATCTCCAGAAACAAGGACAAAACAAGTAATAAAATGTCAATGAGTACAATCTATCAATAATTACTTTGAATGTAAATGGACTAAATGTTCCAATCAAAAGACATGGGATGTCAAAAGGAGTAAAAAAAAAAAAAAAAAAAAAAAAAAAATCTATGTATTTCTACAAGAGACTCATTTTAGACCTAAAGATATCTGCAGATTAAAAGTGAGGGATTGAAGAAACATTATACGCATGGATGTGGAAAGGAAGTGTGAGTAGCAATACTTTTATCAGACAAATTAGACTTTTTGTGCTTGTATTGTTTTTATCCTGCTTTAGCATCAGGATACTACTGGTCTCATGGAATGACTTTGAATGTGTTTGCTCTATTCCGTTAGTGTAGGATTTGGTAAAGATTACCATAAATTTTTTATGATTTAATGATAATTTCTCAATGTTTGGTAGAACTCATCAGTGAAAGCATGTGGTCTTAGGCTTTCCTGTGCTGGGAGATTTTTTATTTCTACACCTTTCATTCTTGTTACTGGTCTAAGAAGATTTCCTGTTTCTTGGATTCAAGAGTCATAATTCAATCTTGGTAACTTGTGCATTTTTAGGAATTATCTAGATATTCTAAGTTATCTGGTTTGTTAGTATATAATTGTCTAATCTATTATTACACTATGTATTTCTGTGGTTATCTGTGCATTGTTTTCTCTTCCATTTTTCATTTTGGTTTTTGTGTCTTTTTTTCTTAGCTAATGCAGTTTAAGCATTGCTGATTTTAATTAAAAAAAAAACTGGTGATTACTTTCAAAGTTGTGCTATTGTTTATCCTGGTTTCTATTTATTTTTCTTTTTTACTTTCTTTCTCTACTAAATTTCACCTAAGTTTCATCTTTTTCTAGTTCCTTGTGGTGTAATGCTAAATTATTTATTTGAACTTTTTTCCTGAATACAAGTATTTATAGCATAAATTTCCCTCTAACATCAGCTTATGCTACACCCTATAGCTTTTAGAATAGCGTGTTTTTCTTTTTGTTTTGAGACATATTCTGATTTGATTTGCAGTTTGATTTCTTATATGGCCCATTGCTTTTGCAGTAGTGTGTTAATATTTACATATTAAAGATTTAATATTTATGTTGTAATTTTTCCAGCTTTTATTGTTAATCTTTAGTTTTATATCACTGTGGTTGGAAAATATACTTGGTATGATTTCAGTCTTCTTAAATTTGTAATATTTGTGTCTTGTTTTAAGTGTGAGTTAGCCAGGGAATTCTCTGTGAGTACTCGAAGAAAATGTATATTCTTTTTTTCTTGGATGGAATGTTTTATACATATCTTTTAGAACCATGTATATTCTGAAGTATGCTTCAATTTTTAAAAATGTTCTTGTTAAAAAAAAATACTTCAACTGAGGGTATTCATTTAAGATAAAGTATATCAGGGGGAGGTGGGTGGAGGGGATGGGTGAAATAGGTGAAGGGGATTAAGAGTACATTTAACATGAGCACTGAGTAATGTATAGAATTGTTGAATCACTATCTTGTACACCTTATACTATTATATTACTGGAATTAAAAAAATTTAATTAAAAAGCATCTATGGGCAAGGGAGGGGCAAGATGGTGGAGAAGTAGAAGACCCTGTTTCAACCAATCCCCTAAAGTGAGCTAAATATCTACCAGAACACTCTGAACACCCATAAAATCAACCTGAAATGAAAGATTATACACTTCTGGATCTCTACAGGGGCAGAAGACATCAATGGAGAGGTAACGTGGAGTGGGAATGCTTGGACTGATATCAGAGGTAAGTAGAAGGGGGAGGGAGCCACCAGAAGTGACCCATTGGAAAGTAATACCCCAAAGCAAACGTGCCCTGTGATTGGGGACCAGCATTAACTTGGAGACTGGTTAAAAGCACTCAAAAAGAGCAAAAGATCTTAAGGGGCAACTGGTGGAATTGGGCATTCACAGGCTCGGGCCTAAGCCCACGGTCCCAGAACAGTCACCACTGGTGACCACCTGTGCCAGAGAGAGCCCAGCAGGGGGTCCCTCAGGGTCCGTGGTCCCTGAGCCCACGACTTTCCACTGCTTGCACCATGGCTCAGGCTGGGCACACTCCCATCTGCACCTGAGAGAGCTCGGTGTGGGTGCTGGTGGCAGTCTCTGAGCCCTCAATATTCCATGACCTGCGTGACCACAGCGCCTGAGGGAACCCAGCGCTGTCTCTGGTCAGGGTCCTTCAGCTTGCAGCCTTCTGCAACCTGGGCCTCCACTGCAAGTGAGCGCACCAGGCATGGGTGTGGACCCCTGATGGCAGTCCCTGCAATGTCAGTCACCCAGGTTCAGGCTCACCTGGGCCCAAAACACTCACAGTTTCAGTAGCACGGGGGTGCAGAGACAAGCAGGGGCCTCGGGCAACCAAGATGTGGCTGGGAGTGCGCACTGCCTGTGGGAGGCTGCAGGGTTTAGTGGAGTTTGCAGAGAGGGAGTCTGTGTGTTCTGGACCACCCAGAGGGGACCGGACTGAGGCTCCTCTCTGAGGTAGAAGTCTGGGTGCAGACAGTTCGCTTTCCACCAAACCTATGAAAAACTGCAAAGAGCCACCAAAGAACAAAAACCTCTAGAGAACAAAAGCCTGAAAAACTGGTTTCCACAGAGCCCTGCCCCTTGATAGGGGGCAGGGCATCTCAGCCGGAGCAAGACTGACTGAAAAACAACACAGCAGGCCCCTCCTCCAGAAGACAAGCCAAAAGAACAAAAGGAAAACCACCACAGGGTCCCCATAAAAATGTAAAACCCCAACATCAGGGGTAAACAATAGATTAAGCTGCCAGTATTGTCCCAGAACCTGTATGTTTCATAGATACAGCTTTTTTTTTTTTTAATTCGTTCTCGTGATTGTTTTTTTTTTTTTAACCTACTTACCATTACAACTAGAGGTTTAATATATTTCATAACTTTTTAACTTGAACTTTTTTCGTACATATACCTGTTTTTCTTTTCTTTTTTTCTTATACATAGAGATGTAAGCTTCAAGGTAATCCTTTTTCCCTATTCAATACTACCCCTAAATATAAACCAATATTAGTTTCTCTGTATCTCTGGAAAGTTGAATCCTTTAACGAAGATAACAAGATTCACCCAGGAAGAATAGAAACAACCTTCCTCACCCACATCAAGAGTTTATAACCACCTCCCCATCTTATTCTTCTGTTAGCATTTCTATTTGTTTTTGTACTATATAAATCTTATTCTTGGGGTTCATTTTGGCTGGGTTTTTTCTTGTTTTCTACTTTTGTTGGTCGTTTTGTTTGTTCGTTTTTGTTTATGTACCTTGTAAATCTTACTTTAGGGGCTCATTTTGGCTGGGCTTTCTCTTTTTTTCTCTCTTTCTTTTTGGTGGTGACTTCTGATTGCTCTGAAACTCTGAAAGGGTGCACCTTGCCTAGATCGTGGTTGATATATTCAGCTATACATCCCCTCAACCACCTCTCACCTAAATGACTAGGAGGAAGTACACCCAACAGAAGAAAAATTCAGAGACTGTGCCTCTGCCACAGAACTATTGGATGGACATAAACAGTATGTCAGAAAGGGAATTCAGACTAACAATTATCCAGGCAATGGCTAGGTTGGAGAAGACCATTAGTGGCATAGAACATAGAAACTCTAAGAGTGGAAGTGAGGGCTGATCTGGTGTACTAAAAAATGCTATCAGTGAGATCCAATCTAGTCTAAATACTCTAACAGCTAGGATAACTGAGGCAGAAGATCAACTTAGTGATCTAGAAGAGAAACTGATAGAAAAGAAGGATCAGGAGGAGGCCTGGAACAAATGGCTTAGAACCCATGAAAACAGAACTAGGGAAGTAAATGACACCATGAAAACTTCCAATGTCAGAATTATTGGAATCGCTGAGGGGGTGGAGAAAGAGAGAAGGCTAGAAGATATAGTTGAACAAATTCTGGATGAAAATTTCCCTAGTCTGGGGAATGGAATAAGTGTTCATGTCCTAGAGGCAGAAAGGACACCCCCACGATCAAGGAATCCAGAAAGACCTCCGGACACTTAATTGTGAAATTCATGAATCATAACTTTAGACAAGAGGTCCTAAGAGCAGCTAAGGGGAAGAGATTCCTTACGTACAGAGGAAAGACCATCAGAATAATGTCAGACCCGTCCACAGAAACTTGGCACGCCAGAAAGGGCTGGCAAGACATATTCAGAGCATTAAATGAGAAGAACATGAAGCCAAGAATACTTTACCCAGCAAGGCTGACATTCAAAATGGATGGAGAGATAAAGAGCTTCTAAGACCAGCAAGGTTTAAAAGAGTATGTGACACCAAGCCAGCACTACAAGAAGTATTAAGGGGGTTCTATAAAAGAAAGAACGAACCCAAGAGTGTCATAGAACAGAAATTTACAGAGACAATCTATAGAAACAAGAACTTCTCAGGCAAAATTGTGTCAATAAAAACTTATCTTTCAACAATCACTCTCAATGTGAACAGCCTAAATGCTCCCATAAAATGGCACAGGGTTGCAGAATGGATAAAACGGCAGGACCCGTCCATATGCTGTCTACAAGAGACACATTTGGAACCAAAAGCTAAATCCAGACTGAAAGTGAAAGAATGGAAAACCATCTTACATGCCAACGGGCCTCAAAAGAAAGCTGGGGTAGTGATTCTCATATCAGATAAATTAGATTTTTTTAATTAACATATAATGTATTATTTGTCTCAGGGTACATGTCTGTGAATCATCAGGCTTATACATTTCACAGCACGTACCATGGCACATACCCTCCCCAATGTCCATAACCCACCCAACCTATCCCTACCCACCCCCCCACCTCCCAGACACCCTCAGTTTGTTTCGTGAGTTTGGGAATCTCTCATGGTTTGTCTCTTTCCCAATCCCATCTTGTTTCATTTCCCTCCCCCACCCCACCCCCCACAACCTCCCACCCCGCCCCTCAAGTTCTTCATATCAGAGAGATCATGTGATAATTGTTTTTCTCTGACTGACTGATTTCGGTTAGCATAATACCCTCTAGTTCCATCCACATCATTGCAAATGGCAAGATTTCATTTCTCTTGATGGCTGCATAGTATTCCATCGTGTGTGTGTTATACACACACACACACCACATCTTCAGATAAATTAGATTTTAAGCTAAATCCTATAGTCAGGGATACAGAAGGACACTACATCATTCTTAAAGGGTCTGTCCTCTAAGAAGATCTAACAATTGTAAACATTTATGCCCCCAATATAAAAGCATCCAATTACAAAAGCCAACTGTTAATCAAAATAAAACTCATATTGATATGAATACATTAATTATGGTAGATCTTAACATATCACTCTCAGTAACAGACAGATCATCCCAACAGAAAATCAATAAGGAAACAAGAGCTTTGAATGATACATTGGACCAAATGGACCTCATAGATATATCCAGATCATTTCACCCTAAAACAACAGAATACTCATTCTTCTCGAGCACACATGTAACCTTCTCCAGAATAGACCACATACTGGGTCACAAATCAGGACTCAACCAATACCAAAAGATTGAGATGATTCCCTGCATATTCTCAGACCACAATGCTTTGAAACTGGAACTCAACCACAAGAAAAAGTTTGGAAGGAATTCAAACCCTTGGAGGCTAAAGACCAACCTGCTCAAGAATGTTTGGATCAACCAGGAAATCAAAAAGAACTAAAACAATTCATGGAAACCAATGAGAATGAAGACATATCAGTCTAAAACCTATGGGATACGGCAAAGGCAGTCCTAAGGGGAAAATACATAGCCATCTAAGCCTCACTCAAAAAAATTGAAAAACCCCGAATACACCAGCTCTCTTTACACCTTACAGAACTGGAAAATCAACAAGAAATTAAGCCAACCCCACGCACAAGAAGGGAAATAATTAAGATTAGAGCAGAGATCAAGGAGTTAGAAACTAGAGA
This sequence comes from Procyon lotor, assembly GCA_028646535.1. Classification (NCBI taxonomy): domain Eukaryota; kingdom Metazoa; phylum Chordata; class Mammalia; order Carnivora; family Procyonidae; genus Procyon; species Procyon lotor. Next base: position 38,909,087 of record CM053618.1, on the reverse strand, counting down.
AACAGTAGAATGCATCGACAAAACCAGAAGTTAGTTTTTTTGAAAGAATCGATAAGATCAATAAGCCACTGGCCAAACTCATCCAAAAGAAAGGAGAGAGGACCCAAATTAACAAAATTATGAATGAAAGGGGAGAGATCATGACTAATCCAAAGGATATAGAAACAATCATTAGAAATTATTATCAACAGCTATATGCCAATAAGTTAAGCAAACTAGAAGAAATGGATGCATTCCTGGAAACCTATAAACTTCCAGGACTGAAACAGGAAGAAATTGACAACCTGAACAGACCAACATCTAGTAACGAGATTGAAGCAGTGATCAAAAAACCTCCCAAAAAACAAGAGTCCAGGACCTGACAGATTCCCTGGGGAATTCTACAAAACATTCAAGGAAGAAATATTACCTATTCTCCTGAAACTGTTTCAAAAAATAGAAACAGAAGGAAATTTCCCAGACTCTTTCTATGAAGCCAGCATCACCCTGACCCCCAAACCAGGCAAAGACCCCATCAAAAAGGAGAATTTCAGACCAATATCCCTGATGAATATGGATGCCAAGATTCTCAACCAGATCCTAACTAATAGAATCCAACAGCACATTAAAAAGATTATTCACCATGACCAGGTGGGATTTATCCCTGGGATGCAAGGGTGGTTTAACATTCACAAATCAATCAATGTGATAGAACAAATCAATAGGAGAAGAGAGAAGAACCACATGGTCCTCTCAATTGATGCAGAAAAAGCATTTGACAAAATTCAGCATCCGTTCCTGATTAAAACTC
>CM053618.1:38827716-38907797 GCA_028646535.1 Procyon lotor | reverse complement strand
CGCGCGCACACAAAACCTTAAAAAAAGTTTTTTAAAAACTAGAAAAAAATAAGACATCCCCACTGATTGACCTATGAGCTGAACTTGGAGGCTCCTCACCCCCTTGGAATGTGGGTTCCACTTGCCTTTCCCACTTCCAGAGGCTGCTCCAAGAACAGAGTCCTAGATAGTGATGTGCTGAGAACACCTGCACCATATATGTGATTGAACTCAATGAAGGCCTCTTTATAAACTTCTAAGTTTTGGTGGGCAAGGGTGTAAATCATTTCCTCTTGCTGCTACCTAAGATAAGCCTCATATGTAAGTGTTCTCTGCTTTTTTTTTTTAATCAATTTATTTTTTTTAAAGACTTTATTCATTTGACAGAGAGAGAGATTACAAGTAGGCAGAGAGGCAGGAAGAGAGAGAGGGGAAAGCAGGCTCCCTGCTGAGCAGAGAGCCTGATGCGGGGCTTGATCCCAGGTTCCCGAAATCATGACCTGAGCTGAAGGCAGAGGCTTTAACCCCACTGAGCCACCCAGGCGCCCCTTATTTTTTTTTTTAAAGATTTTATTTATTTGACAGAGAGAAACACAGTGAGAGAGGGAACACAAGCAGAGAGAATGGTAGCAGGAGAAGCAGGCTTCCTGCCGAGCAGGGAGCCCGATGCGAGGCTCGATCCCAGGACCCTGGGATCATGACCTGAGCCAAAGGCAGACACTTAACAACTGAGCCACCCAGGCGCCCCATGTTCTTTCCTTATTAAAACTGCCACCTACCTACCTGGAGTGGGCTGCCTCTTTCTTTGGTCTCTCCCTTTCCTCTGTGTATGGGAGCTGGTTTCAAAATTGTACCTAGGAAGCTCTCAAGAGGGCTACATGCCAACACTCTCTCTGATAAGGTTGTCTCTTTACTTCCTGGCTACAAGGACTGACAGGGGTGATTTATTTCCTGCTTTTAGGAGGCAAAGAGAAATCTGGGTGTCCTTGCACTGGCTGTTCCTTACACAATCTTTTTTTTTTTTAAGATTTTATTTATTTGACAGAGAGAGACACAGCGAGAGAGGGAACACAAGCACGGGGAGTGGGAGAGGGAGAAGCAGGCTTCCCACTGAGCAGGGAGCCCGATGCGGGGCTCGATCCCAGGACTCTGGGATCATGACCTGAGCCGAAGGCAGACGCTTAATGACTGAGTCACCCAGGTGCCCCCACAATCTTAATTCAAAATAATAAGTATGCCAAAGTGGCATAATTTGGGGCATCCTACTCTTGGTCCCTACATGCACATTTGTGTAGGTTAGGACTTGGAAAAAAGCAGATGCCCTGGTCCCCCCAAGAAATGACTCAGGAGACCTAGATTCTCCAGACATGACCCAGTTCAGGTCCCTGATTTCCCAGACCTGCTAGAGCTCACATGTGGGTAGTGTGCACCTCATCACTGATATCTGGTTGCCTCCATACTCTGGTGCTATAGAGCTCAGAGGAATCCCCAACCACACGCATAGACTCCGGCAGTGCAGACAGAGCCTTCTCCTTCTCCCCAAACCATTGTGGAGTAACAGCTTTAGACTTGCAACAATCCGCTCCCGTATGGACGGGCTGCTCCTGGGTCCTGAGTTTACCAGTAACCAAGGCTTCCCGTGTCTACTAGTAATGAATGCAGCGACCAGTTCACTGGATCCAGCCCTGGGAAGACAGTCCAGACGCCTCTAGCTCTGCCTTCAGGGGGAATATGCACGTTTGTAGAGACTAATGTTTGGAATTAGGCAGTTGCCAGGTACCCTCGAGAGTCCCTTCCTGTGACCCATCCTTGCCCGACATTGTCCTGTTACAGGGGCCCGGTTTCCCGGACTTGTGAGGCTCACACATGTGCAGTGTTCTCACTGTACGCCATCCTTGAGAAGATGGGTCCTCCAACCCTTACATGCTCCGACCACGGGCCCCAGCTGCCTGCATAAACTCCAGTGCAGAGGAAGCCCACCTTCCAAAACTCCCAATGGGCAGCAACTCCCCACGTGGCCTTGGTGTTTGTTGGGTTTGGGGCTTCTCCAGGAAGCAGGACTCCCAGGTGTCTCCTCATGGAGGATTCCCTTTCCTGCCCACTGGGCCCCTCCCTGTCAAGGCAAGTGAAAAACCTCCAGCTCTCCCTTCACGGGGAGTATTCCACAATGGGTAGTTTGGCCTTGCGATTTGGCTGGCATTCTGCACCCTCGAGTCCACTCCTAAGAACCAGCCTCTGGCGACATCTGCCCTGTTTCGGGACCCGGCTGGCCTGACCCGGGCAGTCTGCACAAGCCATACATGTCCTGTCAGTTGCCCTTGACAGCCAGGACCTGGAGGCCTGTGGAACCAGGGCCAAAACAGTACCACCTTGCCTCAAGCGGAGAGAGTGCCAGCCCCACCCCCCAAATCACTGAGGCATCAGCTGAAGTTGGTGACAGTCCCCCTGTCTGCTGGCGTCCCAGACTTCACTCCCTGTGAAACTCTGGCCAGACCCCGAACACCTACACAGCCTCAGGCGTGGAGGGATCACACCTTCTGAAAATAGTTCTGAGCCAACAGCTGCAAGTGGATGTCTGTCAGTTTTTACGCGGCTACTGAGGTGCCCTGGGAACCAGAGCTCCCCGGTGTCTCCAGATGAAGGATACCCTGTCCTATGAAACTGGCCCCTCTCAGGAAGGCAACTTAAAAAACCTCCAGCTCTGCCCTTGGTAGGACACATTCCAGAGCGAGTGGTAGGTATCGTCCATTGGGCTGACTTCTGGAATCCTCCCAGCCCCCTCCTCAGAACCAGCCTTGCCTGGAATGTCCTGTTCCAGGCCTCTGACTAGCCTGATGTGTGAGACCCACGCACACGGCCCATTCCCGGCAGCTCACCCCTGGACTGCCGGGGTCCTCCAGCTGTCGAGCTCAGGCCATTCCCAGGGTGGAGAGAACCCTGGGAGGCTTGTGGAGTTCTTGCCTGTCCCGGCTACCTCCCGAGTTGGCGGAATCCCACTCCTGAAAATCTTTCCGAGATGGCAGCTTGAACGTCTCCCAGGCGTGTCCTACTGGAGGGTACCCAGACCATCCTGACCTCCCCCACCCTAGCAAGGCAGTCCAGATGCCCCCAGCTCTGTCTTCAGAGGGAATAGGTTTCTTTGTGTAGGTGAAAGCTTGGAATTAGGTCATAGAGCCCTCTCCTGTGAACCAGCCTTGTCTGACTTTGACCTGTTGAAGGTCAAAGTGACCTGTTGAAGGTCAAAGTGACCCGGGATTCCTTGTGCTGCTCCATCCACACACCTGCAGTCCCCACTCCGTTAATAGGCCTCGGGCTAGAAGAGGCACCCAAGGCCTGGGGAGCTCTGGCAGGACCCCAACCCACTGAATGGCCTCAGAGTTTAGAGTCCACACCTTGAAAGTATACTGGAACTTTGATTTTAAACTGGGATTTTTGGTCTCCAATTGGGCAGTTCCATAATATCCTGGGCTCCTCCAGCAATAAAGGCTTCCAGGTGTCTCCTGTTGGAGGGTATCCTGTGTACACAACCCCCCTGCCCCAGGCAAGGCGGCCCAGATGCCCCCAGCTCTGCATTCAGGGGGAGCACGAAATTTTCCAAGGGTCAGGGTTAGGTAGATGCCTTGCACCCCCAACAGCTCACTGTTGTGACCAGGCTTCTCCTGACTCTTTCCCGGTTTCAGGTCCCCAGCTTCCCTGAAGTGTGCGGCACACATGTTCCCAAAAGGCACCTGTCAGCCGGCCTAGGGCAGCCAGAGCCCTCCAGGCCTGAGGAGCTTGGGCCTGTCCCCAGTCACCTGCATAGCTTTCTGGGCGAGTGGAGCCCCCTTCCAAGAATGTTTCTGAGGAGGCAGCTTTAAATAGGCAATAGCCCATATTTAAAACTGGCTGCCTGATAGGGCCTTAGCTTCTACAGCCAGGAAGGCCCTCAGGTGTGTCTTATTTCGGGTACCCTGGCCAGTCTGCTGGGCTGCTTCCTTCAGGGGGAAAGACGAACATTTGTGTAGAAGGTAGATGCCAGGGACCCCAGCTGGCTTGCTTCTGTGACCCAGCCCCTACCAGCAGGTGCCTTCGTCCAGCCCCTGGCTCCCCTGACCCGCGTGGCTGGCACATGCCCAGGTTGTACCCCTTCACCCTCCAAGGGCAGCCAGCGCCCTGTGGGTCTGGGGTTAGTCTGGAGTCACCCGCATAGCCTCCAGCACAACAGAGCCCCCCAGCCCCCACTCTAAAACTTTGTGTGGTGGCTGCTTTAAACTGGCAACAGTCCAGTTCCTATTTGGACCAGCTGCACAAGAGGGCCGGGGGGATGGGTAAGTCCCAGACTTACCAGTAATCTAGGCTCCCAGATGTCTCAGTGTGGGATATCCCAGCGGCCTGGCAGTCTTGTCTCAGCCAGGCAGGCCATGCACCTCCAGTCTCACCTTCAGGGGGAAGAGACCCATTTGTGCAGATTAGGGCTTGGAGTTAGGCGGACGCCTTACACTCCCTTGTTAGCCTGCTCCTCGTACTAGGCTTCTCCAGACAGCACCGGAAACAGGTCCCTAGCTCACCTGACCAGTGCAGCACACGCATGCGTAAGTAGGCACCTCACGGCCAGCCTTGGGCGGGGCCTGTGGAGTTCCTTCCTGTCCCCATATACCTGCAAAGGCTTTTGGACATATGGAACCCACCCCCGAAAATCTTTGAGGAAGCAGCTTTAAGATGGTGATAGTCCAAATTTGGACTGGCTTAATGATGGGGTCTCTGGCTTCTACAGAGATCCAGGCTCCTACGAAGGTCTTACGGGGGGATACCCCAGCCAGTCTGCTGGGCCAGACGATGGCGAGGCAGTTTGATTTCCTCTGACTCTGCCTTCAGAGAGAATATGTGCATTTTTGTAGGATGAGGGTTGGAATGAGGTAGATGCCAACGTACCCCAAACAGCTTGCCCCTGGGAGCAACCCTCTCCCACCCGGGGTCTTCCAGAGATCCGTGGCTACCTTCACCAGAGCGGCGTGCACATGCGCGTTCCTCACCTTGTCTGCCGGCTCTGGCCTGCAGGGGGCACTCCAGGCTCGCGTAGCTGGGGAAAGTAATCAAGGCGGAGGGAACTCACACGGGAAAAATACTTGAAGGCCCTGCTTGAAACAAGATTGACGGTCCCCAGGCCTGGGGTTCCGGGCTTACTAGTAATCACGTCCCACTAGTAATTAATTACTCCCAATCACGTCTCCACGAAGGAGACCTTGTCAGCCCATTAGGCCCCGTCCGGGCCAGGCAGTGCAGACTCCTGCAGGTTTATCTTGGGAAGAATACACACATTTATATAGGTTGGGGCTTGGAATCGGGCAGATACCTTGTAACAGCCCCCTCCCAAGAACCCATTCTCTTTAGACACTTGCCCTATTTTAGGTCCCTGGCGACACTGACCTGCGTGGCTGGAGAAGCGAGGTACAGACCCCATCAGCCAGCCAAGGGAGCCAGGTAGTCCCGAGCCACCTGCACAGCCTCCTGGGCGAAGGGAGCGCACCCTAGAGTTCTTGCTTAGGGGGCAGCTTCACATTGAGGGTAATCAGTGCACATATGGACTGGCTGCCTGATCGGTCCCCGACTTTTCCAGCGACTGAAGCTCCAAGGTTCGTCTCACTGGAGCATACCCCAGCCAGCGGGCCTGGCGGGTTCCCCCACCTCTGCTTCACGGGGAATTGGCATACTGGCGTCGGCTGGGGCTGGGAAGGAGGCAGAGGCCAGGTACCTCAGCAGCCCGCTCCCGTGCCCCAGCCTCTCACTACGGAAGAGGCTTTCCGTTGCAGCTTTCCTGACTTGCCTGACCGGGTCCTGACTCTGCAGCTATCATGGCGTCCAGACGGCCTTTATTGGAGGCCGTCTCGCCCAGTCAGCCTCGCCACCCCCTCGCGGAGCGATCCGGTATTCTCGAGCTCTGCCATCAAGGAACATGGGCAATTTGTGTAGATTAAGGCTTGGAATTAGGCCTATGGTCCTGCTTCTGTGACCTGGCCCTTCCAGTCCCTTGCTCTGGCCTCCCTGATCCAAGTCCCTGGCGACCCTGGACTGCTCCTCATGCGCATGTGCAGTATGGATCTTCTCCTCCGTCTGGGGGGTCCTGTGCCAGGCCTCAACTCCCTGCAGAGCCTAGACGGTGGAGGGATCCCCCACCCCCAAGTAGCTCTATGAGGATGCAGCTGCAGACTGGGGGCAGAGAGTCCCCAAATGGAGCTGCTGCCTGAGGAGGTCCCAGGATTGGCCACCAACCAGCACTCCCAGGTGTCTCTTATTAGAGCATTTAGCCCATCCTTCCCAGCCCCTCCCTAGCAAGGCAGAGTCACGTGGGGTTCTGCCTTCAGGGGGAATATTCCCCATTTAATAGGTTAGGACTTGCAGTTAGGTATAGGTCTTATCCCCTAAGAGCTGCTCCTCTGAACTGGTCTTTGCAGACTTGGGCCCCGTTCCAGATCTCTGGCTAAGCCTAAGTGCATTCTACACCTCCTTAGATGCCTCAGGCAGCATGGCCACTCCTGGCCTGTGTACCCAGGCCCAGACCCAACCACCTACACTGCATCTAGTGTTGCGGGAGCTCACACCTGGAAGATTACTCGGAGGCAGCATCTCAGATTTGGTGACAGTAGATTCCATTTGGACTTGTTGCCTTACGGGTACCCGCTTTCTTCCAGGAACCAGGCCTCCCAGGTCTCTCATTGTCGTTTCCCCCGTCCCACCAAATGAGGTTTAAATGCCAATAGGTGTGTATTCAGAATGATAAGGTCTTTTGTGTAGGTGCAGGCTGGGACACAGAGATACGTGCTCCCACCCCCAAACCCCCACCCCAAAACCTCCTCACTCCCCCACTGCCAAGATCCATGATCAGGACAAAGATTATTTGTTAGGCTTACTCATTCATACCCTCGCATACTTAGATGATACCAGGGGAACACATGGAAGCTAGAATCCCCTATTTTCCTACCCAAATCATGTCACTAACTTAAAACACTCTTTCAAACTCTTCTCAGAAACTATTACCAATTGTGTGCCAGGTCCATTTGTAGGAGCATAGGGAATATATTGCAATCAAAGTTATAATTACAGTATAATGCAAATAATAACAGAGGAATGAATTCCTCAATCAGACTCAAGAAATGAGGAAGGTACCTAACAGAGTAGGTAGATGGGAAATCCGGCTAGAAGTTTGTGTAGCTATGGATGTGAAGAGCCTTGTAAGTCACAATACATTTAGCCTTTTACAATTAAAGGTTATTTTCGAGTCTTTATATTTATCATCTGCATTCTATCTTCACTCAGCATAATGGGAGGAATAGAGGAAATGAGCTCAGGCTAAAACATTAGAGAAAAGGATTGTTACTAAAGTTGCTACGTTACGAGGTATAGACAATAACGTACACGATGGGTTTTAGCACATGGTAGTGGTTAGAACTCAGCCTAAAATCTCTCTCCAGCCAGTTACTTGTACTAACATTTTAGCATCTGATTTTGTTTCAGAGATGAATAAGCATCCTAATTAAAATGCAAACGAGCTACCCTCTCCCTCTCAAGTCATTCTCCCTTGGATATTCCAGATATTGTCTATTCTAAAACCTTGACGTTGTATTTCTCCTTTTCTACTGCACTATTGGTTTATTGGATTTTAGTACAGCGTTCTCCATTTCCATTAAGTTTCATCTGATTAAAGTTGTTGCAATGTATAAAAAAGTTTACTTGTCAAAATAATCTAAGGATTTAGGGTTTCATAAACTTAATACAAGTCAATGGATTGATTACAAAACAAACCCTAAAGTGGTATTAAAATCTATTGAGGGAGGAGCGCCAAGGTGGTGTAATCAGTTAAGCAGCTGACTGTTGGTTTCAGCTCAGGTCATGATCTCAGGGTCCTGGGATTAAGCCCTGCATTGGGCTCTGCATTCCGCTTTCCCCTCTCCTTCTGCCCCCACACCTTGCACACACTCTTTCTCTCCCTCTCTCAAATAAATAAAATCTTTCTTAAAAAAAAACAGAACTTATTTGAGAGAGCGAGTGAGCACGAGAGCGAGCGAGAGAGCACAAGCAGGGAATGGCATGGGAGAGGGAGAGAAGCAGGCTTCCCGCTGAGCAGGCTTCATCCCAGGACCCGAAGATCACGACCCAGGCCGAAGGCAGACCTTAACTGACTCAGCTACCCAGGTGCCCCATAAATAAATAAATCTTAAAAAAAAAACAAAGTATTGAGGGATACAGAATTCACAAGGAGGTATTAAGCTTATTCCAGTAGAGAAATCACTTGTTTCCTAAATCCTACTTGAAATTTGACTTATCTTTTGAGAATTCATCTACATGCCAATTCTTGAAAATTTCCCCAAATACCCCATTATCCCACTTTTAATGAATCATCCTCACAGCAATTTGCATATACATAATTTTTGGCATTTTACAGGTGTTATTTTCTTTCTTACTAGTTTGTAAACTTGTAAACAATCCAGTCTTATGCATTTTGGTATCTACCTTAGGTCAGGTTCTCTAGAAAGAGACTGAGATGAAGGTTCTTGCGTAAATAATATACTGAAGGAGTACTCTTAGATGAACAACAAACAAGAGAAGCTACACCAAAAAAGTGGGTTTAACTGTAGTCTTACCTCAGCCTGATCCCGAAAAGAATTTGGGGCAGGAAAAGCGTCAGAGAATCAGCCCATCCTGAGGTAAGGCAGCCTTTTGTAGCCCCTATATCGGTTAGTCAGTTGGTTGCAGCCTTCTTCCAGGAGGAAGTCCTAACAGCGCAAGCACATCCCCTCAGCTGAAGGCAATTCTGAGGAGAAGGCTGCAAGCTATGAGCTTTTAGAAGCCATTACTCACAGCCACTGGGGGATGGGTGCCCCGAGCAGGCAAAGGGGATCTGGGCGGCCACCAACAGTGACCACAGTGGCCACAGTTTCTCTGCAGAACCAAGCATGGCATCTTACACGTACTGGGACACAATAAATGTTTACTGATCTGCACTGCTTCAAGTGTTCAACCAAAAGAACAACTTTTCTATTCAACAAAACTTTTCTTGTTGGCTACCGCTTATTTGGCTCTTCTGTTTTTTCGGCCATTGGTGGCACTAATACTGTAATACTAATATTACAGTAATGGAAGGAATAAAAAAATCATTCGAATATCATAAAACTCTATTCCTTAAAATATTCAGTGAAAACAACTTCATAGAATTCTTAGCCTATGATTTACTTCTTTGGTTTTTATTCTATATAGGTGAGTAGAATTTGCCTTCATCAGCTAGAAGAACACTTAAAAGAAGAAAATGTGGATATGCAAAGGGAGCTGCTCATGCAGACCTTTTTTTTTTTTAAAGAATCTGTTTGTTTGTTTGTTTGTTTATTTATTTATTTGAGAGAAGGTGAGAGAGAGAGAGCAGGAGCTGGGGTGGGCAGAGGGGCAGAGGGATTGGAAGAAGCAGACTCTCTGCTGAGTAGGGAGCCTGATGTGGGCTCCATCCCAGGACCCTGAGATCAAGATCTGAGCCAAAGGCAGAGGCTTAACTGAGCCACCCAGGTGCCCCAACATGTAAACCTCTTTAATTATTTGAGAATCTTTTGAGATCCTACTGCCAAAGCTTTTGGTAATTTGAACTGTTTGAAACAGTGTCAAGATTACAGAAAAGTTGTAGGTAGAATTTAAAGAGTTTTTTTTTCTTTTATGAGCCATTTGAAAGTATGTTGCCAACATAATGTCTTATTACCCTGGAAATTTTAGTGTGTATTTACTAGAAATAATGATAACCTGCTATATAATCACAATACAACAATCAAAACCAGGATAATAACATTGATACTGTACTATGATCAAATTCGCAGAACCCATTCAAGTTCCAATAATTGTCCTGGTGACATCCTTCATAACAGCAAGATTCAGGTCAGAATCACACATTGTCTTCAGCTGTCATGTGTCTTTAGTCTTCTTCAGTCCAGAACAGTTCCTTAGTCTTTCCTTACCTTAATAACTTATTAATTAAATTAATTAATTTATATTTAGTTTAAATTAAATTAATAATCCCTCAGTTTGGACTTGCCTGATACTTATAAACAGATTCAGGTGATGCATCTTTGTGAAACTATCACATGAACAGTGCTGCACCCTTCCCACTGCATCCTATTAGGTATGCAAGATTTAAATTTGTCTAATTAGTGATGATAATTTTGATTATTCTGTAAGGCTTTCCTCTGTAAAGTTACTTTTTTCCCCCTGTTGTAATTAATAAGCATTTTATAAAATGGCATACTTGGAGAGGATTTATTAATTATCAACATTTGTATCTATTCGTCAAGATAGAGTAATGGTTTTCTATATTATTCAATGGGATTATGATCTATTGCATAGCCAACAGATTATTATCTATTATTCTTCATCTTAATGCTTAATTTTCCCAAATTGAGCCAGTGAGTATCTCTTCAAACTGGATTCTGTGTCTTTTTGACATGTTCCTATTATTCCTTGAGCATTTCCTTGCTTTTTTTGGCAAAATAAAATGGTCTAAGATTATTTTACACTTCCCTTGTCCCAGCCCTGAAATCAGTCACTTTTCGAAAAAGCCTAGGTTTGTTTTGTAAATAATAGGATTTAAAGGCCAAGATTGAGGGATATCACCAAGATGGCAATATAGGTTGCTCCTGACTTTGCTCCTCCTCACAAGGACAGCTATCAACTATTTAAGAACAAGACACCACTGAGAATCCTAGAACATAGGGGTGGTGCTAAAGTAGCGCCCCTCCCCCTCGGAACCACCACAGAGACCAAGACAGATCACATTGGAAGGGTAAGAGAAGCAGCTACATATGGACTGAACTGCCCCTTCCCCAGACCAATGCAGCCCTGTGCAGAAGGTCTTTCCTGAACTTCTGGTTCTCTAGTGGGAAAAGCAAACCTGGAGACAACCAACCTTAGCCCCCCTACCACCAAGCCTTGTGAGTTGCTTTGCAGGAGCCCCTACTCTGACTTCACACCACAGAGTTTACAGGAGAATCTCTGGAGCCAAGAGAGAATAGGATGACATATTCAAGTATTAAAAGAGAATAATTGTCAACCAAGAATTCTATTCTATACCCAGTGAAGCTATCCTTCAGAAACAGAAGAGGGATAAGGACTTGCCCAACCAAAAAAAACCCAAGGGAGTTTATTACCACCAGACCTGCCTTAGAAGAAATGCTGAAGGGAGTTCTTTGAGTGGAAGGAAAAAGAATGCTAATTAACATCATAAAAACATAAAAAGGTACTGTAAATCTCACTGGTAACGGTAAATATATAGTCATAGTTAGATTCTACAATATGGTAATAGAGGCTCATAATTCACTTAAGACTCTAGTTTAGAAGTTTAAAAAAAAAAAAGAAAAAAATAACCATAATAGTAAAAATAAGCAAAACTACAACAATCTGTAACACAATCTAAAACACACACACACGTAAGTTGTAATAGAAGTAACCTAAAATGTGAGTGGGAGGATAACTAAAAGTATAGAGTTTATGAATTCTTTTGAATTTAGGTTGTATCATTTGAAATGGGGTGTTATATTATAAACTGTTATCAGTTTACAATATTTTATGTAAGCTTCATAACCACAAAGGAAAATCCTATAGTAATAACACACAAAAAAACCCATAATTAAGAAGTCAAAGCACACCAATACCAAAAGACATCAAAACACAAAAAAATATGACAAGAAACAAGGAACAATGGATCTACAAAACAACCAGAAAACAATAAAATGGCAGTGGTAAGTCCTTAACTACCAATGATAACTTTAAACATAAACTGATTAAATTCTCCAATCAAAAGACACAAAATGGCTGACTGGATTTTAAAAAAATACAATATGCTACAATTTGCTGACTACTAGAGATTCATATTAGCTCTAAAGACACACATAGACTGAGACTGCGGGGATGGTAACAATAATAACAAATCAGGGGTAGCTGTATTTATGTCAGACAAAAGAGACTTTAAACTAAAAAATGGTAAGAGGAGATAAAGAAGGTGATTATATAATGATAAGGGGTCAATATATCAAAAAGACAAAATAAATATAAACTTTTATGCATCCAACATTGGAGCACTTAAATATATAAAGCAAAAACTAACAGAGCTAAAAGGAGAAATAGTAATAAAACAATCATTGGAGATTTTAACACCTTACTTTTAATAATGGATAGATCACGCAGACAGAGAATCAGTAAAGAAATAGCAGATTTGAATAACACTTGGACCAAATGGACCTAACAGACATATATAGGGCATTCTATCTATCCATCAATAGCAGAATACTCATTCTTCTCAAGTGCACATGGAACATTTTCTAGGATAGACCATATATTAGGCCATAAAACAAGTCTTTGCAAATTCAAGAAGACAGAAATCATACCAGGAGTCTTCTCTGACGACAATGGCATGAAACTAGAAATCAGCAAAAAGAAAACTGGAAATTCATGAACACATGGAAATTAAACAACACTCTACGACAACCAATGGATCAAAGATGTAATTAAAGGGGGAAATGAAAAGACTGAAACAAATGAAAGTGGAAACAACATACTGGAATGAGTGGGATGCAGCAAAAGCAGTTCTAAAAGGGAAGTTTATAGCAATAAAAAGAGTAAAACACAAAAAAGATCTCAAACATCCTACCTTACTCCCTAAGGAACTAGAAAAAGTACAGTGAACTGAGCCCAAAGTTAGCAGAAGAAAGGAAATAAAGATTAGAGCAGACATAAATGAAACACAGAACAGAAAACAATTGAAAAGATTAACCAAACTTGGAGTTAGTGCTTTGAAATGATAAACAAAATTGACAAACTCTTAGCTAGACTAACCAAGGAAAGGAAAACAGAAAGGGCCCAAATCAGCAAAATTGTAAATGAACAAGGAGACATTACAAATGATAACACAGAAATTCAAATGATCATAAGAGGCCAACAAACTAGACCTCCAAGAAAACGTGGAAAAATTCTTAGAAACATTCAACTTACCAAGACTGAATCAGGAAAAATTTGAATAGACCAATTACTGTGCAGAGACTGAATCCAAAATCTCCCAATGAGGAAAAGCCTAGTTCCAGACGGCAACACTGGTGAATTTACCAAACATCAAAGGAGGATCAATACCAATTCTTCTCAAAATCTTCCAAAAAATCAAAAAGGAGGGAACATGGGAACATTCTCAAACTCATTTTCTAAGGCCAGCACTATTTTGGTAACAAACCAGAAAAGAACACCATTAACACTACTAGAAAAGAAAACTGCAGGCCGATATCCTGAAGAATATAAATGCAAAAATTTTTAATAAAATCCTAGCAAGCTGCACTTGACATCACATGCAAAGGATCATTCGCCATGATTAAGTGGAATTTATCCATGGGATGCGAGAATGGTTGAACGTGTATAAATCAATCAACGTGATACATCACATTAACAGAAGGAAAGAAAAGAATCATATGATCATCTCAGTAGATGCAGAAAGCATTTAAGAAACTGAACATCCATTCACAATAAAAACTCCTAACAAATTAGGCATAGAAGGAACATTTATCAACATAATAAAGGTCATATATGACAAACTCACAGCTAAGATACTCAATGGTAAAAGGTTGAAAGCTTTTCCTCTAAGATCAGGAACAAGACAAATGTGTCTACTCTCACCACTGCTATTCAGCATACTACTAGCAGTTTAAGAAAAAGAAAGAAAAGGTACCAAAATTGGAAAGGAAAAAGTAAAACTGTCCCTTTTTGCAGATGACATGATTTTATAAACAGAAAATCCTGAAGACTCAACAACAAAAAAAGCTCTAGTCAATGAATTCCATTGTAGTATACAAAATAAAGTTTCAGAATACAAAATCAACATACAAAAATCAGTAGTGTTTCTATACACTAACAACAAATTTTCTGAAAAAAAGAAATCGATCCCATTTACAGTAGTATCAAGAATAATAAAATACTTAGAAATAAACTGAGGTGAAAAATCTCTACTCTGAAAACTATAAGACATTAATGAAAAAAATCAAAGATTGAAATAAATAGAAAGGTATCCTGTCAATACTACCAAAATCTACCATCAGTAGATTCAATGCAATACCTATCAAGACTCCAGAAGTAGAAAACACACTCCTAAATTTTTTTTTGGAACCACAAAGACTCCAAATAGCCAAAGAAATCCAAAGAACAAAGCAGGAGGCATCACACTTCCTGATTTCAAGCTATACTATAAAGCTATAGTCATCAATACAGTACGGTACTGGTATAAAAACTGACCAATAGACCAATGGAACAGTACTGAGAGCCCAGAAATAAACCCAAACATACACCGTCAACTAATATTTGACAAGGTCAAGAATACTCAAAGAATAAAAAGACGGTCTCTTAAATAGTCTCATAAATGATGCTAAGGATATTCTCTTTGAATTACCTTTCTCTAACCTTTCTATTCAGTTGTCTTTTTCCCTCTCACCTTTTATTCATATTTATACCTATGAGGAAAGACAACAAACAATACTAAAGAAGGGAACACTTGAAAGCTCATTCTTTCCTTGGTTGCTTTGTGCACTCAACGGATTAGTGCCCACCAAAGGCCATCAGACACGCTGCAGGATCTGGGGATGCAGCAGGGGACAAAGTGACAAAAAAGACCTGCCCTCGAGGACCTTATTTTTCGGTGGAGGTGACCAACAATAAACAGGATGAATAAATTTCCTTACTATGTTCGTTTCTCATGTTTACACCAGCCCTGAATCTTCACAGTTCAATGGTAATTGAAACCACAGTCCTACAGTACAGACTGTCCCTAAGGCACGTCTTGTAGATACAGCCTTTGCTACTCTTCTGGATTTTTCTCTGAGGTTAACTGCTCTCTGGTGGACAAACAGTCCAACATAATCTCAAAATAAAATGTTAAACCAGAAGAGGTTACATTTTTTTTCTACTTGCTGAATAAAGATACAGTGTTTGTTCAAGAAATGATACATGCTTTCTCCTTTAAGAAAAATAACCACGATTTAAAATGATAAGTTTCACATTACCATTTAGGATTAACAATTTTTGTGTTTGAAAGCTATAAATCTGAGAATCTTTCATAGCTACAGTGCAATACTCCATTAAAAATAAACAACGACTTAGTTATCTCATGTTAATTGCATATGGATGTATTTATT
Organism: Procyon lotor; assembly: GCA_028646535.1. NCBI lineage: Eukaryota > Metazoa > Chordata > Mammalia > Carnivora > Procyonidae > Procyon > Procyon lotor. The sequence goes on along the minus strand of CM053618.1, from coordinate 38,892,645 downwards.
TTGTTTATGTATACATGTGTATATAAATAAAAAATAGTGTTGTCTCATGGTATGAATAAATCCAGTCAGTGAATACCATTTATACACAATGCAAAGTAGTACTTATTGAGACTGAACTGTTAAATATTCTAAAAAGAAAACATTTTTAAAAATACTTTTTTTTTTTTTAAAAAAAAGAGGACACATAATATAGTTGGTGAGGAATATCTAAAATTACAGTAGATGTCCCTACATTTGCATCAGGAAATCTATACCAACAGAAAATGTAGCGGAGTATATTTTTGCATAATAACATCATTAGTCAACCTAACAAATTTATAATGGTATTCTTCTCATGCAGCTAAATAACTGCAACTTCGAGTACCAGTCTCTTGTGAACCGTACTAGGCTTTTAAATCCAGTTGTAATGGAATTTCAAACTGCCTCAGCATCAGAAATTGCTGCCCTTTCCACTACACAAACTATGCTGTGGGTTTGCTTAGAAACTCTTTGTTGAAGAATCGTCTTGCTTCAACATTACTGAGGGAAACAGAGCAGCGAGATGGATTCTGTCTTCTGTATTCAATACTTTCAACTATGGCATTCTTTATCACCTGCAAATAGAGGGAACAGATGTATAATTCGTATTGTTCTAAACTCATGTAAACATTTGGTCAAAGCAAAATCGAATCGATCTATTATTGTTTTCTTTTTGAAATAGAGAAATCTCTGAGTCATGCATGTGTATATTTAAATCCAACATCCCACCATTATACCCTTGTTAAGCTCCTATCTAGATGGTCTTCCTTCCCTGGCCAGAGAAAGAACTATTCTGGGAGTGTTCTGGATTTTGTGCTGATAAAATTGGAAGTAAATTGTGTGCAACCTGGTAAATTTGTATTCATCCATACAAATATAAATGCAATATTTTTCAATGGGGGAAGTGGTAAGAGAAGAAATAAGTAAATAAATGCAAATAAATGCAGTATTTTTCAATGGGGGAAGTGGTAAGAGAGAAGAAATAAGCAAATAAATGCAAATAAATGCAATATTTTTCAATGGGGGAAGTGGTAAGAGAGAAGAAATAAGTACAGTTAGTGGACAAGCAAAAACGAGAGACCACAGGGGAGTAGAAGACTTTCTTTAAGCCTAATGAAAAAAGCAGGCATTGCAGACGCAACACCCTGCTTTCTCAGCTAAACAAATACAGTTTTAAAACATGGATGTCCTCTATCTAAAAAATACCACACTTTATGATTTTTATTGATGATGACATTCTTATTCAGACGAATTTTCATAATACTCAAATTAATGGTGATTACAACCTCTAAGAATTGCTATTCCAATTATATTCTCTTCTGCTGTGAAGTTAACCTAGTTAAGAACTTCTGGAAAGAAGACAAGATTTGGAATTTGCTTGAAGCAGTTGTTGCAGAGCAATGGGAATGGGCTTTGGAAGAGAGGCCCGTATATTAATCTTGGCTCTGTTGCTTATTTAGAACCCTTTCAAAAGCTGGAAGACTCCATTCCCTGATACACGACTATAGGATTTCATCTTAATCGATGAGCTAGAAGTTTGAGGGCACACAAGAAAATCACAGGGACTATTTTACAATCCCTTGATTCTCTACCCCAGGGATTGTTAAACAACATTAAGGTATTATCCGCGTATGTTCCAGCCCTCTGCCCTACTTGGCAAGCCTGAGCAGCTTAGAACCCAAGGCCCCCTCCCATCCAGAGCTAGAATGGCTCACTTGGCCCTGGAGATGTGTAGAGGGGTCTTCCCCTGTCCACATCCAGTGTCACTGGGCCAGCCTGGCTCAATGCATGGAGGAGAAAGATTCGTGATCTGGGCGGTGCTAACAGCAACTAATATTCTGTGACTTTATGTTGGACCTGATGGGCAGGCCCATCTAATTCTCTAACAGTAACTTTAAACAACAAACAGTTGTATTCTGGAAAGAGGGATTTATCACAGAAATGTGACACCTTTATTTGCTTTATGATTTTTAAATTATATAGAAGAATATATATAACAAAACATAGTATCATACATGTATGTATGTATAATTATCTTATGGGCTCAATTGTTACTGTGTGTTTTAAGTGAAGCAGGTATTTGCTAAGCCCATTTTTCCTGTGAGTAAGGGAAACATAATGAATTCTATGGTGACAGAAGAGGTTTCAGACCTATAAGGAGACCTTGACCAAGGACCTGCAGGCATAATCACTTCTTGGCTATGTGAGATCAAGGGGAATTAGCTGAAATCCTTGAACCTGTTTTGTCTTCTTCAAAGTAAGAATAATAATAATAGTCTTGTTTTTTGTGGGGATTGGATACCATTTATATGAAGTACTTGGTACAATACCCAGCACCTAGGAAATGTTCCACAACTAGCACCTATTTATTGTTGTTATTTTTAAACTGACCATATGTGTGAAAATGCAGAAGCTTTTAGATATGAGGCTATAAAGTTTACTAGAAATAAACACACAATGAATATCCAATTATGGGCTTTTTTATGTGGTAAAAGTTAGTAAATCAGTTTCTGCTATCAAATGTGTCCTACTACATCTTTTTTTTTTTTTTTTAATGATTTATTTGTTTGAGGGAGGGAGTAAGCAAGTGAGCAGGGCTTGATCCCAGGACCCTGGGATCATGTCCTGAGCCGAAGGCAAATGCTTAACCGACTGAACCACCGAGGCACACCCCCCCTTACTTCATCTCTTTTAATAATCTCCCTGCTTTCTAGATATTATGTCAGCAAGTTTTCAGTTAGTTTCTCCTTCACCATACCAGCACAAGTCACAGGAACCCTCACTGCAGAGAAATACCCAAGTCAAATAAAAATCAACTCTTTACTTTCTAAATACCTAAAAAGCTTTAAAATACACACACACACACACACACACACACACACACACACACACACACGGAAATTATATTAATAATGACTGCTATTGATTTCTTTATGAAATGAATGAATTCACAAAAAACTCATCAATATCAATACCGTGAACTAGTGGATTTCTCATAAGTGGACCTTGGCAGGTTTCTAGTAAACATGCCATTATTATGAGGGAAAATGAATATTTACATTTATTAACTGAAAAAAATGCAAATCATATGCAATTAGAATATGCAAGTTGAACCACTAGGTGGCACATGAACACTGTGAAACCACTGCCCCGATTTTTCAGATTGCTGCAGAAAACAGCCATTTGTTGTGATTTATTAATTCTATTATATAAACAGAAGAGGCTAAACTCAGTCCTACATCAGTGCTAAACCCAAACCTCCTGGCATGATACATGGTTCCATGTATCCAAAGAAGCTATATGCCATCTTTGAATCGTCCTATTTTTTAAATGATATTAGGTGTAATCTTCAATAGTGTTTATATCTAATTTCCTCTTTCATTCCCCCCTAAAATTCGTTGAAATTCTTTTTTTTAAAGAACCAAAATCTATTTTTTAAAGATTTTATTATTTATTTGACAGAGATCACAAGTAGGCAGAGAGGTAGGCAGAGAGGGGGAAGCAGGCTTCCCAGAGCCTGATGCAGGGCTCGATCCCAGGACCCTGAGATCATGACCTGAGCTGACTGGCAGAGGCTTTAACCCACTGAGCCACCCAGGCACCCTCACTGAGATTCTAAATCCTGCCCTTCTGTGCTATCCTACAACAGCCCTCCTCTCTCAAACCTCTCCATCCCTCCTGCCCCTCTCCCCCATGTCATGCTTCATGGGTGCCCTTCCATAGCGTCCTAACTGTTGATCCAGACTGTTTAAATTTATGGCGAGAAAGGCAGAGAATGAGAAAAGGAAACATGCAAAATGTGATCTTCTCTCCAAAAGGAACAAATTTAGAGACATGAGATTAGAAGCAGCCCACAAGCAAATATTAAATTCCCACAACAGAAAATTTAAAAAGACCCCAATGGGAAGTTACAGTATATTTTGAAAGAGAAGTAAAGATTACAGATACAGAAAAATACAAGAGGATATTCTAGTCTAAACTGCTACAAATCTGCCAGTAAATGTCTGCCTTTCCAATAAAAACTTAAGTGTCATGAAAGCGGCCTTGTTAGTCTTGTCAGTTCTGATTGCAGCACTGAGAACACAGAAGGCAAATCATAAGTATTTGTAAAAGTAATGAATGCACGAAAGGTTGAGTTCAACAAAGTTCAGCTCATGGAGACAATGAGATGTGTGGAAGGCCAGGCAACTCTGAGTGCAATGGACGGAAGGGGCATTCTTAGTAGAAACATGATCCTGCAAAAATGCAGAAGGTTTGAGATCGTAGCATGTGTAGGAAGCATCTGGAAAGGAGACTGGAAAATAGAAGGAAATAAGGCTGAGAAACAGATGATTCAAAAGTGGGAAAGAGGAAAAAACCAGCGACCCCTTCTTGGCTCCCCACATGACCCTGTGATGACCTCCATCACCCCTGACTCAGTTTCTTCACATATAAATCAAGATACCTACCTTAGAGGCTAGTTGTGAGTGTTAAATAGTTGGGGAGAAAATATCTAGCTTATGTTAAGCACTCAACACCTTTTCTGTTCTTTTCTTTTGTACACGGGTGTATCCTTAGTTACTAAAACAGTGCCTGACACAGTAGATACTCAATAAACATGTGTCGAGTTAATGAATATATAAGATGGAAAGAGATCATAGGCAGCATTAAAGGTAGATGAATTTGGGCCTCACATATTAGGCCATGATAGAGAATAAACTTCTAAATTACTTTTAAAAGATAAAAACTTTAACTTGTACCTAAATGCTATTATGATGATGAAATATCAATAAATTAAGAATTAAGTACCAGTACGTCTGGATATATACTTTTCCTCATTTACTTATTATTTTTTGAGAGGGAAAGAGGGAAAGAGTGCGAGCAGGGGTGGGGCAGAGGGAGAGGAAGAGAGAGAAGGTAGGCAGGCTTGATGCCCACCATGCAGCTCACCGTGGGGCTTCATTTCACGACCCTGAGATCACGACCTGATCTAAAATCAGGAGTTGGACACTTAACGGATTGAGCCACCCAGGCGCCCCACTTTTCCTCATTTTTAATTAGCATCTAGTATTTAACATTTTATAGAACTGTTTAAGAATTTTAAAAGCTCATTATTATGCACCATCGGCATATATTGAATAAATCAACATGTAACCTGCTCTTAGATTATGCCTACTGATTTAATAGACTGAATGAGTGGGACTGCATGCCAGCACATTTTCCTGTGAGCCCAGCATCAACCGGGTCTAGGAAAGGAGCTCTCAGGGCCACATTCTCTACAGAGCAAACTGGTGGTTTATGAGAGTGTGTAGCCACACCCCATGCCCAGGCATACATGGCATAGAGATTCTTTCTTTTTTTTTTTAAAGATTTTATTTACTTATTTGACAGAGAGAGATCACAAGTAGGCAGGGAGGCAGGCGGGGCGGGGGGGGGGGGAGGCAGGCTCCTTGCAGAGCAGAGAGCCCGATGGGGGGCTCGATCCCAGGACCCTGAGATCATGACCTGAGCTGAAGGCAGAGGCTTTATAACCCACTGAGCCACCCAGGCGCCCCGGCATAGAGATTCTACGTGGTCAGAAATCCTGCCTCCAACTCACATCCTTGCTGCAACCTTGCTGCCCCTTCTTTCTATCACCTCGAACTCTACAACAATTTCAGCCAATAAGTCAATGGCATTTTAAAAATCATTCACGAAAATTTTATTGCATATTTCTTTTAGGGGCCAGGCATTGTGATGAGTGTCTCAGAGGATACAAGAGATGAATAAGGCAAGTTACTGTTTTTAAAGGGTTTCAAATTTATAAGTCAAAGCAGAAGACAATATAAACACTGATAATAATGATTATCATTTTCATATTAGCTGCTTCAATTCGTTGAGTGTGTGTTACATGCTGAGCCCTTAAATTATATTATTTTACTTAATCCTGTTTCCCCTTACGAATGAGGAAAGGAAAATTTGGAAAAGTTAGCCAACGTGTCCAAGATCATGCAGCCAAGAGGGAGTAAGCAAGGATTTGAACACCCAATTTGGTCTGACTCCAAAGCCTCTGCATTTCCCGCATACCACATGTCTCTTGGTGTAAGTCATTCTGTTTCTGTGTTAAGTTTCTTAAAAAAGAAAGAACACACCAGCATCATCCCCCACCTCCCTGCCCCCGCCCACCACCACCACCACCACCACCACCACGATTAAATACCACCATTGTAAAGGACTGAGGCAATGTTCAGTGAGAAGGATTTGGGAGGACTGAGTAAGTGCTGAAAGCTGATACTGATGAGAAACCCAGGCTGCTGTCAGGACAGGAGCAGAAACAAAGCGAAAGTTTTCTAAAGATGAATGAGAATTTAGGTTCAGCCAAGCAGGCCAGCTCGGATCTCTGGGGAAAATAAAGCAACAGAAGCATACAGCTGTCGGAGACAGGGTGGCCTCTCAGAATAAAACATTAAGGCAGGATGCTCATTGAAGATGAAAATGTGCCTTAAGCCACAAACGTGAGAACCGTCTTCTCTGGAGTGGGCAGCAGGGGTCTGCATTAGAAGAGTTTATATTTCCAGGGGTCACAATCTGCAAGCAGCTCTGACAGCCCGTGGCAAGTAATTACATTTGCTGCCTTGCTGAGGTGTGAATTAGTAAGCTACTCTACTCAGACGGTGTGGGAATGAGTGAGTTAGCTACTGACTGAGCCTAACGAGCTCTCCAGCACTGCCTCGGCAGTTTTGCTGGTCTTCACTTATCATCCCTTATCAAGAAGCTTTTGATTCTGACAAAATATGTTTTCTTGGTTAAAAGCGAGGTTTTGGGGAAGGTCATCAAAAAAGAGACAAAATGTCTCTTTGGAATTCCTACCTGGGTATGAAATGTACCTATGAAATGTACAAGCATGTAGACACACACACACGAATCACTTGAATGCAGGTCTCAATGGTCATATAATTTAAGAGAAAGCTTACATTCATTCATGCCACCTCCAACCCCCAAAATTTACTGCCTAGGCTGCTATTACCTGTAACCTGTATAGACTGTCTATATTATTAATTCTGGGCATTTGCAAAGGTCTTGGGGTGTATCCATCCTGGTACAGGATGTAGACACACATAGGTAAGGTTCCATTTATGGAGCAGCTTGTCTATTCATAAGCCACCAGATGATTCACTATTGCTATTATGACAGGTGCTGTTACACCTGTTTCAGAGATGAAGCAACTGAGGCCCCAAAAGTCTAAGTAACTTATTCAAAGTCACACAGGTGGCCCATCTGAGATCTAAATGAGATATAAAGCCCATGACCTTGCTTCTACACACCATGCCAGAGAATTTCTTGGCTGCAATCAAATCCTGCTTTATTAATTAATGTTTGATGAGCGGTATGTCAGGAAAGTTCTTTTGGAATTCAGTCCGTTTTTTCTTGGGCTTTTACTTTTTTCATCTATGTGTCAAACAAACTGCTTTGAAGACTATATAAATAGAACTCTATCATTCTTTATAGCAAATAGCGTAGCAGGTTTTATATAAACCAGAACTGAAAAACAATGAGAAAAATGTAGTTGTTTAAGTTACAGATATAAATATCTATCCATTCACACTCATCTATAATATATACAGATATGCACATACACAGATATACTTATGTGTGTGTGTGTGTGTGTGTGTGTGTGTGTGTATCCTTTTACTTTTCCAAGTCTGAGAGGATATTTTATATCCTTACAGTCTATTTTTTTTTCTTTCCATTTGAGGACAACTGATCAAGTTTAATACATTTCATCCCAAGGAATACATTGTTTTGAGTCTGTTAGTTTCATACTAGAAATAGGAGTTTTCTGATATTATCCCTTAGTTCTCTTCTCTTTTGAAAGCATGGACTTTTATAAAACACACATCTCTATCTTGAGAATGTCTGTGATACAAATCACATATATGATTTATATCATAGATTAAAATACTGATTTTCTCTTAATTCTTAAATTTTCAGCACAGCATATGGATTTCAGATGACCATGGATTGTAAGAGAAAAGAAAGAAGAAAAAATATATTTAGAAAGCTAATCCCATATATACAGAAACCTCACCCATATATTGTGCTTTCTTTGGCACCATTTGCAAAGTATCCAAAAAGACTGGCAAATCAGACACAACACCTTTCCCTCCTCCAATTAATTTTTCTTTTACTCTCTCTTTTTTTTTTTTTAAATGTGCAAAATCCAGCTAGTCTAATGAACTTGGGCTTTCACAGTGGAGAATAATTTGTCAGACACTGTGATTTGGAACTACAAGTCAACATGATTCCAGTTACCCAACGGGGTTCTTGAAGGGTGAGTTAGAGATTACAGAATTTCACACAGTCATGGAATCTCAGCAGCAGATATACTGGGGTTGGGGATGACCTAAGTGAAGAGAATGACTTGTTTCTGAAGTTCCTAATGCAAAGTGTACTTGATATCTCATGGGCTAAAAATGAGAAGGCTGCTACTTTTGGCAACAGTCCCAAGATCTATAAAAATAAAGGCATTTAAAAGCATGAGTGTATCTATGAAAACTCGTGATATTTTAGCAGATAAACTACACTCCTGGTTCCACGCACTTTGCTATGCTTGTATTTCCTTTTTATCACTTTTCTTCCTACTCGTAATTTATTTTTATCAGATGATGAATACATTAGATACCTTGGAAAAGAAGCTGAGTATGAACCAATCCTTCAATCAAATAACCATATAAAATATAGGCTCTGCCAATTTAGAGAGATTACTTTTTCTTATTTGTGAATTTTATAGGGTTCTTCTGGAGAGTAATAAAATAATGCACAAAAATAAAATGGTACGATTTGGGTGGTATCAATCATAAACCTTATTTTTTTTTAATGAATTAAAAAGGTTTTGCTATGTTCATGTGATAGGGAAGTATGTGACATCGTCAATGATCACAGGAGATACTTACATCAATGTTGTTCAGGGTATTGAAGTGCATGAGATCATGCAGCCTTTTGAATGCTTGATTTGGATATTGAAAGTTGAAGGTCGAAAACGGTGATTCGGGGTCATCAAAAATATCAAAATCAGCTATCTCTTTCTCTTCTTTAGTCTCTCTCGGAACACCTAAATATTAAAAGAGTCTCCGATGGTGTGATTTTGAAAACAGCAAAATATCTCTAAAACTCAAGAAAGAAAACATACAAGTAGCTGTAACATAACATAGGGAGCCTCCACCGGGGTCATGGGATCTGTGGTATGGACGGTTATGCTCCCACCCATATTCCCTGGGTTGGGATATCCACGTGTTCTGTCTGGGAAACTTCCAATTGCCCACATCTACATCTTTCTACCCCATCCTGCAACAGGGGGAGGCGGTTTTGCCCTCTAGCAGCAGGACGCAAATTATGGTAAATAACATTCTGCCCCAGGCAGCAGTCAACCAAAGACTCCAGGAAGGATGATTCTGGAACATAGTTTCTATCCCATTTCCTAGGCTTTCCCAACAGAATCAAAAGCTCCTCATGGTAATTGGCTTACTAACACATCTTTTATTGTCTACCTTCCTTTATCACTTCCCTACATCCTTCGTAACATTCCCTAGTCCACTCAAATAAACAGTCTGCACTTGAATTCTTTTCCTGGAATCGGCTTCTGGAGGAATCCAACCCAAAGCATTATCTAACTGTGTTCATGCCACAGGAATCCCCTATGCAGTCTCTCCTTAAGAATTAACAGTGATAGACAATTTTCTAGGTTTCAAGTACTCTACTTTCAATAACTAAAAACACACACCAATTCTTCCTTCTCTTGTTTTGAGGTATGACTTGTAATAACCTCTCTTCCTACTGATCCTTTCTCTGTCTTCCTCCACCATCTGGAAGATCACTTTCTTCTCCATTGTCCCATGTCAAATCTGCCATGACTATCTTTCATATCTTTCCTATCATAACTGCACTTTCTGGCCCAAGGACAATATGATTTTTAGGCCTTGAGTATCCTACCCATCAATCTCTAGATCTCCTTTTGTTAATCGCTATTTTCCAGGATATAGAAGGAACTATAGACTCTGGGTGTAGTAAAACAGGACAACTGTGCCTTGAACTTGATTCTCTTTTTCTAGAAAACATAACAAAGCAATCTGAAATTACTATCTATGTTGTATTGCTGGATATACTAATCCTGTGGTCACTTTGAGTTCCCAGAGTTTTTGCATGATTTGTTCTGAAACAAGGGATCCCTTGCAAGAATAATTTTCAAAATATTAAATAATCCCTATGACAAGGGCGCCGATTAATCAGAACTACCATAGCCCAGGTTCTGAGTAAAGCCCTAGAGATTTTTATTGAGCCAGTTGCTGATGAATCAGTTTCTGAATGAAGAACTCAGGGAATCTTGGGGTGAGAAAGAGGGGAAGTACTTGAGGTCTCAGGATAGTAGCTATCAAGGTAAGGGTAGCATTCAAAATTATAGTAGCTACTACAGCAAGTGCTATTATTAACCCACTTAATATCAGTCTTGCTCCTTTACCAGATTTCTGCTTTATAGAATACAATTTCTTCCCCACATACCTGGAGACTTGTACTTTCTGAAGTTGATGTTGGCCAGAACAAAGTGGATGATAGTTGGGCAATCTTTCTCCATATCAGGATTCTTGGGTTTAAAGACATAGCACTCCTTTAGTCCTTCTCGATCAAACACTTGAGGATCAATCTTTGGAAAGGGGAGCTTGTTCATTTTGGCCCACTTTTCTGCAAGCAGAAGTTCCTATGGAGGAGAGGTAAAGATGCATTTGGGAATTTTCAGTTTTCACTTATTCCTTTGGTCTGGCCATCATTCAATATTCATCAGGTGCTAACTGTGTGCTAGCAATGTGCTCCTTGCTAAAATGAATAATGACCCTGTTCTCAAGAAGCTCACTAATCTGAAAAAAATGACAAAAGCACTCTATAAACAAACTCACTATTATATTAGTTCGTGGCATAGAGCTAGCTCCAGAGGAGGCATGTGAAAATTTACTGATAAACTGAATTGAATGAAATTATAGGGATGATTTGTTACAAGGAAAAAAAAATTAGGGCTCTGCTATTTTAGAAGCCATATGAACATTTTTTAAATAATCCAGAGTCAAAGAATGATAAAGCAAAACGAGGAACACTCTGGTACTGCATTTTCACCTGTACCTTTTCAACACAACCAATTAAAAGTAGCAAATTTTATGTATACAATATATTTGAGTTACTCTGAATCAGTTTTTTTTTTCTTCTGTTTATGAAAATAAATTAACTTCTGGATTGAGAATGTTCTATCTATAGTGGCCAAGAATGGGCTAGACAGGGAAACCAAGAGTTTAGTTAATGGGCATGGCAGATTGTGGGATGGTTTCCACCTATTAGCTCCCTTCCCAGGAAGAGAATTATACATCCTCACCAGAGTGAGAGGATACCTAGACAGAACGACAGTTCATCTGTAGCTGCTGACATGAAACATGACCAAGAAATACACGTTTGTTGTTGGCCACTGAGATTTTAGGTTTGTTTCTGCGTCAAGGCTGACGAATGTGGTGGGTAAGCACACACACGCAGAATTAGATTTAAACAGGAAAGCGTAAATCAGTATGGAGAGAAGCCATAAATACAGCTCATTTATATTTATATACGGCTTAAGGGGTAGTGAGAAAAATAAGAAGCAGACTCATTGGTAAAAGGGCAGACTCCGGGGCCTGACTGCCTGAGTTTAAAAGCTGTGGGACCACGGGCTCGTTTCCTAATGTCGCCACACTCAATAGCCTCACATATAAAATGAGTATGATAATAATGATGTATATCTCATGATTGCCATTGGAATAAAATAATGTCTGTATAGTATTTAGAATAGTGCCAGACACCTATCACTTGCTATACAGAGGTTTGATAAATAAATGTCAATAAAGAGAGGAAAAGAGGTGGAAGGGGTAAATATAGAAAGAACAGGAAAAAGAGAGACAGGTACAGAGAAAATCCCATAGCGACGAGGTTTTAGGGAAATGATCATTACAATCTTAAGTTATTTTAACTACTCTGTCATCACATCGATTTATTCAGTGATAACCGTTAGTTGCAAATCAAAGCTCCATACTAAGAGGTGGGGACATCACAGTGAGTGAAACTCTTATCATTATGGGATGTATAGCCTGGTGAGTGAGAGATGATAATCGAATAACTCCTTTGCTCAAAAACTGTAGTAAATGCTATGAAAAAAGTATTCACCGTGAGATTTCCAGTATATGTGGACTATTTCCTCTGAGTGTACGTTAATTCATTCTACAATTATTACTGAACACCTGCTATGTTCTAGGTATAACTTAGAAGTCTTTGAATCCTGGAAGATCATAAAAATATGGGAAAGATAAATAATAGATATCATAGTACAGTATGATAGAGGCAGAGGATGCAAGGGATGGCTTCATGCCTGGGCCGTGGAGTCTGAAAGGCCCACCTCAAACACAGACACCTTGATTTGCTAGCTGGGTGGTCCAAGACACTGTGTAGCCACCACAAGTCAATGAGGAAGAAATTATTTTGTGGTGTGTACGTAGTGATATTCCCCTAAGGGCACCATGGGAATCATAAGAACCAACCAACCAACCAACCAAACAGGGACCAAGCCGTTCACTATTCCTGAAATAGTAGGCTCCCAACCCCATTTCACCTACATCCCACCTGTTTTTTATTTCTCAGCAACTCATCTTCTATCACTGTATGTAAAGTTAATACCATTATCTTCCTCAGGATTGCTATGAGTATTAAACGAGATAATGTATTTTTAAAAACTCAGTAATTTATATTTAACGATATTATTTATATTTTAAATATATATTTAAAACAGCACCTTAAATTTATAGAAAAATATACATTGAATTTTCACTGTTCTCAATGCTTCTGGAATGTTGTGAATTTTATGTTGATCAGCTCTCAATGCCATTTACAATAAAAACCTGGGAGCACAAAGGATTTAATGTATATCAAAGCAGTTGTTGCATAAACTAGTAGGAAAAATATGTTTTACTAAAAAATATTATATTTTATTATAGAATATTATATTGTATTTATATATATCCTAGGTTGAAATTTGAGGAAATTTAAGGAAACTTTTATCACTAGCTCCTTTTTTACCTCCTGTTCAGTTGAATTATTCAGTTTATTTCTTGTCTGGCACTTTCACAATTATTCATTCAAGATTATTCAACACCAAAATAAAACCAAAAGTTCATACTGTGGATCAATTGCGTGAGAATGAGGCAAAAAAAGAGCTTTCTAGTGTTTACAAACATGACTCAGGATGACTAATGATGTGTGGATGTGTGGGGAAAGAGGAAAAGGGAACTTCGTGAGGTAAAAGACCAAGCTATTTTTAGATAGATATTTCATGCTGGAATCAGGAAGCGATCAAAACTCTCCCTTTCCTGATATGATCCTTCTGTGGAAAAGGTTAAAAACTGATGACTATAGAGACGGTGATTACAGGATGGAAAAACTACCTCCTTTCTGATGTCTCATTTCTCTTTATAAAGACTGAGAAACAATGACCCAGACTATGACTAGAGCAGATGAGTTTGAAGGGGGTATTTTAGAAGAACGCCATGAGTAAGAACATTGCTGCTTTTTAAGTTATGGCAATATGCCTATCTTAAGTGTCCATTTTGGTTGTTGGACACCTCATATGCTTCAAATTTCCATAAACTAATTCACGGTAAATTTACATAGCACTAAAATCATTTTCCGTGTAGATAAAAATTTGATAGTACCCTTCAAAGTGATAATTTATAAGATTTACTCATTTTTGAGTACTAAGACACTGAAGGATAAGAAAAGTCTAAATGACACAAATATATTCAAACTGTAGTGTGAGTGGCATATATATGCCATTTTATTTATTTATATATATGGATAAATATATATTTATATGTATTTAAAAAATATAAATATATAATATATATTTATATATAATAAATTAGCTTTTCTCAAGAGGAAATGAGCTTTTTCTCTGCACACACCTAGGGTATGTGCTTTCTATGATGTTTCTCAATATTTACAGTCTATTTTTGGATTAGGAAGAGGTATAAGTATAAATACGCATATAAATGTGTAAATAAATTGAATCTTAAAAAATGATTGAAGCAAGTAATAGAAGATGCAATGGACAGAAACTATGATTTAGAATTCAATATTTTGTGGGTATGGTCATCATCACTTCCAATAAAATGTATGTTGTTATTAGGATCTAAGAGCTTTATAATGCAACAGGTATGAAAATAATTTTGCATATTTAATAATGTGTAGAATTTACATAGCTCTTTACAGTTCTTGTTAGTTCTTCACTAAGATGTTACTATACCTTCATACAAGTATGTAGAGAATGTAATCTTGGGTATATCTACTCATCACAAGGTATCTTATCCTTAACGACACCAATACAGGTGTAGCGGGTTCAGTGGAGGCCCTCCAAAAGATAAGTCCATGTTCTTACCCCCCTACCCAGTCCCAGGACATATGAATGTGACTTTATTTGGAAGAGGATTTTTGCAAATGTAATTAAGCTGAGGGTCTGAAGATGAGATCATCCTCATCTATCTGAGTGGGCCATACATCCAATGACAAATATCCTCATAGGAGACACACACACACACACACAGAGGAGAGGCCATATGGAGCAAGAGGCTGACACTGGAGTTATGTCGCATAAGCCAACGAAAGCCTGGATCTGCCAGACTCTGGAAAAGGCAAGGACAAATTCTCCTACACAGCCTTTGCAGGGAGCGTGGCCTAGAGGAAACCTTGATTTCAATTTCCAGCTCCAGAACTGTGAGAGAACACATTTCTGTTGTTTTAAGCCACCCTGTTTGTGGTAATTTGTGATGGCAGCCCTCAGAAACTATTATTTGAGGTAAATCTGTAAATGCTACATTGAGCAACAGGCAGTTCCCTTTATCAGCCATGGTGGATCAATGCCCGGAAAGCTAACACTTCGACTGTTCTGCCATGATGGTGTGGCGACCCAAAATTTACAAGTCAGAAGTAAATCATATTGCAGAGGCTCTAACATAAGGATCATGCCATAATGTTAACAAATAAATCAGGTTTGTATGGGAAAATATTATTTTTCTGGGGTGTGTGTGTGTGTGTGTGTGTGTGTGTGAGAAAGAGAGAGAGAGAGCGAGAGAGAGAGAGAGAGAGAGTTTGGAATTTTGGCCTTAAGTGAAAAACAGAAAGATGAAGTCAATTTAGATACATTGATACATTACTTCCATCATTTGTGAAGACTAGTTCATCTCCAATTTTTCCTTCCTTTTCTCCTCCTGTTTGCCTTCCCTCATTGACCCCTTCTCTCCTTTTCTCCTTCCTTCTTTCATTTTTAAGAAAATGAACCCATTGTTCTGGTTTCTGCTCATTAAGCATTTAAAAGGGCACTGAAAAACTGAGTTAGATTTATGTCCAATACATGGCAACCTAATATAAAATAACATTACTTATGACATAATAACTCTAATCTAGTACTCTCCATAAAATTTAGTAAGACCAAAAAAAAAAATCTCTAGTGGTAAATTCTGAATTTTCCTATACTCCTTGCTGGTTCCTCATCAGAGCCAAAGCTTTCTTAAAAATGTTTTTTCTCTAAAATCACAGTCTGTTTCTTTTGCAGACAGGAAGACCCTGCTTATTTTCATGACTAACATTAAAGATAAATGCTATTAGATTTCTTCTTGGATGGACTCTAATGGTGAAATAAATTTGCATGGCATATATCTAAGCTATTAAAAGGTTAACAAAAAGAAACTTGACAAAACGAAACACAGCTGCTTTTCTTAAATCAATTAATAAGAATATTACTTAGACTCATGAGACTTTATAATCAGATGTGCCTAAAATTTAAAAAAACCCAAAACACAAAAAAAACAGAAAACCCCCTCCAGTATTACTGACAATGACATCATCAGTTTCCAAGGCCAGTTAAAACAAATATATAAAAAACTATGACTGCCGCTATCAAAAGCTGTAATATCATTCATATGTCTCTGACCAAGTCTGAGACTTAACTATTCTTATGAAATGCTTATATCAATAATTGTGAAATAAAGTTGACAGTTTTAATGGTAATTGGTATTTTATTTTATTTTATTTTTTTTTTTGGTAATTGGTATTTTAAATGGTAATTTAACTGGTCCAGCATTTTTGCTTGTTCTTTTATTACAAATAGCATTTATATTTCAGTCTCAAAAACAGAAAATTATTCACTATTTAATTGACTTAATAAAATCCTGTTATTACACTGGAGCTTTTCCCCTCCTCTCAAAAAAATTCATGTAGGGGTGCCTGGGTGGCTCAGTGGGTTAAAGCCTCTGCCTTCGGCTCAGGTCATGATCTCAGGGTTCTGGGATCGAGCCCCTCATCGGGCTCTCTGCTCAGCGGGAAGCCTGCTTCCCCCTCTCTCTCTGCCTACCTCTCTGCCTACTTGTGATCTCTCTCTCTGTCCAATAAATAAATAAAATCTTTAAAAACAAAAATTCATGTAGATTCCTCACCAATTTTTAAACCTTACATCTAAAATAAGTATCCTAAAAACAATAAAAAATAAGTGCCCTACTTCAGCATTAATAGTGTAGTATTTTTATCCATTTAAAAATTATATCTGGGGGGCACCTGGGTGCCTGAGTGGCTCAGTTGGTTAAGTGTCCAACTCTTGATTTTGGCTCAGGTCATAATCTCAGGGTTGTGAGATCAAGCCCTGCGTCAGGTCTGTGCTAGGTATGGAGCCTGCTTAAAAACCTCTGTCTTTCCCTCTCCCTCCGCCCCTCACCCCCTCCCCTCTCTAAGAAAAATTAATTTGGGTAATCTTTTAGATCCATAAAGAAATACATATTTTATAATGACAATCATAACACTCATTAGTTAAAAAAATCATTTTCAATATTCCAAGTGAGCCTGAAAAATTCATTTTGTTCACTTTGGACCTCCTTAGGTTCATTTTTTAGGGAAAAAAGTAATATATAATATATCACAATTTCCTTTATATCAAGTCTCTGAAATACAATTCACTATTGCCAGAGTAATGGGTTTTATATGATACTAAACCAGTAATAAAAGGAAATATACCCATATGGGGGAGAAGGGTAAGATGAAAGGAACTGACTAAATAATCCTAAAGCACATCTATGAGACTGCACAGCTGGAAATGTCTACAGAATTTGTAACTCCATATATATGGAGTGATTGTAGACTCTAAGATGGTAAATACATAATAAAGCTATAGATATTAAAATACAGTGTGGTATTGAGAAGAGAATTGTCAGATTGTCAAATGAACCATAGAGTACAACAGATTAAACACAAAACAGATCTAGGCATTCTACACTAATAAGATAGAAATGGGATAAAGGAAACATCATAAAGAATGTTTAAAAAGTCTTTAGAGGATTATATTATTATACAACTAATATATTGAAAAATATTGAGTTAGAATATTTTAAAATATTATAAAAAGAAAAATATTAATCTGTATGTGACTGATCTTGTTAAATATGACTTTCAAGAATAAAACCAGTGAAAGAAGTGACTGCATAAATACTGAAAATGTTAAAGTCATCAGAAATAAAAATCCCAATACAAATGACTCATTAAATCATATTTGCAAAAATAAGACAAACTTTAATATCCTTAAGATATAAAATAATATTTCTTCATGAATAGCAGCAATACTAATAATCCAATTAAAAGTAGTTTAAAAACACGAACATACAATAACCATGACAAAATATTTACTATCACAAGGGAAAAAATTGAAGCAAAATGTGTTTCTCTTTCTTTCTGTCATATTGTAAATTTTTTAACTTTTTTTTTTTTAAAGACTTTATTTTATGTGTGTGAGAGAGAGAGAGAACAAGTCGGGGGGCAGAGGGAGAGGGAGAAGCAGGCTCCCTGCTTCGACATCGGGCTTGATCCCAGGATCCTGGAATCATGATCTGAGCTGAAGGCAGATGCTTAACTGACAGAGCCACCAATGCACCCCAACTAAGCAATTAATAAAAACTGTGATTAAAGATTCATGTGCAAAGACAGTCACCAGAGAGAAAGTGACAAGATAGCAATAATCTGAAAGTCGAACATAGAGTGTTGTTAAAAAATTCTTCCATATTCACATAGAGATACCACTCTATATTTATAAATATGTTTAAAAAATATTTAATGGGGGAGGGGCACCTGGGTGGCTCAGTGGGTTAAAGTCTCTGCCTTTGGCTCAGGTCATGATCTCAGGGTCCTGGGACTGAGCCCCGCATCAGGCTGTCTGCTCAGCTGGGAGCCTGCTTCTCCCTCTGCCCCTCCCCCTGCTTGTGTTCTCTCTCTCACTATGTCTCTCTCTGTCAAATAAATAAATAAAATCTTTAAAAAAAATATTTAACACACAGGAAAATGCTCACAATATAATTTTAAGAAGGGAAAAGCAGAATGCAAAGCAATATGATCCTGGTATACACACACACACGCACACACACACACTAAAGACTAAAGGAAAATGGTAAAATATCAGCAGCTATTGTTTATGAATAACAGAAATAATATATATTCCAAATTTCCAAATCTTTTAAAATAAGTATATATTCTTTTTAATTAGAAATAATGAATCAAAGTCCATTTAAAAACCACAACAAAGTACAATGGTTCTTTTTAGAACAAAGTGATATCTTCAAACCTTCCCAATATTAACTCATGAGGTAGTAGAGCTGTGATTCATGTATAGAATGATGGCTTTGACATTTGACACTCCCATTGGTGAAATGAATAATACAGTGTCTTCTACCTCCAGAGTTAGCTTCTAAGTATCATCTTAGAGTCATCCATTTGAACTCACCTCCCCACTGCTGCTCATGGGTCATCAAATCCAGCTCTTGGCTTTCTTAGTTGCCCGTCCTGTACAGTACTTCATTATCCTATGCTTGGATTACAATAAATCCCTCTTTTAAAAAAAATTTTTAAATTTTTTTAAAATGCTGAACTTGAACTCACGACCCAGAAATCAGAATCTGAGCTGGGATCAAGAGTTGGACGCTTAACTGACTGAGCCACTCAGGAGCTTTGTAGTAAATCCTTCTTAATTTTAATCTTTTGCTCTCCATTCTCCAATTCATCCTACTTTCCACTGTGGAATTAATCATCCTAAAATTCCAATTCCATGAAGTTGTTTGTCAGCTGCAAACTCTTCGCTGATTCTCTATTTCCCATCATCCAGCCCTAAAGCCCTCTTAATGGGAGCTTAATATTTATCCCTTCCAATCAGATTGCTCCATCTCCTCGCTCCATCTTGCTCACTGCCATCCCTGTGCCATTTTCGTGCTGTTCTATTTATTTCCCTGCTCATCTACTCTCAGACACACCGATTTATTATTATATGGATCTCCCATAACACACATGCTTACATAAAGCCAAATAACCCTTTAATAATAAGCTGCTCGTTTTCCTTCTAAGTGACTCTTGTGTATAAAAGTCTTTCCCCCGAGAAAGCGAAAATGTTCTGGCGATCAAGAACCATGGTTTATCATTAACTGCTGCACACAGCATATAGTACAGAAAAAAATACATGTACAATGTGTTCAACGGAGGCAGCTTTACAAATGGGAAAGATCATTAGATTGTCATTTTAGAGCCTTGAAATCTGGTCCAGCTTGACCACTTCTTAAATAGCACTTTCCTAGCTAGGTCCTGGGCTATGTCCTGTTCACCTGTTATCTTATTTAATTTGTTGATATGATGAAATTGCTCATCTCACCAACCCTATGTTCTTGTCAGAATACCAGTAACTGCCTCAAAAAAAAATCAAATGTGAAAATATTTTTTTTAAATGAGACTATATTAAAGAGCTGTTATGATAGCTACTATTAGTCTTTTTTTTTTAAAAAAAAGATTTTATTTATTTATTTGGCATAGAGAGAGATCACAAGCAGGCTGAGAGGAAGGTAGAAAGAGAGGGGGAAGCAGGCTCCCTGCTGAGCAGAGAGCCCAATTTGAGGCTCGATTCCAGGACCCTGAGATCATGGCCTGAGCTGAAGGCAGAGGCTTTAACCCACTGAGCCACCCACACACCCCAGCTACTATTAGTCTTGAGAGCAGTTTAATCATAGTATAAAGGGAAGGAAAGCAGATGTCAGAAGACCTGGGTTATCACTGACTTCCTGGTTGACCTGGTTATCACTGACTCTTCCTGGTTGGG
The DNA here is from genome assembly GCA_028646535.1 of Procyon lotor. NCBI lineage: Eukaryota > Metazoa > Chordata > Mammalia > Carnivora > Procyonidae > Procyon > Procyon lotor. The sequence continues at coordinate 38,872,442 of CM053618.1, read as the reverse complement.
AGATCATGGACTGTGTCACTTAACTTCTATGAATTTCTGTGTCTTAATCGATGAAATGGGGATGATAACTCCATCACTCTCACAGCATTTCATTCATTCACCCACAAAAAAATGACCTATTCACACTTTGGTCAGCACTTATAATACAATTAGAACCAAATGACTAAAACACAACATACATTCAAAATAGTGTTCTAGTTCCCAAGGAGTTCACGGACAGTGGAATGAATGTGTGTGTGTGTGTGTGTGTGTGTGTATATATATATATATATATATATATATACTGTAAACAAACACAGACAATACACCATGAAAACTGCCATATTTAGAAGAATCTACGAAGGCCTTCGTACTGAAACTCTATCTGCAGAGGTCAAGAAAGATAAATTTTGAGATGTGTCTAAAGAAAGTTTGAGGTTTCCAGGTGGAGGGAACAGTAACATTCATGTTCTCACTTGGGAGAGGCCACAGTGCTGCCAAGCAATGTATGTTGCCTGTTCAGATTTTTTTCTCATTTCTTCCGAGGCAGACTTTTATTCTCCCCAGGATCTTGGCTCCACCACCTCCACACTCTCACCCTCAAAAGATAACACTGAATTCTAGTTTCTACAGAATTGAGAAGTCATCAGATGAGTAATTTCTTAACTTCTCCTCTCTGTGCCCAACAGTGACCTTCCATCACAAGCATCATCTTCCTCCTCCCCTCTTGCCCCAATATCATCATTTCTATATTACTCTCCACCTATAGTTTTGTATCTCCTTTGCATGCCTCACCCCTGTAGCCTTCCAACGGCTATGACCCTACAATACGTGCCATCTCTCCATTCTCCAATAACATCTTCATTAAGGACTCCCAGCCATCAGCATTTAATCACATTCAAGTCTCTTCTATTAACAACCCATCTCTCCATATACAAAGTTTCCCTTGTCCCCACTTCTTGCAGATACAGCATATTTCCCTTCTTCCCTGAACACGATGTTATTGAAACTGCTTTTGTCCAGTTCACCAAAGATTTCCTTGTTAAATATCTTCAACGGATATTCATAACACTGTACACTTCCTTGATTTTCACTATTTTCCCCTGATAATTGCTGTTGAATCTTCAAAATAGTATTTTATGTCCTCTTCTCCAAGTATAACTCCCCATGCATGGTTTTAATTATCTTTTACGTGCCAACATCCAAATCTCAGCCTAATTGTCTTGAACTTCAGATAGGTTGCATAATTCTTGTTCTGCTGAAGACTGTGAACTTTAATGTGGGCCATGGGAAATCATTTATGAGTTTTCTCTTTTTCTTTTTTTCTCCTTTTCTTTTTACAAGTTTCTTTAAGAAAGGAAATGACTGAATCACATCTGTGTTTTTAAAAAATGACTCACAGTAATGTAGAAAAATAGGCTAAAGGGATAAGAAATTGGAGGGAAGAGGACTAAGGTATCTACAAGGTATGCAAAGAATATGCTAGATAATGGGTGCTATATAAATTTTCCTTACCTTGAACGGAGGACTAGAGTCACTTGGTCGTGCAGAAAAGTCAAAGGAGATAATAAGATCAACTCCCCTCTGAGGTCTCAGGATCAAGGGGTATGGCAAATTAAACGTGAGACCACTGTCCACAACATGAATCTTTTTACTTTTGACATCTAAAGGCTCATATATTTGCTCAAATTCATCAGGATCTTTAAAAAGGAAAGAAACAAAAGAATAAATTAAGTGACCGTTTAACATCATTTAGAACATAAAAATATTTTTAATGTCAATTTGTGAACACCGTTTCATATGGTTAAGCCCTCAGAGTAGTTAAACAGAATCGGGCATGGGTCCTTCCTGCTTTAAGCAACTGTAAAAGACTTATTGTCTTTAACTCATAGTTTCTACTTTTAGGATAAAAGATCAAATAAGAGTGCTGTGAGGATTAAGTGGGACAATGCATGGAAAGTACTTACACAGGCCCTGGCATGAACTCTAAGCTGTGATCATGATTCCTTTAACAGTATTACTTCACTTTACCTAGATCTTTACTGGCTTACAAATGTTCCCTCAGACATTATCTCGTTTTAAGTCATAACAGACATGTGAGGTAGATGATATCTATAAATGAAGGATGAAGTAAATTCATCTCTACGGTGACAGAACTGGCGAGTGGCGAGTCTGAATGGATCCCACGCTGCATCTCGCAAGGTGATGGGAGTCCAAGGAAACAATCCAGCCAACACATTCAGCAGACATGTATTGTCTGCTACTATTTGGAATCTATTCTAGATTCTGAACAAGATGCAAACTCCACTCTAACAGAGCACATGACTGATAAGTCAGTAAACAAATGGCTAGTCCAGACAGTATTAAATACATTGCAGAAAATGATAGAGGATCATATAACAGGAAGTAACTTCAGTTGGATAATCAGGAGAGACCTCTTTGAGAAGATCTTGAGCTGAGACCATAAGATTAGTAATACAGAACTGGCCAACCAAGATTTGGGGGGATATCATTTTTCAAGAAGGGAAAAGAGCCAGAGCAAAGGCCCTGAGGCAGAATCAGAGTTGGTATGTTTGAAGAACAGCAAGAAGCCCAGGGATGGCTACAGTATTGGAGGAGAGTAGAATAAGGAGATAGGGGATTGGAAAGAAAGCAGGGTCTAGAAGCCATTTGTTTTAATAGAAAATGGCAGCATGCTTCTCTTCACATTTATGTGTGACGCTCCTTATTCACTTCCCAGGAAAAAAAGATATGATCAGAATTGAACTGATTTGAGCTGAATGAAATGATATGCAATTATCTTGGTCTGTCTCCTTGTCCTCACACATTAAGAAGGCTGGAACATTCAAGAACAGAGTGAAGATGTTCATACTAGACATGTATTATGATCTCTGAGAAAGCTAGTAACTTACATTTGGTAAGCCTTTTCAGAGGCAGTAATAAAACCAGAGGGTAAGACTGAACTGTGTTTATAGAATCCCCAATACAAGGTAGTTAATACCTATTTTCCAGGAAAATAGTCAGCACATGGTAGGAACCCACTGTGTGTTAGTTTCCTCCATAGATTTCTTTCTTTCTTTCTTTCTTTCTTTCTTTCTTTCTTTCTTTCTTTCTTTCTTTCTTTCTTTCTTTCTTTCTTTCTTTTTTAAGATTTATTTATTTATTTATTTGACAGAGAGATCACAAGTAGGCAGAGAGGCAGAGAGAGAGGGGGAAGCACGCTCTCTGCTGAGCAGAGAGCCCCATGTGGGGCTCTATACCAGGACCCTGAGATCATGACCTGGGCCAAAAGCAGAGGCTTTAACCCACTGAGCCACCCAGGCGCCCCTCTTCCATAGATTTCTAAATAAGAATGATACTGATTATAATTCTCTCATATTGAATTTTATCATTAGGTTTAAGAGCAAGGGATCCTAAAGAAAGGCAAATCTTTAAATTCTTCCTGTCCCATTAAACCCACAATCCTCCTCATCATTAAAATCTGAAACACACCAATGAAACAATTAGGCTTGACATTTATTTATTCAATGTGAATTAAAACAGTTCTAAATTTGATTTGGGCTTAGTTACTTAAGGAAATGTTATCCTTTAAGTTCTACGGTTAACAGGGAAGCATGTGTTTTTTTCGTCTTCTGTTTATTAAAATTTCTCATCCCTAGAATACTGAATAACAAGTGAATGCTACAAAAATATACTAGTGTATTTAAGAAGGAAGAAGAAAAGAGTTTACAGTGAGGTGATTTGTACTGCCCAGAACTGGTAAATGAGAAAAGGTGTGAATGAATGGTCTTAAAAAAAAAATACGCTAAGAAAAAAAGTATGGGGGGAGTGGTTTAGACAAGAATAAGGTCATACATTTGAATGTATGACTGAATGAAAAGGTAGGCCAAGTTAAAAAAAAATGTCTTACTACATCTGAGGTGAATGCCTAGACCAACAAGGAGAGAAAAGAGAAATTATTCAGTAAATAATTATCTCCAGGTTAATTCTCCTTTCTTTTCTTATCAAGTTTGTGTGGATTGAGAAAGTACTTTGCCACCAGCCAAGATTCTAAATTTCTATCCGTCACAGAACTTTGACCCTAAGAACTGTAACACTGAAAAAAATATATATTCTCAAACATCATTTTAATGTTTACTCCCCTGAAGTGTTTATTGTTTAAAAATTACATATGTACAAAAACTAAAGATTACATATGTAAACTTTTTAAAGGTGAACAATGGTGGGTCTTTGTCTTTTATTAGTTTTTAAATATTTGACTAAGAAGCTGGACATAAATTACTTGGGTACTTTCATTTCTCCTAAAAGCATCTTTATTTATTTTGAGTGTCTCTCGTGTATTAGAAATTTCATATATGAGATTTATCATCCTTCGAAGCCTCTTACGAAAGAGGTGTGATTAGTGTCATTTGGAAGATAAGGAAGCTAAGACCCCAGAGTTCCAGTTTCACACAGTTAGGGTAAGGATTCCAAGCCAGGCCCAGGTCTAAGCTGTCTGCACCACGTGTCACAGTGTCGCTTCAGAAGGTGGAGGGGCCGTAGGAAGTGAAAAGGTTTAAAACGGCTCACTTAAAAAGCAGCGATTACGGGGCGCCTGGGTGGCTCAGTGGGTTAAGGCCTCTGCCTTCGGCTCAGGTCATGATCTCGGGGTCCTGGGATCGAGCCCCGCATCGGGCTCTCTGCTTGGTGGGGAGCCTGCTTCCCCCTCTCTCTGTGTGCATCTCTGCCTACCTGTGATCTCTCTCTGTCAAATAAATAAGTAAAAAATCTTTAAAAAAAAAAAAAAAAAAGCAGCGATTACAATGCAGAGAGGCTAACTACACGTGCGGCTGTCAATCATCAAAACCACACTAATATGGGTCTTTAATGGCAAGTAAACATAAAGGTCTTAAAAACACATTAGTGGCAATGTTTTTTTACAATGCGGTGATTTTCCCTAATATAATAAAGTATAATGACAGTTCACAAATATTTTCCCTTGGCTTCCTACACTGTTTTTTTTTTTAAATTTTAGCTAAAAAAATCACCTAAATCACCTAAACAGACCATTTCTCTCATATTCTGCTTGATATGCTCCTTCTTGTCATGAAACTGGTCATCTCCAAGATAACATCTAAGAGACAAATCATGATGTCACCAATTCTCAGCTCTGGCACATCAAACACCATGGTTCCACCCTTCCAAATAAACTGACAGGGAGTAGTGTTTCTTAATTGTGTTGCAAATGACAGTTTTGCAAGATATTAATAGATGTTCTATACACAAAATAAAAGTTTCATGATCAAATAGGCTTGAGAAATAGATGATCTTCTATAGACTTCCTAGTCTCCTCACTATGCCTTGGGCTAACTGCCCTTTTTAATGTAGATGCTACTTTAAAAAAAATGCTACTTTAATCTTCACAGGAAGTCTATAAGATAAGTACCACTATTATTTCTATGTGGTAAGTAAACATGGAGTACATAGTGAGGATTGCTTCAACCTCTCTGCCCTGCGGTTCCAGTTCCATCGGGACCAGGGGTGTTGGTTTTTAATTCGGTTCTATTTTTCTAACATTGTTAACCGAAGTTTATACTAAGTAACTGCTCAAGACTGTCCTGCTAATAAATGGCCCAGCCAGAATTCAAATGTATGCCAGGCTGCTTTTTCAAGTACTATCTTGAGGTACTGTGAGGAGGGCTGCTTAAATTGATTAGAGTATCCCACTGCATTGTGAAGAAGGGGGTGGAGTTAGTTCTTCCAAATTTATTTGAGCTTGACCCTGATTTATCGTATAACATCTACTAGAATGTCCAAGAGGGTTTGATAAATCTCACTATGGGAGTATCCTCCCACAGTTTAAAGCATACGTAGTTTCTAAACCTGTAAATGAGTTAATCAGGTTCTTTGTTAGGTATGGAAACATGCTGTGTTTTATAATTATGTATCATATCCTTAAAAGCAGTTCAGCTATGGATATTTGCAAGGGTCATTTCTAAAAAAAATTTATTTGAGAGAGAGAGAGAGAGAGCACAATCAGGGAGAGCAAGAGAGGGAGAACAGACTCCCCACTGAGCAGGGAGTCCAGTTCGGGGCTTGATCCTGGGACCCTGGGATCACGACAGCCGAAGGCAAAGGCTTAACTGACTGAGCCACCGAGGTGCCCCTGCAATGTTCATTTTATAAATACCTCACGCAGATTCAATTTACAATGTACAAAAACGTTTGGATGCTTGCATATTGAACTCTAGCCTAAATTAAAGCATGCCTCGATTTTTTATTCCAGATGGTATGTGTCACAGTAAGTAACATAAACACAAAAGTAAACAGGAAAGAAGTCACATAAATAATGGACAGCTTCTCCGAAATTAGTTTCTGAAGGTATACAATGATTTTGATGTAAACAAATGACAGCAATTCCCTTGTCTTATCATTTCTCTTATCTTCAAAAGATTGTCTACAGGGTGAAGTCATGGCACCATTTTTTTCTCATCTCAGGTTGAGAGATTGTTTTAATTCTAAGATACTCAAATTTCAATCCGTACAAACAAAATCATAGGGTAAACAAAAATATAAGATTTTCCTAATATAATAGCTAGATAAGATAAAAATCTCTCTTTTTTGTGTGGTGGGAGTACAAAAATGAGCAAAATAACCTTAATTTCTAATTAAATTACACTATTTTTAACTGTATAATAAGTAGAGTTTAAAAAAATATATTATTTATTATTTATTTATTTATTTGAGAAAGAGTCCAAGCGCGGGGAGGGGCGGAAGGAGAGGCAGAGAAGCAGACTCCCTGCTGATCACAGAACTTGATGCAGAACTTGACCCCACAACCCTGAGATCATGACCTGCTTCAACCAACTGAGCCACCCAGGTGGCCCTGCATAATAAGTAGAAGTTTTACTGAAGACTTTATGAACCAAGATGATTACATTTTATGATAAATCTTTTAACTTTTAGCTCCACGCACATGGTTAGCCTAAAACTTGGAAATGATCAAGATATAGACAGGGTCTACCTTAGTGAGGACCTGTCTGAGAGAGTACTAATCGATTTAGAAAATCCAGTCTAAGATGCAGTCATTTTTGACAATGTTAGTCTGTAAATTATAAATCTGAACGAACTCATCATTGACTTGACTAGACTCTTACTTAACATCTATATGCCGCACACATTTTTTTTCAACTGGATAAATACAGAGTGAGTGAAATAGAATTTTTAGGAGATACAACATTAAGAAATAAAATTTAAGGTTCCTTGCAAAGAGCATTAACTGAAAACAATTTTAGGTTAACATATTCCAAAAGAGGTCAACGAAAGAATGTTTAGTCAATGTAATTGAGAAGATTAAATTTTCTACTTCCTCCTTTTACTTTATGAGAACTGTCCAAGATTTCTTTCAAAGGGCACCCAGAAAGAAAGGAGTCGGACCAGGTGACATAGAACTATATTCTTCCAAGCATCACAGAGAGAAGTGAAGACTATATCCTCACTGATCCACTGTTCTATCAGATTCAGGGTTGTTGGGTGTCAGTTTTACTCTACTTTTCCATTCTTTTTTTTTTTTTTTTAAGATTTTATTTATTTATTAGACAGAGAGAGAGAGATCACAAGTAGGCAGAGAGGCAGGCAGAGAGAGAGGGGGAAGCGAGGTTTGATCCCAGGACCCTGAGAGCATGACCTGAGCCAAAGGCAGAGGCTTTAACTCTTTGAGCCACCCAGGCACCCCATACTTTTCCATTATTCTTAACTAAAATATATAAGTCCTTCAGTGAATCAAAACTTCATGGAAAGGTCAAAAACTGGTTTCAATTTTTATGAGGGTAAGATTACACGTGTGTTGTGGACGACTGGATCCCTAGTACCAAACGCATGGCAAGCGCTCTGTAAATACTGTGTGAATGCGTGAATAAACAAAAGAAAGAAGGAAGATGAAAATGAAGAACACTTTGGAAATAGGTGCAAATAATGAAAGACATTTCTTAAGGTTGCCAAATTTATCTACTAAAAATACAAGATGCTGTTAAATTTTAATTTCAGACACACAACAAATGTTTTAGTACAAGTAGATCCCAAACGTTGCAAGAGCCACACTTACACTACATATAAACACTTATATATGGTTTAGAATTCAAATTTAAGTAGGCCTGCTGTATTTGATCTAGCAACCCGAATACTTCTGAATCTACATAAAATACTGCAAAACCACCAGGGAGTTGTTAAAATGCGGAGTGCAGGATGCATGCTGTGCAAACCATAGGAGCTATTCTGGGTAATTCTATCAAAGTCCTAACATAAAACAGATGTAATATAGTACACAGAAAGGAAACTTCCATTTGATATCAGCAAAACAGTGACTGACAAAAACAGGGGCTGTGGGGAAGGGAGTCTAGTAGAAAGGAAAAGCTTCTGAGCAACGTTGAGGTCTGTGACCCCATCCTAGCTCAGCAGAGAACTGTAGGCAATGGGAACGACTTTCTTTGATCTCTCTTTACTTTAGAGTAAAATGACTATAAAGATCCTTGCTAGTTCTAAATGACCTCTGAGATAATTTTATTCATGGCCGTCATCATTCATCCATAAAGCCTATGTTTCTAAGGAAGACACACTTAATAGGTATTATAAAGGCAATAAGTATAATCACATGCCATAAGATGAATGAGGTCACTGATTAATGGGCAAGGGATTTTTTTTTTAATTTTGGATGAATTTTAAAATAAATATTGATTCTATCACGAACAGACTTTTATCATTGTTAATATGCAAGGGTGTAGATTGCAGGTATATAATCGTACCATACCTTACATTCTAGACTTTGATGCCATAAATGTCATGCAAAGTGTAGTGAGTTTCTTATTTCTCTTGTTTAAACAACAGTGGAGACTTTTGCTTTGGCAATGTCCCTTAAGCTCAAGCGACAAATGGGAACAGCATTACCAGAAACACCACCAAACCTAAAGCCATGTCCTAATTTTCACAAATATTTTAGAGGCATGATGCTTAACCAAAGAGCAAAAGAAAGGGTTTTGGAAAAATCCCCCTTACATGTCCAAAGCAGCCTGTTGATGCCCTTAAGCAGAAATGACTGAGAAATGACATCTAGGCAGTTAATAGAAAAATGTTGGTATGACAAAGAAGGAAGATTTTAGATGACAGGATCATTATAAGAAAGATTATTGTGTATTGATTAGTCATGAAGGCAAAAGTAACTTTTAATTTGAAACATGCATGGAACTGAAGAAAAAAGTGAATTATTCCTTGGAATCTGACAAAGTAACAAATATGGCAGTGAGTCGGTTCTTACAAGCTGGCCTGAAGAAAGCTACCTCATCTTTCTGAGAACCAGAGGGACTAGCCCAGGAGCTTCAAGGACGCTGAGACCGATGAAGCCAACTCCGCTGGGAACCTTGGGTTGCAGGCACCCCCCCGCTGCGGCACGCAGGTGGGCCAAGGACCACATGAACCAGAATGCCGTACGTGCCTGCTGAGACCTGCCCTTGGCCAAGGAAAAACACCCACAGGAGATTCAAAGGAGGAAATGAGACAGAGGCTACATTTATGCCATTTCCACAGCCAAGCACGGTTGTGGGGGCGTTTGTGGGGGTGATTCTGAAGTGTTTTTGGAATCATTCCTGGAAGCTCAGCCTGGAGCTTGCTCTTCTAAGCCTTGGAACAACTTTGTAAACACCTAATTCCCTACTTTAAACCCCTCTCAGTTAAACAAGGGAGACGGTTTCCTGTTTTCCGAGTGAACCTTGTCCAATACAGAGAGGATCTAAGGTCCCTCCTCTGTGTTTCAGTGAGAATTTTCTGTGCTGACATAACTATGCCATTTCCTGTCCAATGAATGTTTTTTTTTCCAAAAAAAAAAAAAAAAGTACTTTGGAGTAATTTTGAATTAAACAGATGTTGCTATAATTGAGTATAAATGGAGAGATATTGACAATAATCCAAAGGCTTCTCCCTAGATAGGAATAAAGATCTGAATTAGCTTCCATGGGTTATGTTTCGTGTGCTTACCTGCTACTGCTGTATCCAGTTCATCCTCATCCAACGATTCCTGTGTCATAAAGTCTTTCAGAGGAGACATTGGGTAGGATGTATTGAGATTCAAGCCCAACATGAAGTTGTGCACCTTTCCAGCACGTCCTTCTCTGGTATTGAATAAAGTTGAGTCACTCACCAAAGCCATTATCATACGATGGACCCAACTTGCTTGATTATCATCATGATATTCCCTTTTAGCATCTTCATTTTCAGTGCCTAAGGAGAAAGAACCAGAACATCACATAGATTTCCAAGTCCGTTAAAACAAACAAACAAAAACAAACAAATAAACAAACACTTTGAATAAATACCCAGGAGTACAATTTCTGGGTCGTAGGGTAGCTCTATTTTTAACTTTTTGAGGATCCTCCATACTGTTTTCCAGAATAGCTGCACCAGGTTACATTCTCATCAACAGTGTAGGAGGGTTCCCCTTTCTCTGCATCCTCGCCCAACACCTGTTGTTTCCAGAGTTGTTAATTTCAGCCACTCTGACCAGTGTGACATGGTGTCACGTCATGGTTTTGATTTGCATTTTCCTGATGCTGAGTGATGTTGAGCATTTTTTTCATGTGTCTGTTAGCCATTTGAAGGGCATAGGCACCCCAGTGTTTACAGCAGCAATGTCCACAATAGCCAAACTGTGGAAAAAGCCCACATGTCCATCACCAGATGAATGGATAAAGAAGATGTGGTACACATGTGTATAGAATGGAATGTTACTCGGCCATCAAAAAGAATGAAATCTTGCCATTTGCAATAGCACAGATGAAACTAGGGCATATTATGCTAAGTGAAATAAGTCAGAGAAAGACAAATACCATATGATTTCTTCATATGTGGAATTTTAGAAACAAAAAGACGAACACAGGGGAAGGGAAGGAAAAATAAGATAAAAACAGAGGGGAGACAAACCATAAGAGACTCTTAACTATAGGAAACAAACTGAGGGCTGCTGGAGGGGGAGGTGAATGAGGGGATGGGGTAACTGGGCATTAAGGAGGGCACGTGGTGTAATGAGCACTGGGTGTTGTGTGCAACTGATGAATCACTAAATTCTACCCCTGAAACTAATAATATACTATATGTTAACTAAGTTGAGTTTAAATAAACATTTGAAAAAAAATCTTTGGCAACTGAATGTTAAGATTAATAGTGAAGCTCTATGGCTTTTGATTCAACAAACATTTATTTGTCTAAATTAGTATAGCAAATGTCACAGTTAATCGTTTTTGCTCTTAAGTTGTTCTTAATTTACTCTTTACCTATAGTCAGTCTATAGGTTGTACACTTGATGAGTTACTTGGTCTATTCTTGCATTTCAAGGCAAACTTCTACTCTCCCCTTTCTGTCCTTCTCTAGTCCTTTTCTTCCTTTTCTCTGGCTACACACACACACATACACACACACACACACACACACACACACACACACACACACACACACGGAAATTCCACATAGCTAATCCTCTCCTCTCCATTACTAAGTTTCCTCCCCTATCCTGTCTAGTAAACATCCAGAAATCACGCAAGCGGAGACAGACAACTGAAGGATTCAACACACGTATTTGTCGGTAAACACTCCACAGTCATTTCATCCTTGCTTATAAAGTTGGGAATTTAAAACCATGTAATTTAAACACACGCTTTCACATGTCTTAAAATTCAGCAATCTTCCAAAAGAAGCAGTTTTAAATGACTTCTCCCTTAAAACCTGTGCACGTATCACCACTGCTGGGAAGCCGCACTGTGTCGTTGTTTAGAACACCAGCTTCACAATCCCGGTGTGAATCCTGGATTTCAATCCTCTCTCCACTGCCTACCAGTTGGTTAACCCTTCTCAGCCTTCATTTCCTCATCAGGACACTTTGCAGACTGTTGTGAAGATAAACTGAGATAGTCCATTCATGTACCTCTTAGGAAAATGCCTGGCCTATCACAGATTCCTTACAAGCACAAGTTAGGAGTAGGGATACTGTGGGCAAGGGCAGCAGCAGCCTCATTAGCATCAATATTATTCCTGCATAATCCAAGTCGAGGGACACTGTGGTAGAGCCTAACTTCACCGGCCAGCAGCCCTCTGTTCAGAATTCTGCAAACTCTCTATAAATAGACATGCATATATAAAACTGTATGTGTATTTGAGAAAAAAGAAAGTCTATGTTCAAACTTCATAATTTCTAGTAAGCGTTAACGAGACATACATAAAATCATAAAATCATAAGAAATACAGAATTTTTTAATCTAAAAAAACCCTAAAGATTGGCTTAACTGAGCTGAGTAAATGAAAGGATTTTTCAGTGGCCAATTCAGATGACTACATACTCACAAAAAATATATATATTTCTCTAGACTCGCACTTATCTAAAGCCAAATACGACAAAATTTTTCCCAAGAACAAATCGGGCTTTGAAGTGAATGACTTCAGGGCACCTGGGTGGCTCACTTGTTTAAGTGACTCACTCTGGGTTTCAGCTCAGGTTGCGACCTCAGGGTCATGAGACTGAGCCCTGCATCGGGTTCCAGGCGTAACTTAGAGTCTGCTTGGGGCCCTTTCTCCCTCTTCCTCTGAGCGCACACATGCATGCACCCTCTCTCTCTCAGATAAATAAATAAATCTTTTTTAAAAAATACAGTGAATGATTTATATTTTCTGGTTACATAGGATGCAAAGAAAATACCAATTATTTTCCAAATATTTGGAGCTTCCTCCTACTTCCTCCACCTCTCTCCTCTTCTGCTTTTTACCTTCTTCCTCCTCCTCCTTTTCCTTCTTCTTCACCATCCTAATTATCATCATCATCATTGTTATTATTATTAAATAAACCTCACTTCTGTACCAGAAGATCTACTTTCCTTATGAGATACTTGGAAATGGCATCATTTGTGGGACAAACGCAGCAGTCAACAGATAAATGATAACTCACTGCTTTTTATAGTACTAAGTAAATTTTTATTTGTTATAGTACTAAGTACTATAGTACTAAGTAAATTTATAGTACTAAGTAAATTTTATAGTACTAAGTAATAGTACTAAGTAAATTTTTATTTGCATAGCCTTTTACTTAAAGCCCTTTGTATGCATGTGAAATTTGATAATTATGACACTCCTTTGAGAGCAAGTAAAATGATGCCAGTACAGATTTGAAGAAACTAAAGTTGAAAATTCCAGAAGACCTTGTTCAAAATCATACGACGAAAAATGAAGAAGCCTCAAGAGAAGGAAGAGAGAAGCCACAGACTGGGAGAAAATATTTGCAGAAGACACATCTGATAAAGGACTGTTATCCAAAATACACAAAGAGCCCTTAGAATTTAACGGTAAGAAAACAAACATCCCAATTAAAAAATGGGCAAAAGAACTTAACAGAGATCCCACCAAAGAGGACACAGAAATGGCAAGTAAGCATAAGAAAAGATGCTCCACCTCATATGTCACCAGGGAAATACAAATTAGAACATCAATGAGATAACATTACATGCCTATTAGAAACACCAAAATCCTAAACACTGACATCACTGAATGCCGGTGAGGATGTGAAGCGACAGGAACACTCACATATACTCATGGGAATGCTGATCAGTCCAGGCACCTTATCCACCAATCATGTTTCCTGCTTTTTACCCAAAGGAGATGAAAACACACCCACACAAAAATCTGAACATGGATGTTTACTGCAGCTTTAGAATTACCAAAACTTGGAAGCAAATAAGATGTTCTTCAATAGGTAAATGGATAAACAAACTGGTACATTCAGACCATGGAATGTTATTCAGTGCTTTAAAAAAAAAAAAAGCCATCAAGCCATGAAAAGACATGGAGGAAACTCAAATGCATCTTCCTAAGTGAAAGAAGCTGATGTGAAAAGGCTATAGACTGTATGATTCCAACAATCTGAGTTCTGGAGAAGGCGAAACTGTGGAGAGTAAAGAGATCAACTGTTGCTTGACATTAGGGTGGGGAGGTAGAGGAATTAATAAACAAAACAGAGCGAAGCTTCGGGCAGTGACACTACCGTATATGAAGCTATAATGCTAGATACATGTCATTCTACATTTGTGAAAACCTACAGAATATATGACACCAAGAGCAAACCCTAAAGTTTGGACTTTATTTAATAATAATAACAATGACGATGATGATAATCGTCATAATTCACATTATGATGTGAAGAAGAAGGAAAAGGAGGAGGAGGAAGAAGGACAAGGATGTATCAATGTAGTATCACAGATTGTAATAAATGTACCACTCTAATATAGGATGTTGATAGTGGAAGAGGCTCTGTGTGTGTGGGTACAAGAAATATATGGGAACTCTGTTCTTTTTGCTCAATTTTGTTGTGAATCTAAAACTACCCTAAAAAAGTTGAAAATAGAGCTAACCTACAACCCAGCAGTTGCACTAATGGGTATTTTCCCCAAAGATACATATGCAGTGGTCTGAAGGGGCACATGCACCTGAATGTTTATAGCAGCAATGTCCACAATAGCCAAACTATGGAAAGAGCCTAGATGTCCATTAACAGATGAATGGATAAAGAAGATGTGGTATATATATGTATACACACACACACACACACACACACTATGGAATATTATGCAGCCACGAAAACCCCAAAATCTTGCCATTTGCAATGATATGGATGGAACTAGAGGGTATTATGCTAAGTGAAATAAGTCAATCAGAGAAAGACAATTATCATATGATCTCAGTGATAAGAGGAATTTGAGAAAAGACAGAGGATCAAGGGGAAGGGAAGGAAAAAATGAAACATACAAAACCAGAGAGGGAGACAAAGCATACGAGCCTCTTAATCATGGGAAACAAACTGTGGGTTGCTGGAGGGGAGGGGTAAGAGGGATGGGATGGCTGGGTGATGGACACTGGGGAGGGTATGTGCTATGGTGAGTAATGTTAATTGTGTAAGTCTGATGAATCACAGACCTGTACCCCTGAAACAAATAATACATTATATGTTAATTTAAAAAGGAAAAAAATGAATATTAAGAATAAGAAATCCCTAAGAACGTCCTGAATCTCACTCTCCAATCTAGGTTGGTACTAAAAGTAGTATGTAGTAAGTAGTACCCAAGTAGGCATGTTCAAAGGGCCTTTGCACTTCTTAGTCTCAAGATACCTGGAGGTGATCAAATGTACTGACCATCTACAGCAATTTCCTTGATCATTAACAAGCCACTATTACACCTACTTGACAGTCCCTCTATCAGCACACATTAATTCTAGAAATGTTAGGCATATACTATTTATCCCCTTTGTACTGGCTAGCACCGTTCATTAAAAGGAAATTCAAAATTCAAAAAAAAAAAAGACCTAAACAACTAAAAAAATTAAAGTTAAAAATATGAAGGAGCCAGAATGAGGACAGAGTTCTTTCCAGGGCAGGAGTCTTTCAGGGTTCCTAACTAATACATGGTATTAGGCCAACCTCAGGCTGCGTGAAGCAGCAGGCGGTGGGCAAATAGGTGCTGAAGAGACTGGGAGCAGGGGCCAAACCTTGTGCCTGGTGGAAAGTTTCGTCTGCCCAGCGAAGGGTTAATTTTTAAAATTTTATATGAAACTACAGGCTAGCCAAGTTGTGGGCTTGTGTAGCTGCATTTCCCAGAGAAGTTACCTTTCCTCTAGTTTATGCAAAATCATTTTAATGTTGGTTCAATATCTACACTGTGGTAGGAGGAATTCATGAATTTAGAGCAAGAAAGCATTTAACATTTTCTAAAATCTAGATTCTCACATTCACAGGGTCATAGGATGTTTACCCAATTACAAAACATAAAATCACTCCATTTTACCAGGTAACATTTGCAACAAATATTCTTGATCCTCACCTTCTCCCTGACCTGAATTTGTCGCTGATCCTGTGATCCACACCGAGCTGAAAACTGCCTTGTCAAAATGTGAAAGAGCTCATTTACACTTACAAATAACATCTACGATAAAAATTCCTTGATAATTCTATCCCACTTGGTCGTCGACCTCTTCCTAAGACAGATTGCTCACAATGGGAAAAGGCTCAGGCACGGACTGAGAATAATTTTTCACATGTTTTTTCACAATTTTTCACATATTGATATTTTATCAATAACAAAATTTTTACAGATGAAATTTTAATTTGTAAAGCCACAGGAGAACGGTCCCATCTCACAATTTTCATGCCAAGAAGCCTTGTGCTCCAAAATCGGACTTAGAACTCAGTATTTCTACCATTCCAATTTATTCTCCATTTGTTCCATGGATAATATTTTGAGGCATTAAGAAGAAAAGCATAAGGGATATTTACGTTCGCATATTTCATTATACACACACAGCATCAATTCTCTCTGTGAACCAGAAGCGACAATTCTCTCAGGGGCTTAAGCAGAGACTACCGTTACCATCGTGAGTGATTCAGTCACAACATGTACTTCCTTTCCTAATGGACTTCCGCCAGAGAAGATTATCTTACCTTTGGGTTCTTGTGATTCATCATCGCTATCTGAGCTGTCATTACTCACAATATGCTCTGCTGTAATATTTTCTGTGGGGAAAAAACCCGAAACAGTTGAAGGATCTCAGGTGTCAAAACTCACAATTAAATTTACTGCAAGGAAGCAATCACGGGAAGACCACCGAATGAAATCTATCAAGTTTACTTGTGTAAATTGAGATCAATTTAGTACCTGAATTCATTAGTTCTACTGGTATTTTCAAGTTTCTCATTGGACAACAAAACCTCCTAGGACGGGAAAAATTAGTTTAAAACTACTCATTCATGATTTAAAGGAAAGAATGTTTATCTGTTTGTCTTAATCCTGACAGAGAGAAGAACTTAGTTTTGGGAAGCTCCTTGTTGTACCAAAAAGGTATATTTCTCTTCAATTAAATACATTTAAGTAGTGTTTCTGAGGGTAAATGCAGGGTAAAAACCAAAATCCACAGGGGTACCACAGAACAATTCCTTCAAAAATGAATGAAAGCTACTAATATAAGGTATCTTTTGATTTTCAATACTGAAAATTGTTCATTGAAATGTGCCTTTTGGTGTCAAGAATTTATGCTTCCTGAGAACATATTAAGAGGGCAGTTATAAAAACTAAAATAGAAACCATAAATCCTTACCACTTAAAGACAGGGGTAAAATCTACATAATAACTAGATTTTTTTTCCAAGTAAACATTACCTAAACTATGGAGTACACAGGCCATTCTTATCATCGGCATTTATAGAAAAATCAAACTTTCTTTGGACACTTACATGAAACCACTTTCTGTATAGTGACTTTTCGCTTCTATAAGTGAGTAGAATTTTTTTATTTTAAAAAACATGACTCTAAATTTATAATTTTCACTGATAGAATCCTTTTAGGGGTTTAAACCCAGAGAAATGAACTTTAAATTTATAATTTTCAGTGACAGAATCATTTGGGGACTTTAAACTTGGAAAAATCTATGTGTAACATTCAGTTTCCCCATATTGCTCTGCATATGTTTACTATACCTACATAAATGTCATATACATGAATGATTGAGGGTATATAATGGAAAGGTTTTCAATGCTTGAGGTAGTAGGCTGACTTCAATTTTTAGATTTAATTTTACTAGCATGATTACACATATGAAATTCAATAAAAGATAATATCATTTCATTTTGTGACTATTACAGAAAGTAGTTTTGTTGTATAGAAGAGGGGTGGTATTAAGATATGATCTGCTCTAGCTGTCCTATACATTAGGTGTGTCTCTGGTCCTCTATGTATTTGAGCAGAACAAAATTTTCTTCCTGTAAGCATTTTTATCTTTTCCTTTTTTTTTTCTTTTTGGTCTTATTTGATACTCTCATTTAAGAAAATGGTTCACACACACACACAAAAGATTTCACTAAAATATTGTCTTTTAAAAAAACAAATAAATAAAAATAAAATTTTTTTTTGTAAAGACATTTTCAAGAGATGAATAGCTAAATATTTGAACGTATCTATTTTCCATCACTATAGTAGAACATGTAGCTCCATCTGTCCAAAAGCACAGATTGCTCACATTCCAGATTCCTTGAGGATGTAAAGAATTCCATTTAGAGTCCTCAGACTGTGGTCCTATTTACCCTAATATCTTTCTTCAGGAGTGAGGAAGCAAAAACAGAAACTACCTCTGAGCACCCCTTTAAGAGGTAGACTTTGGTTAACTGGTGGATGAAGGAGTCACCAGGCGTCTCTGGATTCCCCTCAGTCACCTCTCTGGTCTCATTTCTGGAAACCCTTACCTAATCTGAGGTAACAGGCATCCTGCTGGCCGGTGGATCTCAAGTACACAATATTCCCCCTCAGTGTGACACACGGGACAAGTAAATAGGCTGTCCAACCACTGGCCCCAAAGGAAACATCTCCCAACAAAGAATATTCTGAAGACTATTTAGTATAAACACTCTCCTTTTCCTTGGCCTTCAGCCATTGTCTCACCCACCTCAGATCTGTTATTTCAGTCCTATTCTCTTCCTGCCATAGGAGAGGGGGAAAAAAAACAAGTCCAGGGTCTATCTGGATTATTCAACAGAGAAGGAGCCCAGAGAAGGAGGCCATGTGCCCCATCTGTTCTTTTTCTCTTCACTTCTGAAATCTTCACACAATTTTGAGAAGAGTTAGTTATTTCCACAAAGTGAAAGTCATGAACAGGCTATTTATCCACGTGGGGTACAATGTTCTTTAAAAAAAAGTCAAGTCAGGGATGCCTGGGTGGCTCAGTCGGTTAAGTGACTGCCTTCAACTCAGGTCATGATCCCAGGATCCTGGGATCAAGTCCCACATCGGGATTCCTTGCTCCTCGGGGACCCTGCTTCTCCCTCTGCCTGATGCTCTCCCTGCTTGTGCGCTCTCTCTCTCCTCTCTCTCTCTACGACAAATAAATAAATCTTAAGAAAAAAAAAAAAAAATCAGAGCATTTTAGCAGTAGACTCTTGGCCTCCTAGTTACTCCTGAAAGAATGGGGCTCTGTAGTTTAAGTTGAAGAAGGCTCAAGAGTTCCACCTACCTCACCCTCTTATTAACTGAGTGCTGCTCAGAGGCAGGAGCCAAGTTCAAGCACAAAGTACTTTCTTTATTGTTTTTATTTTTATTTTAAAATCGTTGGCTCTAGTGCAATCATAAGATCACTTCTCCATTAACTTACGAAGAACGACCCCCAAATACAAATGATAACCCTGAAGAAAATTTTAAGGATCGTGGAAAATTGCTGTGCACTTAATATCAGTATCAAACAGCTAAAATCAGTTTTGCAGGAGGAATGATAACACTACTTAGAAGCCAGTTTGTAGTGTATCAATCAATGTTACAATTGGTTTTTTTTTTTAATATAAAGTTTAATTAAATCAACTGTCACTGCCTGGAAAAACTAAGGGTAGCTTGTCAAAAAAAAAAAAAAATTCCTACATTTAGTTTTTACACGCAAGTACTCTTCAAATGAACTGATTGTTGAAAAAATCCTTTATGTTATTCTGTGAACTCTATCCCCTCCGAGTTGTGTGATACTTCACTGGCAGAGAAGAGGTAGTAGGTAGCGTGCTGGCCATCTACAGGATCCTCCACCACAGCCCCTGCCGGACTGGCCCGTAATTCAGATTTAGCACTCACTGCTCCTTCCCACAGCCAGTCCACAGTGGGCAAGGCACTTGGGAGACACTGAATGTATGTTTCATTCTGTTTGCTTTGAGTCAAATTTACTCATCAGTGAAAAGCAATCCTTTAACGAATGAAAACCACTGGTCCTCAGGTGAGTCTGCCTACTTTTTCAAGTTCTGTAAATATTATTTTTAAATTTATTATGGGCCAATGAGTTAGATTTAAAGAAAATCATTAGTGTTAATTTACTAGATGAAATTTGAAATATTTTTTCCTCCTCTTTGGTATGACTCAGCTATAGGAAGCTAACAGAATTCTAGTGAGTTAGTATTTAAGATGTAAATGAGCTGGTGAGCATAAACTTAGGTATCATACTGTGTTCAACTGCTGACGAATCTCATCTTTTAAAAACGAACCCTATTTTATAAAAAAGAGTATTCTCTAATGCAAGTAGTATGTTTAGAAACACAATGACAAAGAGGAAGGAAGGTGGTCCAGTTAAAAATTATTCTTAGGAGTCAATAGTTCCTATGAATTTCAAAACCTCAGTGTCAGAATAAAATCTAAGAAATAATACACAGATGATTTTTAGGAAATACTTAAGCTGACTTCACTAAGTTACTGGTAACTTTAGAAAAATGACAATATTAATGGTGATTTAATTTTCTATATATGCATGTTAAAATGTATCAATTTAGCACATTATGATCAACAGAAATGTATTTTAATAATACCTAATTCTTCCTCCATTGTGGAACCTTTATTTTGTGAGCCAGAAACTCCCAAGACTCTGTTGAACAATATAGAAAAGGCACTGCCCCAGACACCTAAAATAAAGCAAAAATAGAGAATAACTTAGAATACACCAAGAGTTAAAACAGTCAAGCAAACAATGGTAGATTTTGATCACTTACCCATTAGGAAATGCAAGGGGTTTTCTTCATATTTCTTCACAACTGTTCCCATAAAAAATTTGCTTCCAAATAAGTCAGGAGCCATAAAAGTACCATATTTAGCCATGCCAATCTCATATGGGCTAAATTCAACCCAATCTGAAAGCATTTTAAAAAAGTATAATCCGTTAATAGGAGAATCCTACAGAAATGTGCACAGTTGAAGACCGCTTCCAACAATGCCTTGGTTATTTTCATTTATTTAAAATACTTTTTAAAAATTAACCAAATGCCTATTATATATATAGCACTGTATAGAAGTTGGGGGAAAAGAGCTTATTGAGATGAAAACACAAAAGGATCCCTTCTAATTTGTACAAACTGAATATCTTTTGCATTTAAAAGCTCAGACATCTTTTGAGTCCATCTTAACTGTAAAGAGTGGAAAACAGAAAACTGCTAGTTCAGATATAAAATCTATGAAGTAAATAAAAGAAACTAAACACTGATAATGCAAGCAGACTATGAAATGGAAGAATGTATTTTCTAACATTTGCCTTTTCTTCCTTTCTTTAATTTTGTTTATTAATCACTCCTCTGACTCAAAATTATAATGTGAAGTTTTTATGCTGAGTGTCTTAAGAAACACATGGTAATAGGGTCAAGAAAGCATACTTTCTAATAAAGGCCATGGAGTCAGAGCCCTGGGTTCAAAAATCCATTTTGCTGCTTACCAACTATGCAAGCTTTGGTAGATTACTTGTGTTCTTTGTGTTTTAGTTTCCTAATCTATAGAATGTGAATAAAATCAGGAGATTGTAAAATTGTTGTGATAATCTAATGGGTATAGAAATATAAAGAATGTAAATGTAAAGAACTTAGACGAGCACATCTCAGTCACTCTATAAATGGTAGCCAATACTAGATTTCATGTATATCCATGACTATCGCTATGTCTAATTATGCATTGAAAAAGAATTCCTGGTTTCTGATTCCTACTTCCCACGCTTACTACTCTCAGCCCTCCCCTTCCTGGTAAACGGTACTACTTTTCAGATATTCATACCACTGTTCATACTTTATCCTTGACAGCTCTTTTCCTTTTATACCTTATATATAAAAATTCAAGTTCCATACCCTCTCTTACCAGATATGGTTACAAACAGGCTGCTTATCCATTTGTCTACCATGGACCACCATCCCTTTGTACCCTACTGGTACAAGCCACTATACTCTCTTCCCTGGATCTCCACAGTGGTCTTCTAGACCATCTCTTCTCTATTCTCCTGCTATCTTTTCGATACTGGTAGCAAGAATGAATTTTAAAAATAGAAATCACAGCACACTAATGCCAGCTGAAAACTTTCCAATGGCTTCCATTACACTGATCATAAAAATGTGGTCAACAAGTCATCGTGATGGTCTTGCCAGTGCTCCCTGACCTCAAGTCCTAACCAGTCTCCCATTGTGTTGGTCTTGCTCTTTCCACTCTAGCCACACAAATCTTCTGACACTTCAGTGCCTTTATGTTTGCTATTACCTTATGCAATTACAAGGCTTGCTCCTTCTTAACCTTTAGTTCAAGGTTGAATTTCATTGGCCACCCTCTGTAAAGTCCCACAACCATCTACCCTTGCCTAACCCAAAACCCTCTGCTCTCCTTTATTCCCCACCTTCTGAAATCAATGCATGCCTATCCAAACAATCCAAAATCCAAGTAACTCAAAAATCCACAAATTTTTCTGCTATTCATTTGGTGGTAAAATCTGACCTGAATTCATTCAGCAGAGAAAAAGTCTTGAAATGATGCAAAGCTGAATTTTTATTTATCTCACTAAATATGAATACTGACACATCCTATTAGAGAAATCAATGTATTTGACTATAAGATCTCAGGGCGGTATTATGTAACATACAGTGTATTTTTTTTTACCTTTAAAATCTAAAATATTCTGAATCCCAAAACATCTATCCCCAAAATTTTAGAAAAGGGATTGTGGATGTGTATTTATTGTTTACTTAGGGGTAGATCGTAACATTCTACTTTCGTCAAGGAAGTTATGAAATCACAGTTCGGATGAGAACACATTCTAATTCATTTCAAATCAAAGCCAAGTGGCACATATACCTTTCAACAGAAAGTGATGTGCTTTATAATGATTTACATGGAGTTAGTGAGATATGACTAGCAATGACTCAGAGGTTGCTAGGAAAATTCTGTATCACTACAAGAAATTTCTCATCTCCAAATTTCATCTCCTTATCTTGGGTACTGAAACACAATGATTTCTCAAGTGATGTCTTCTTTATTAATGCTGTGGTATGTGCACACAGTAATTACAGACATTCTCAAAGTAAGCTTGCTCTCCAGTCTTTACTGAAGGAATCACTAGAGTTGTATGTGACTATTATGCTTTTTGCTGTTGACTTGCACATTTCAAACTTGAACCTCTCATATTTCCATCTACTCATTTCCAACTTCCTGTTGCATATTTACACTAAGACACACTGTCATCACATCCCACTATGCTTACCTGGAAAGGAACTCATCATCCTTCCTCCCAGTCTAGCTTACCTGCTTCCATAAACCACACCATCATAGCCCCCAAAAGGAGGTTTTTAAAACTGAAACCCCTCTTTTATGCACTCGCAATCAAACCCATTCATTATCACGTCTCACAGGTAAACTTTGGGCTTTTCACATCCATCTTCATCTCTTCTTATCAGGATTTCTCTGGTTCCAGGACCTTATTACAAAAGCACAGTGGTAGCACTGCTTCCTGCTTCTTTCCTTGCTAATCTACCCACATGAATCACCAAAATACTTTTTTGCCCCCAAACACACTACTTAAACAATTTCATCTCCCTATCCCCAAACACCAAATATTTCCCATTATCATCATAACTGAATAAAAAGATTACTGTCTGGAATTCAAATCTTTCTGTACTTGGCACTAAAAGTTTTCCCAAATGTACCACCCTCGTTCACCAACTCATACTAAGGGTAGTTGCTTTTTACTGCTCTCCAAAACCTACTTTCGGCTCCCCTTCTGAGCATTTTCTCATGCTGTTTTGCACAAAGAGGACTATTCATCTCCCCTGATAGACCTTTCCATGTTCAACTGAAAACTGAGTCCCATCACCCACATGAAGTCTTTCTTATGATTGTATTAAATCTCTATGATATCTTACTCTTAGGTCAGTTCCACATACTTTAAGAGATCATAATGTTCTAAGTGTACAGCTCATTCATTTTCCATGTTTTATTTTATTTTTATTATTTAAAAGATTTTATTTATGTATTTGACAGAGATATCACAAATAGGCAGAGAGGCAGGCAGAGAGAGAAGGGGAAGCAGGCTCCCTTCTGAGCAGAGAGCCTGATGCGAGGTTCGATCCCAGGACCCTGAGATCAGACGTGAGCCTAAGGCAGAGGCTTTAACCCACTGAGCCACCCAGGCACTCCATCCATGTTTTATTTTTGTCTTGTTAATGGGATTGTAACTTTCCTGAGGAATAATAAATACTATGTATTTAATCTTATAGTATCTGTCAAAGAATTTAACATGATGTTGACCTCGTTAAGTTGTGCTCAATAAATGCAATTTACTGACCAATGGAAATGTAAAAATGAAAGCACTGTAGTGAAGTGAAGGAGTCAAACAATATTTAATAGTTTAAACAACTAATGTTTATTTGTTTAAGATTTTCAAAAGAGGAAAATGTTTAAAACTTCTACAGGGAAGAAAAACATTCTCTGATATTGTGGAAATAAAGTTGATAAAAACTTCTGTAAGCTAAGATAATCTGGTTCTTTGACTTTTAAAAATATTATTCAGATAATATTTTAACTTTTTTCCCCCGAATATCCATTTTTAATCTAAGCAAACTTTAAAGTAATGCAGACATCCCCCCCCCCCATGACCCAAGCTACTTGAATCTCTTATCTGGGTACAACATCTACATAACTCAAGCTTGATGGCTTTGTCCAACTCTGTTGGAAGAAATAGCTTTGAACCTCCTATCGTAAAAGCTCAACAATGAAGGTTAATGGTGTATCTCTCATCTCAGTGACAAAATCAGTGAGGCAGATGGCCCAAATCAGACACTTTAAGCTCAAAAGGTACATAAACTAGCCTTTCCCACTCTAGATGAATCCAAAACAGTCATTTGTTCTTTAATGATCATGGTCAGATTTTCCATTGAGAATGCCTACTGCCTCAAAGTTTAGAATAAAAAAAGGTGACTATTAAAATGTCATAACAATCATAACAATAGTAATGACACTATATTTTATGTCTCTTTATGATGTTCCATCTTCTCTGCCTACCCCATGTGATTGTCTTAATAGCTCTGTAAGAGAAACCTGATGTTTATTAACATCCTTTTTTTTTTAATAATGAGGAAAATAAGAACAGGGAGATTAAATGATCCACCTAAGGTATTTCAGCTTAGAAATAAGACAAGGCTTCCAAATTAGTCTAGTGCTTGTATGACCATATCGTAATGCTTTTGGGGTAAAATGGCTTACTTGGCTATGCACAGACTTGACTAGCATACTAGTAGAATTTATCAACCTCTTTGCAAACGTTCTAAGACCTCACAAAACAATAGCTATAGGAAAGCAAAAATAAAACAAAACCAATTTTATCATGGCACTTAAACTTTTCTTACGTGAATGAATTTCAATTCTCCCTACGAACTTCATTACAATCAAGATCTTGCTCCTTATTATTGCTAAGCATGTCATAGTTACCCCAGACTCCTAATGCATGCTTGACCCCCATGCAATAATTTTTTTTTAAAGATTTTATTTATTTATTTGACAGAGGGCGAGAGATCACAAGTAGGCAGAGAGGCAGGCAGAGACAGATGGGGAAGCAGGCTCCCTGCTGAGTAGAGAGCCGGATGCTGGGCTCGATCCCAGGACCCTGAGATCATGACCTGAGCCGAAGGCAGAGGCTTTAACCCACTGAGCCACTCAGGCGCCCCTCCCCATGCAATAATTAAATTTACCTTTTTTTAAAAAAGAATTTATCTTTTTTTTTAAAGATTTTATTTATTTGACAGAGAGAGAGAGAGATCACAAGTAGGCAGAGAAGCAGGCAGAGAGAGAAGGGGAAGCAGGCTCCCTGCTGAGCAGAGAGCCTGATGTGGGGCTCAATCCCAGGACGCTGAGATTATGACCTGAGCTGAAGGCAGAGGCTTTAACCCACTGAACCACCCAGGCACCCCTAAATCTACCTTTCATATATAAAATCTATTTATAGTTAAGATCCAGACCTCTGATTTCTTGTACAGCTTTCACAGAGCACTAAATTTTTAAGATTTACTTAAACTTAATTTGGGCCTGCCACTGTTTATGTACTATGCATACTTTATATCATTTTTTAAAATATAGAGACATATGACAGGCTCATCCTTACTTAACAGATGTAGAAGCAGACTAAAAGATATCATGTATCTTGGTCAAGGAACAATGCAGAGTAACTTCTTTCTTGGGCCTTAACTTCTTTAATAATTATTGTAAATCTCCCAGATTATAAAGCCTGATAGAACAGGGGCAATATACTGTGGTAGGGGAGGGGAGTTCATGCTTAGCACCTGGCTTACTGCGTTCTACATAGTCAGTGACCAGAGAAGCCAATATTTTCATAAAACAAAGGATTTTTGAGAATAAATCTCAGCTCTGCTACTTACTTTCTGTGTGGCAATGTGCTAATCATTTAATCTTTCTGAGGTTTTGTTCTTTTTCATCTATGAAATGGAGCTAAAAATACCTCACTTCCTGAGTTGTAGCAAAAGCTGAATAAGATAATAAATACAAGTGATTTCTGAAGAATATGCATTGCCTAGAAGCACTAGGAACACTGTTTTGTTAAAAGTCCCTGAGAAATGAGTAAAACTGAGGAGATTACAGTCATGACTTTTTATAGTTTCTATTTCACTAATTTAAATGAAGATACATTAGTTACTAACTTCATGGAATATTCTTCACAACCAGAAAATCATCTAGCTTAACATTTCCTTGTATCTTCGAATGTTTTCATGTTACAGAAAATATATGAAAACAGACAACTACAATTGCTTACGATCTTCCTCTAATGAAAATCATGAGAAACCACAGTTCAAAGGTTCGAGGAAATGTTTTGAAGGAGGAAATTACATACCTGCAAACATTAGCTCTGAAACATCGGGTTTGACATGGAGACAGGTGAAGAGAGGTAAAGGGCATTGACCAGAATTGACTTTTTCCTTCAAACTACTCAAGGTAGTGTTCATTCTCTGTCCATAGAAGAATAAAGACATGGTTTTAAATACAGAAACAAACACAGATAAAAAGCTATTTAAAATAGGACTTCCAATCAAGACACTTAAAATGTTTATAATCAAAATAAGCCCATTTTTTTCTGGAAATCTCTGGGTCCTAATAAACAACAAAAGTAAGCTCTAGGGAGGTAATTATCTTCATTCTACAAACAACCACAACTTTCAAGGCTACATCTCCATTTAAGCTGAAGAACAACTTGGCAGCTATGAAACCGTGAAGAAAGAATTTGGACCCCAAATTCCCTGGCACCAACTCTATCTCCCCCACTTTATCTTCCCATGAAAAGTCACACGGTAGTCATGCGTCAAATGGGCTTTCTCCATGTGACTCACTCCCTTTTCTGACTCTCTTTTAGGCAACCTCCATTTTGCCTCTACTGTTAAAATATGACTTGTACTCATCTCCTGATTTAAAAAGACCGCCATCAGGGTGGGCAGTTAAGGGTTAAAATGTGTATTTTTTTTTTTCCCCCAAAGAAAAAGAATACAAAAGTACTTCCCGATACATCAAAACTGTTACACAGAATGAGTAAGCACTAGCTGGAAATGTACAAGGGTTATGTCTGGCAGGGAGTATGTGCTCAGGATACTTTGTTTACAAAATATATCATTTTGTTTTATTAAAACATTATACTATACAAGGTCTACCTGTATTAAAAGGACCGTAGATTGAGCCATAGCTTACATTGTGAATTAGTGTTTCTCCTATTAACATCCCAAAGATATCGGTAAATGTGACAGGTTGTCCAGAGCTTTTCTTCTTCCATAGAGACTCAATGTATCTTTTAACTTTCTGTGGTGTGAGAAGTAAAAGGGGGTTGTGGCTAACGTTTTTCATTAGCTCTTCATTAATCTCCTCTGGCCCTTTCTCTGGAAAATCAGGGTGAGAATATAGGGTTGACATGTACCTGTAAAGAAAACAAAAGATGATTAGTGAAGAGAAAGGGCATTGCATGGAAGTCTCCAAAGAAGGCAGGTACTCTTCGTCATAAAAAATAAAAGAAAGAAGGAAAGAAGGAAAGAAGGAAAGAAGGAAAGGAAGGAAGGAAGGAAGGAAGGAAGAAAAAGGAAGGAAGGGAGGGAAGGAGAGGGAGGGAGGAAGGAAGGAAGTAAGTTAGAAATAGTTGGTTAACTTAGATATCTGATTGAAAATATTAATCCATTTAAGGAAAGAATGTATCAATCAGAAAGGAGCTGGTCTACAATGGATTCGAAGTGAAAGAGAGGTTTTAGGGAAGGAGTGGATTTCCCATGCCCAGGCTTATTACTGTGCACTGTCTAGCCTCTGGGAATGGGTAATCCCTCTTAGACTATCAGAGACCAATGAACACAACACATTTGAGTCATGTAAATAAACTGACTTGTCTGGATGTAATACTAGTCAGGTAATCTGATAATTTGATGTTCTATAATAATTATCTACAGGTAGGAAATGTGCTAACTAACCTATTCTGAATGCCTAATTTTCCTGACAAATGTGGGGGGTGGTTTTTTTGTTTGTTTTGTCCATTCAAAACTGGGCAGAATCCTAAGTCTTGCAAATTGTAGGTCTCAGAATTTCTGCGCATCCAAATCTGATGGTGAAATCCTAGAGAGAAAGAAGTCTTTAAGGTAAATGCTTTCTTGTGGAAATTCTTGGCCACCAGCCATCTGACCACTTCTAAGGAAATTGGAAATCAGCAGATACTACCTTGGTGTTTGATATTTAGTCAACAAACATTCACTTACCACCCTCCTTCCTATGCATCAATATCTCTAGTATTGTAGTTCTCCATACTGAATATGAAGTAGAACTTTATGTATCTGTCTCCCTTACTGAATTATGACCTCTTCCAGGGAAAAAACTTCGCTTATTCAACTTCTCTAGTCTCAATGACTAGCAAATGCCTGGCATGTGGAAATCATAGTTTTTTGAACTACGGAACGGAGAGAAAATAATGAAAGAAAGAACTATCCACCATGTCATTCACCAAAGAGAATATAAAATAGCACATAGTTTAATTTCCTGTTTACTTGACATTCAAATCAAAATGCCTATTATTAGAATGATTTATCTTTCCTTTAGGGAAATGAAAAAACTAACCTTTAATGGGCCCCTGCCATGCTCTAGGCCTGTGCTGGCTAACTGTGCCCTGAAGACCTGCAACAGCTTCCAATTCTTCTAAGAGAGGATTGATGAATTTAAATCAATGTTCACAGTTCCCCAATTAATAACAGAACTAGAATTTAAAATGTGTCCTCTCCCCTGATAGGTTTTATTGTTTTTTTCTTAATCTCTTAAATAAGATTTCAGTTCTTAGAGACCAAACTATTTCTACTTTACATTAAACTAGAATTGTTTACTGGATTCGGAGTTCTTTGGAGACAAATTGAGAATAATTATATCAACAAATGGAGATTGATGAGAGACCTAGAATGGAACACATGCTCTGAAAAGCATTTTTTTTAAAAAATTAAAATTCTTACAAGATCTTTATCCTAATATTTCCCAAAAATTTGTGACAAAGATAAATCAAAAAGATTTACTCTGAACTCGAGCCTGATATAATCACCAAATATCTATAAAAAATACAGCTTAGATTGTTTGAGAGACACAAGGTCTATCCATTCCTGTAGTGATTCTGAGGTCTATCACATGATTCCTTCAGATCAATGAAGACCTGATTTTCTGGACCTCATCATTCTTTTTAATAATTGTACACATTGATGATGGAATGTATTGGTTTACATTTAAGAAGATTAAAAAATGGGAAAATAAAACATCTTTTTGAGCCTCTGAGTGGTTGGTTCTGGAGGAACTATTCAAGATATACTTCATTCTCTAACACTAAGAAGTTCTTTACTGGTCTCACTAACAAGAATAATTTCTACCTCCATGGGCCATTGGCTTTCCCTTAACTTACTAAAAATTGTATTATGTCACTGTACATATTTTGGATTTTGCCTTGGATTTTAGAAAGCTTGTGTTTCATGCCTCTCAGAGCTATAGGTGAAAGCATGAATTTTCAATCAAATTTCTAATTACATATTTACTTACATTTTTTCACTTCTATCTTTACTAAATACATTCCAGTTTTACTTTATAATAACATATATTAAATCCTTTCTTTAGTGAAGCTGGGTAAAAATAAGGAGAATCAAACACTAAATGTCAGTAGAAATCAATTTAGCTGCAGAATGATTTTTTAAAAGGTAGGTAAAAAGGAAATAATAAGATCATTCTGTTATTGGAAGTTGTCATTTCCAAATGTTCAGCAGAATAGTTACTCAAATCTCATAGATATTATTTAAGATGTCCCTTATCTATATTTAGCTGGTTTTTAAATGAACCAACTTATGATTCTAATAAGTACCTCTGCCCCCATGGATTGCCTCCAGCAACATCTGAAGGCCCTTGTCTTCTCTTCCCTTCTTCCCAGTGTTAGCCACTGGCTTTAGATCAAGCAGTTCTTCCCTCTGGGGTTGGAGGATTGCTCAAAAGCTAGGACTTGTACCACAGTTTCCAGGTAGATTTTTTTAAGTGGTCAAAATATACACAGATACCAGCCCAGTTCTCTCTTTTTGTTCCACGTAGAATGGTTGCAGTCCATTTTTGAAGTAAACTCATTAACTTGGGGGAATCTCTCTCTCTCCTTTTCCCTCTCTCATTCTTGCCCTATCATGAAGCAATTAGCTTGAGGATACAAGCCCCAGTCAGAGACCTAGAATACCTCAACCACTGGCACCAGGTTAATGTTCTCCACTTGTTCAGTGTTTACGGTACCATATTCCTTAGAATTCCTGTGTGTGAATTGGATAGACCTTTCATGATGTCATTGTGGTGACATCTAAAACCTGGGTTTTCACTTTAGTGAAGCTAAAGATGGAGTGATAGGCAATGGCCAGTTTTCTTTAAGTAGCTCTCTGTTTCCTTGATGGGACCAAGGCAAGATTCAGCTATTACTAGTTTCTGAGGACATGCTATCATCTAAAGCACATAGACATCACTCCAATTTGCAACTCCATAGTTCAGCCTTAATTTTTATCTCTTTACTAATACATGACCCCTAAGTATACCAATCAAGTTTCTACAACTAAGTGTCTTAGACATAGCAGGGCCTCTATAAATAGTTAAGTAATCAATGAAAGGATCCTCAACTTATTTCTCTATAAATTGGAAAATATCTGCCTCTAATTTTTCAACCTATTTATATGATGGGACACATCATTCTCTCCATATGAATGCATTCTAGGCTAAATGTGAAATGTTAACACCTAAATCACGCCAAAAGTCTACAAAGAGGGGTGCCTGGATGGCTCAGGCAGTTGAGCAACTGTCCCACTCACCTCAGGTCACGATCTCAGGGTTGTGAGATTGAGCCCTTTGGGCTCCATGTTCAGTGCAGAGTCTGCTTGTCCATCCTCCCTCCCCTCCCCCCACCTGCCCAAATGTGCACTCACTCACATGTGCACACTCTTTCAAATAAATAAATAAAATCTTAAAAAAAAAAATTCCATAAGGAATTCTCAGTACAATCCCTTCTTCCAAATCACATAGCCAATGTTTTAAAATACCAGTATGGGGCCTCTAAGGACTTGCCAAATCAGCATCCTCAAGGGTAAACAGAATTTTTATGCCTAATAAGAGTCAAAAGCAAGTCTCAAAACCAACTACAAGTTGGAATGACTTGAGATGACCCTTGACATTTGTAAAGTGAATAGCCTAAAACCCTAAAGAAATCTCTAGATTCATTTCCCCCTCAAAATGGTTACTTATGCAAATCTTTAGTCATTAAATATGTGATAAGTTGGAGAGACCTACTAGTGAACAAGACAAGCACAGTTCCCCCCACCCCCAAACAACGTATTTTCTCTAACTTATATCTTGATCTTTTAGTCTATCACCTCTTATGAAGCAACATCTCCTAAAATTGTTTCATTTTTCAGTGTGGCAGGAATACAGTCCAACTGTAAAGTTCTCATTCTTGAATTCCATTTTAGTCAGTTTAATGAATTGAGCCCCATTGTTATAGATGTAGAGCCGCTCTCAATTCTCTTTAGATGGTAATGCCATACAAACATGGCAGTCAAGAGCCCATAACCCCTCAGGATTCTACAAACGAAGCTGTACTGGGGAAGAGAGTTGTACCGACTGTTTGGCTAATATTTACAAGCAACGAATAACAAGTATCACCCAAAAATAATTTCAGAAATAATAGCCCTAAAGGTAGTAACAGTTACAAGGGAAGTCTTTGTCCTACATAAAATTCTCTTTTGTGATCACAGGAAACTTTTTGGGAGGTCCAGGGCTTCTCCAAATATTTCCGTATTACCTCATTTGTGCCAAGTAATGGTCATGTGTCAGCAGAATATAAAAACTTACACAATATAAGAGTGTAATTTGTTTATCCAAGTCTTCCTGAATTCCTTCCTTTGAACTTTTTTACCTTCTCATTTATACTTTTCAAGAGAAAACTAACATGAATCATCCCGACCACCTTTTCTTCTGTCTCAGGAAGTGTCTCTTCTCTCCATGATGATCAGCTTTCACTTGTGCTTTTTATCTTGTCCTATCCTGTCTCAGTCTGAATTTTTTTTTCTATCCATGAAGCATCTATTTCTTTATCTTTCACCTATCTTTCTACACTGTTTCCTTTACCTCAGACTTCTACACAAATGTCCAAATTTTTTACCTCAGACTTCTACACAAATGTCCAAATTTCTTAAATTCTGAAAACAAAACAAAACCAAGATACTTTCCTGAGTCCTATATTCCCTTTCTTGAAAGAATAGACATTTCCTAGTAGATTTACCCACCCACCGCTCTTCTTTTCATCTTCTATTCACTTCTTATTTGATCAAAAGTGCTCTTTATTTACTTCAGTGATTCTTGCTAAAACCAGTAAGGATTTCCAAACCCAATCCTAAGCTAAGCTGTTCACAGATGTTTCATTCTATTAAAAGACCCACTACTTCTTGAAGTACTCTCCACCCTTGACCTCTGGGTCATCTTTTACTTGATTCTCTTCTCTGACAGCTACTTTGTATTGTCCAGTAGGGGTGTCTTTCCTTTTTTGGTCCATTAACTTTTGGGATGTTCTAGAATTCCATGAACTAAATTATTAATGGTAATAACTGAAGTGGTAGAAGTTGGTGAAATTGCCAAGGGAGTGGTGGGTAGATACAACAGAACAAAAGGGAGATCCTGGAGAAAAGCTCATGTTAAGGAGTAAAGCAGTGAAAAGAGTAAAGACATTACGGAGGACAGAGAAGTCAGAGAGGATGAAATAAAAACCAAAACCAAAATGCAGAGGAGGGATTTGAAAGAGGGATAGTTATTGTGTGAAATGTCTCAACCCCCAAATTCATCCTCCTGGACTCCATGGAAGAGTCAAGGAGGAAAAGAACTTCAAAAGACATCATTATATTTGGAAATTAGGTGGTTGCTGGGTGAAAACCAATTGGTAAGGCTTTTAGGAGTGAGTGGCCCTGAAGGAAATGGAATAAATAAGAGAAGGCTAATCTTGGAGAAATTAAACAATGAAGGATAGAGCAGAAGTTTATGTACGTATAAATGTGTGGGCTGTGATATTTAAATGATTGGCCTGTAACATCTAAAATTCTCTAATTACATCTTGCAGGGCTTGTTTTTAGAACTCTGACAGGAGAATCTAAGACGTTGCCCCAAATCCATAACCAAAGCAATGACTGTAGCTCTAATAAACACACACTATTATACCCTCAAATCAGCACCCCAAATCATACCTGCTCCGTCTTTATTAGGTGAGTTTAAGAAAGTAAGCTTCTTGCAAGATATTAGTCAGTGATGGACCACAGGAATCTAACAAATAGAGTATTCAGAGAAAGAAAACCACTCGAAGAGTAGTAACAAAATGCTTGAGTAGGCAAATTAATCTAAGGGTCCAAGTTTTTCTGTCATATTACTCATTAAACAGGCAGATGCCTGCTCTTTCCTTCAAGGGAAAGAGTAATGATGGGCTACACCCTTGTTTCAAAAGAGATAAATCATTTTGAGGGTACAAAGAAGGTGGCAATCATTACTCTAAGTTTTTGTTTCTTAGTTAAAGAATCTGATTCAAAAATATTTAAAAAACTATAGATTCTTTGTGTGTGAATCTCTATGTAGAACATACAGCTGTCCAAGAGAAGGTTATGGTTTAGTTCCAAAAATCCTAAACTAGGGGATCAAAAGCCTGACTTCATGTGCTGGTTCGGCTAGTAATCTTGGACAAATCCCTTGGCTTCTGAGTCAATTTTTCTTTAGTTGAAAATGAAATAACTCAGTTCCACCTCATAGGAAGAGAAAGGTACAGAAATCTTCAAATGCTAGACATATATAATATAGCTATTATGATAGATGAATTTTACTATGGCTGAATGATTAAGAAGACATGTAAGTCAAAGTCAGACATTTTGTAATAAGGTGACACTCACAGTTGAGACATCTGAGGAAGAACTAATATTTGATTTTCAGTGTGCTTCTGTGGGTTAGGCAAACCAAAAAGTACAAGGTAGATTCTTTGAACATGTAGGCAAAGCTACAGTGTACAAATATTTTATGTACAGATGTTTTACATCTCTCTCCAAATTTAGCTGAGCTTAGGTGCATATATAAAGGATTAATCTGATAATTAGATGCGAATCAGTGAAACATTCCATTTCTACATTCAAAAGTTGTTTTTCTTCTTCTATATACTAAGGTATCTTGCATCTCATTCTATTTGCCCTAGAGAAGAAAATGAATACCTAGTGAATCATGTAGACTTAGACACAGTTGCTGAAAGATTACAAATCAGCAAATTATAGGAAGATTAAATTAATTATGGGTGGAGCATGTTATTTCACCTCTGTAATATTTATATAGAATTTCAATTGATCTAGTTTTTAATTTTATGTTTAACTACATTTTAAGTTACAAATAGGCTTAGAAGGAGTAAATTTATGACAAGAGTCATCATTAAGTATGAATTTGCCTTAAAAATTTTTTAAGAAACATTTTCACTCATCAAACTGGAACACTTCAGTAATTTGAAATTAAGTTTCAATTTTCAACAAAATCCTCCTTTCTTTTCTAAGGTTTCAGGTAGATAAACCCTAAACATTTAGCATGATATAACTAAGATTTAAAATGCATACTAACCATGTGGAGCCAGAAAGACCAGCAATGTAGGTAGCACAATCTAAAATTCCCGCTTCATACAGCGCCTTGATCACACCTGAGAATCCAACCATGGCTCGGAAACCTCCACCTGAGCCCAATATGGCCACCACAGGCACCTGGGGTGATGAGATGCAGAGATCGGTTGTAAAGTCATAAAATATATTTCCTTTTAGTTTCGATTTTCCCGTTATGTGTACCACATTTGGTAATAAAGAATTGTAGTTCACTCATATCTTGATAATATCTAATTTTTTACACTTTATTTATTTATCATTAATTTTAATTAAGTAATTAATTTTTTATTAACATACAATGTATTATTTGCCCCAGGGTACATGTCTGTGAATCGTCAGGCTTACCCATTTCACAGCACTCACCATAGCACATACCCTCCCCAATGTCCACACCCCAGCCACCCTATCCCTACCCGCCGCCTCCCAGCCACCCTTAGTTCGTTTCGTGAGTCTAGGAGTCTCTTACAGTTTGTCTCCCTCCCCATCCCTTCCTATTTCATTTCTCTCCCCCACCCTCCCACGACCCCCTGTCCTGCCTCCCAAATCCTTTATATCAGAGAGATCATGTGATAATTGTCTTTCTCTGACTGACTTATTTTGCTTAGCATAATACTCTCCAGTTCCATCCATCATGTAAGAAAATTAAGAATTAATGTCTATTAAAAAGCAGATGTAACTAAAATACCAACTAACTCTATTTAGAAATAACAACAACCATAACTCTGTATTTGCTTGACCCTTTGCAGTTATTGGCTTGCTTTTGGGTGCACTTTTTTTTTTTTTTTTTTGGATTCTCTCAAAAATCCTGTAAAGTGGGGTGCCTGGGTGGCTCAGTGGGCTAAAGCCTCTGTCTTCGGCTCAGGTGGTGATCTCAGGGTCCTGGGATCGAGCCCCGCATCGGGCTCTCTGCTCAGCGGGGAGCCTGCTTCCCCCTCTCTCTGCCTGACTCTCTGCCTATTTGTGATCTCTCTCCTCTCTGTCAATAAATAAAATCTTTAAAAAAAAAAAAATCCTGTAAAGTGAGCAAAAATGTCTTTGCTCATTTTGTAGATGGAAGTTCTACAATGCTGATATTACCTGTGTAAGATCTATTTGCTGGTAATCTGGAGTTAAGTAAGCACTGTGCCCTCTTGGTCCAGAATTCTTACTTCTCCTTTATGCTGACTCATTTAAAAATGTACACTATTAAAAATGACAAGAGCTATAAAATCTATTTATTCTTTAATCTATTAAATAAATCTGATTGAGTGGTCTCTATCTTTCAGGCATCACAAGTAGATCCAGGGAAAATAGTTTAAGTGAGGCAGAAATGTAATAATAATTATGACGATATGGGCACTTGGGTGGCTCAGTTGATTAAGTGCCTGCCTTCAGCTCAGCTCATAATCCCAGAGTCCTAGGATCATCCTCAGTCAGGCTCCCTGCTCAGTGTGGAGTCTGCTTCTCCTTGCCCCGCCCCCGCCTCATGCTCTGTCTTGCTCTCCCTCAATCTCTCTCACAAATAAAATCTTTTAAAAAAATAATAAAATCTTTAAAAAATAATAATAAAAATAGGGATAGATGACATTTGTTGAGCTTCTACTCTGAGAGAGCGAGAGAGAGCGAGAGAGAGCACATGTGCACAAGTCTGGGGAAGGAGAGGGAGAAGCAAGCAGACTCCCTGCTGAGCAGGGAGCCTGCCTTGGGGCTTGAACCCCGGACCCTGCGATCATGACCTGAGCCGAAGGCAGATGCTTAACCGACCAAGTCTCCCAGGTATCCCAGAAATTGTCTCATTTAATCCTCACAAAGTCTCTATGAAGTGTCTATTTTAATAGGTGAGGGACCAAGGCAGGTGGAAGCAACACCTTGAAGACTTGTTCAGGGTCATGCAACCAGTAAACAGCAGTCAGGAATTAAACCCCAAACTCTTATATCCAGGCTCATGCTAATATGTCTTCCTAAAATAAAGGGCTACAGGCTAGAAACACATGAGGTCCAGAAGGTGTGGTCAATTCCAACCAGAGAAACTGAAGTGGTGGAGAAAGCTTCATAAATAAGAAAGAAACCTGAGCTTAATGTTAAAGATGCACAGTTATTCAACAGGGAGGGACAAGGGCAGGGAAGGAGGCTATTCTGGAAATGGAAGCAACATGAGTCAACCAAGAGTTCTTGCAGGAGAGAAGCAAAGGCTGTCTGCAATGTGAGTAAAATACAAGTGTTTGTTTGGAGAGGGAGAGACTGTCATTTTCTTTGTGGTCCTGAACCATTATTGCTCAACAGAGCTGGTGGTTTCTCAATGCCCTAGGGCACAGTTCTCAAAGTGTGCACAGCTGTCTGGGTGTCCATGAGGTCAAAACTATTTTCATGAAAACAGTAAGATGCTATTTGCCTTTGTTCATTTGCATTACTTCATGAGTCTGTGATGGAGTTTTCTAGAAATTACAGGACATGTGATTCAGCAAGAGATTAAAATCAAAAGCAGATAACAAGAACCCAGTGGCTGCTGTTAAGTCAAATAATAAAGATACTTGTAAAAATGTAAAGCAATGCTGCCCTTCTCACCTTTTTTGGTTCTTGAAAATATAGTTATATTCATAAAATGTCATTTATATTAATATGACAAAGACTTATTTAAAATAAATATGTATTTTAATAAGTTTGCTCAGTTTTCCTTTTTCAACTCATATAAATAAAATCTCCCAGAAATTCTTGATATTTTTTTGAGTATAATAGATTTCTGAGACCAAAAAGTTTAATAACCACTGCTCCAGAATCATCAGGCATGTGGTGAGCACCATCCAACATCTTCCAGGAAAATTCTGAACCTACTGAGGATAAGGCCGGCGGAGGAGGTGGGGGAAGACAGACAAGGGAATAGGGAGAGGATGGATGGAAATATTTACTGGATAGACAAAGGCTGATGTGAAAGAAAAGTCAGATTGCTGGGGAGAAAGGGTGTCTTTTGGTTGATGCTGTTTCCCAATAATAATTATTAGCAAAAGAAAATTAGAGGACTGAGCAAAGATGGAGCAAAGATATTAGATCACGAAGCAATTCAAAGCTTTATAAGAAACAGGGGCGCCTGGGTGGCTCAGTCGTTAAGCGTCTGCCTTCGGCTCACGTCATGATCCCAGGGTCCTGGGATGGAGCCTTGCATGTGGGCTCCCTGCTCGGCGGGAAGCTTGCTTCTCCCTCTCCCTTTCCTTCTGCTTGTGTTCCCCTTTTTTGCTGTGTTTCTCTCTGTCAAATAAATAAAAAATCTTAAAAAAAAAAAAAAAAAGCTTTATAAGAAAAAAGGAAAGAAATAAATCCCCATGGGTGGAAGAGCAGAAGCTGAAGTGAGTAGGAGGGATGTTCTGACTGGAATACAGACTGGAATGAAATAAAAATTGTCATACTGTTACCAGGTTTTATTTTCTATATTTGTGACAAAGTCTCCTATGCAGAATAAACGTACAAATCACAGAGTGCATATGCAGAGATGAGCTCAAGTACTTTCGCTGGTTTTTTTTTTAAGTGAGTTTCATGCCCAACGTGGGGCTTGAGCTCAAGACCCCGAGATCAAGAGTCAGACCCTCAACCAACTGAGCCGCTCTGCTCCCCACTTTTGACAGTTGTTACTTTTTTTTAAAGATTTTATTATTTATTTATTTGACAGAGGGAGAGAGATCACAAGTAGGCAGAGAGGCAGGCAGAGAGAGGGGGGGAAGCAGGCTCCCTGCTGAGCAGAGAGCCCGATGTGGGGCTCGATCCCAGGACCCTGAGATCATGACCTGAGCTGAAGGCAGCGGCCTTAACCCTCTGAGCCACTCAGGCACCCCACTGACAGTTCTATCGTTCTATCTTATCTCTAGCAGTCACAGTTTTCTTTTCTCCTGAGGCATGAATGGGAGACAACAATTCTTCCTTTATTCTACCCTAGAGTGAAGCTTAGGAGGAGAGAAATAGAATCAAGGCACATTTACAAGAATCTGGTGACCGATCCACTGTTAGGCATAAAAGAGGAAGGAGGGTGGTCAGATGGGTAGGGTTTCTGGCTTTGCTCTCATTAGATGATGCTGTCATTCCCTGGAAGAACCTCAGGTCAGGGGGCCAGGTGAAGGGGAAATACTGTCCTCAATCTCAGAAATGCAGAATACAGGCCATGAACACATTCTGTTCCAAGCACTTGGATCCTGATCCTTGGGTGTTCACTGACCAATGTGACAAATACATCTATCCGTGGAATTATTATTGAAAACTGGAAAGACCAAAAAGACTATAGAACTCCTATATCTAGAAAGGGAAGTCTGCAGAAGTTAGGTCTTAGTGGAGGTAGGAAGTCCAGAGCAGGACACCTAGGACTAATCTCCTAATCCAGGGTTCTTCTTTAATACCGAGTGGCCCCAAACTGAAAGAGCCTAGGCATCCTCATTAGATGCAGGTTGGAGACCTCGTTCATGAAAACACACTCCAGCATTCAGTACAATGGAGCAAGTTAAATGGCTTTGAACCTGCACATGTTTAGATGTACAGAATGCTCTCAATCATACCTGTTTAAATTGCAAATAACACAAAATACCTAAGTTCTTAAAACCTTGTCTGGAGGGGAAAGAAAGCTAAGATAGGGAACAGAAGTGGATTATAAAGCAGGTGAACAGAGCCCAATACAATATTAGCTGCCACTGTAGTTGTTGAGCAGGCCAGATAACAAGTTAGAAGGAGGAGGAGTTTGAATTAGGCCTTGAAAGAAGACTTGAGTTTATGAGCAATGTAATAATAATAGTGAACATTTCCTTTTGTCATGTGCCAAGCACTGAGCCTAATGTCAGGCCAAGACACTCATAAGCAGAAAAGGACATGTGATTTGGGGACCAAAAGATCATTCTTATGGCAGCAGTGCTCTAGGGAGTCGGGAAAATAAGATTAAGAAGGGCTTTATGGGGGAAAAAAAGTATTTGGGTTGATATTATAGAAGAAGGAAGATTGTTTATATTCAAAAATTACTTGAGGATATTTGAGCCTGTTGATTTGGTTACTTGTAATGTTGCATTATTGAAAATAACATTAAACCCAATACAAGTCAGATAGTGTAGAGTAAGAAAATTCTTAGTAACATTTCACTGTTCAACACGCAACACAGAACTGCATGTTGTTTAGTCAGATTTAATAAGAAAAGTTGGACGATTGAACATAATACTCTCTAATCCTGAGAAAACAGCTCCCCAGATGTCCTTCTTCATTAGCCACTAGCCTAACACATACTTACGAATATCTATGTTGTTAGGAAATTTCTGGAAATAGCCACTTATTAAACTGGAATTCGTTATTTATATAACCCATTGTTTTCGTTATTGCTTTATAGTAAATTCTTAGAGTTTTCAGTAAGATTTTAAAGTCAGATATCAGATGGGGCACCTGGGTGGCTCAGTGGGTTAAAGCCTCTGCCTTCGGCTCAGGTCATGATCTCAGGGTCCTGGGATCAAGCCCCGGATCGGGCTCTCTGCTCGGCGGGGAGCCAGCTTCCCCCCTCTCTCTGCCTGCCTCTCTGCCTACTTGTGATCTCTCTCTCTCTCTCTCTTTCAAATAAATAAATAAAATCTTAAGAAAAAAAAAATAAAGTCAGATATCAGAGCTGCTAGTACGTGAAAGAAATATCAGATACTTGTACACAAAAACTGAATAATCAGATAGTTGAATGACTATGTAGACTACAGTTCTCATCAGCATTTACTGCACATGAATTAAAATCTGTTTTATGTATATCATTTGATTTTCACAGCTAATTTTCACAATGACATTTTATTATTTTTTTAATTAACATGTAATGTCACGATGACATTTTAAAGATAAAATAATTAAAACACAAGGAAGTTAATTGTTCCATATCACAAAGCTAGAAAAGTAATGTCCTGTGGACTCAAAGCTGGGTCTGTCAGCCTCCAAAGCTTTTAATCCCCTCTGCTCCATGATCTCTGAAAGCTTTCCCTACAACTAACTTTGTGACCTGAGGCAAAGAAAAATCCTCCTTGGACTCTGTGTCCTTACATGTAGAAATCCTGGGTAGAATTAACAATCTTGAGGCCTTTAGCTACTCGTAACACTCCAGATTCTATAACTCATACAGAATATGAGTTATAAAACTATGGAAGTATACACTTTTATTAACATTAAAAAAGGGAGATTCGACTTATCAAGAAAATACAGTGTGATCGCACGAGCATGGGCACTTTCATTCAGTTTATTTCAGCTAATTTTCCCAGCCCTCGAAAGGAGATCATTTCTATTTTTTCAGATGATGACGTATTCAATCCACATGACTATCTTGTCCACATACAGACGCAGCTAATTGGTCCTAGAACCATGACATGCACTAAGGTGTCACCGACACTGTAATTCACTCTTTCCTTTTACTCACTGTTGAGAAAGAAAGAGTAATCTCTGCTGAAAGAAACCATTTGATATTTAGTTGATTTATGTTTCAGATTCATCTGTGATGTTGGATGATATCAGCCCAATTTTACGTAAAAAGTGAAGGGTAAATTTGGATGTTTTAATAGCCTTGGTCATTCTGAAATAACTTTCAAAGAAATAACAGGCGTTATAAGAAGCAGCTGTTAGTGCTGGCTCAAAATCTAAAAGAATCAAAGAAATGTGCTGTTGACAGGTTTTAGCTTATATTTAGACCTAAGAGCATCAGTATTTGTGCATAAATGATATCAACGAATATTTCTCATACTTTTCTCATATGATAACAGGAAATGAATTTTCATTTACCAAAAATCCTGTGGTTTTGATTAAATTACCTTGGTGCATGGGCTTATGGATATTATTAATTTCCTCCCTTGCAAAAGGAAATTCTCAAGTGCTTAAGGATTTTT
The DNA here is from genome assembly GCA_028646535.1 of Procyon lotor. Classification (NCBI taxonomy): domain Eukaryota; kingdom Metazoa; phylum Chordata; class Mammalia; order Carnivora; family Procyonidae; genus Procyon; species Procyon lotor. The sequence goes on along the minus strand of CM053618.1, from coordinate 38,830,584 downwards.
TTTTTTACATTTTCATAGATTTTTTTTTAAGGTCTCAAAATTATATAAAGACTTTTTGCCTCCTTGGTCCTGTATTAGTCAGGGTTCTCCAGAGACACAGAATCAACAAAATGTATCTAGCTACCTACCTATCTAGAAAGAGGTTTATTTTATAGAACTGGCTCATGAAACTAGGATGAATGGCAAGTTCAAATCTGTAATATGGGCCAGCAGGCTCCAGAACCAGGAGAGTCAATAATGCGGTTCTAGTCTGAAGGTCAGCAGGCAGAGACCAGGAGTCAGTGGTGCAGATGAACAGAAAGGTGGTCTGCTGGAGAACTCCCTCTAGGGACTCCTAAACTCACTAAACGAACTAAGGGTGGCTGGGAGGTGGGGGGTAGGGATAGGGTGGCTGGGTTATGGACATTGGGGAGAGTATGTGCTATGGTAAGTGCTGTGAAATGTGTAAGCCTGACGATTCACAGACATGTACCCTGGGGCAAATAATACATTTTATGTTAATAAAAATAAATAATAAAATAAAAAAATTACACATAGAGCTAAAAATAAAAGAACTCCCTCTAGCTCAGGGAGGTTGATCTTTTTGTTCCACTCAGCCCTTCAAGTAATTAAACAGGGCCCACCCACATTATGGACGGCAATTTACTGATCTGAATGTTAATCTCACCTAAAATCATCCCATTTCATGTTTTAAAGAGGCAAGAGAAAATTGTAATACCTCTGTGCCAAAACTATTAAGTCTTAAAAATGATGCTCAAAATTATGAAAAATACAAAGAGAAAATTTTTTCCTTGGGAAATTATTCATTTAACAAATACTTTTCACATAAGTGAGAAAAGGTCTTTTAATACATGCCTCTAGTGATATTATATGAAAGTTCACTTCATGACTAAGTGTTTAGTAAGATACTGACTTAAAATATTTTACTTATAGTACTTTTAAAACATCTAGTCCAGTTGATTAAATACATTTTTTAATTTCTAAGAGAGTTTATCATTTTATTAACTGGTAGGAGGGAGGACTGCAAGTCAAAAAAGTTAAGTATTAGAATTTCCTACGTCATTTCCTTGCTGGTATCATAATAGATGGTTATAATCATTTAAATTGTTATATGTCTGAGTTTGGCTTTTGTTAGCAGCATCACTTACAAATTATTCCTTTTTCTTTTTTTGTGGACAAAATCAGGCAAATAAGGAATGAAGATGCCAAAGACTCCATATTATTGAAATTGATTTCGACGCCCTTTAATTTACCCCAAATCATCTCTCTATTCTTGCCAGTTTGGAGAAAAATATGGCATGAATGTCCAATCAGGACACTTTCTTCCTCTGTTTTTACTGAAAGCCAATTTTCCAAAGTGCCAACCAACCGCCGGCCCCAGCTCCTTAAAGCACAAGTCCAAACACCTGAACATACATTCAAGGAGGTAGCCAAGACCTAGTTTTGCAACTCTCAATTGATTATTCCCCACCAATTTATAAAAGGGGTCAGAGAACCTGTACTGAAAATGAGAGAGCCAATCCTGTAAGTATAAAGTATAAAGGAGAATCAAATAAGTAGCATTGATTCTTTTTTTTTTTTTTTAAGATTGAACGAGCACATCACAGTGATTATCCCAATATTAAAACTGTTCAGGGGGTGCCAGGGTGGCTCAGTGGGTTAAAGCCTCTGCCTTCAGCTCAGCTCATGATCTCAGGGTCCTGGGATCGAGTCCCGCATCGGGCTCTCTGCTCAGCAGGGAGCCTGCTTCCCCCTCTCTCTCTGCCTGCCTCTCTGCCTACTTGTGATCTCTCTGTAGAATAAATAAATAAAATCTTAAAAAAAAAAACTGTTTAGGCTTTAGACTGCTTGTTTGTGCATCCAAGTCTTTACTGATAATTATTATCATTATTTATGATTACTATTTTTTTGGATTAGAAGATAGAAGCTAAGATGCCAATTACTGAGTCTGATTTGCCCGCGCATCTCCACACCATCGGCGATGGTAGGAGCGGACAGGGCTGCCCGGCCTGGGTAGATGGTAATCCCCACAGTGGGCTTTGCCTCCCCGCCATCCTGTGCCCAGCAGCAGCCCTCCCAAGGCTCTGTCTGGTCCATTTCTGGTCAGATACTTAAGCAACACCTTTGTACACAAAGGGAAGGAACTCACCGACCTGGTCTGCTTCACAAAATGTACAAAAGGTAGTATATATTATCTCATTCCGATCTATTTACAATTTTCTCCAGCACAGCCATAATTTCACATGCAAAATTTAAAAAATGAGTTTATGTGAAATTAAAATGCATTATTGCTACTAGCATTTTGTTTTCATCTGGCCCCCCGCCCTTTCAACCCACATAATGCCTATTTGATTTATAAAACAAATTTAAACCTGCAGCAAATCCAGCACCTGTCCCCATCTGCCTCCTCCCTCCCTGCTTGGACACATGTGCTCCTGCATGCTTCCCCCTGAGCCTTTTTCCCTGGGAGTTCTGTAGTCTTCAGTAGACACCTGCCTTATAGTGGACAACCCTACTGAGTAGAGTCTGGGCTTCTTGGACATCTACTTTCTAGACCAACTCCAGCTCTTATTCCTTGGCTGTTCACATCCTACCACTATCTCAGATGAGAAAAACTCTAAGTCCACGTGATGAGTCCTGAAACTTGACCCTTGGAAGCCCACACCTGCTCAGCACACCTCCCTGTCCTGCACTACTAGGAATTCCACACCGTCTGTCCTGCAATATTTGCAGTTTAACAGGAGAATAAGTATTGATAGTAAAGGGTGCCTGGGTGGCTCAGTCGGTTAAGTGTCTGCCTTTGGCTCCCGTCATGATCCAGGGTCCTGGGATCAAGCCCTGCATCGGGCTCCCTGTTCAGCGGGGGGG
>CM053618.1:38803211-38827616 GCA_028646535.1 Procyon lotor | reverse complement strand
GTGACCAGATGGGCTCTCTGTTCTCTAGTCTTTCACTTAATTTATACAACAAACAAGTACAGAATAGCCCTCACAAAATCTATTATTTAAGATCTACTTTATACTTCACCCAAAGCCATCTATCTGTTTAAACCGAAGTTATTTCATATATTCTGCCTTGAAACACTTTTCTCTTTTATTCTCTGATGAAAGTTTTAAGTAGAATTCCCTTCTCTTGCTTCCCCACTATTCCAATTCCAGATTTTAGTCCCCCAACCAGCCTGGCTTTGTTACGGTCAGTTACTAGCGAACAAAAACTATAGAGTAGCATTTCCCTTCACATAAGACTGTAATCTGGAAACTTCATCTGACCAAAAGCTATTTTCAGACAAGAAAATTTATAAGAATGGCCTCTGAACAATCCAACTATGCCAAAAATCCCCATGTACACAGTCTTACAGATCTTACTCATAGGAAAGATTTTAGGCCTCTATTCATAGAGAAATTACACTAATCAGAGACACTGTTCTAACAACAAGCTTGCTTATCAGATTTGAATTCCACAACAATAAAGCTGAAAAAAAAAGGAGTGGTTTGAAGAAATTACTTCAAGGAAACACACAAAGCCTGGAGAAATGGCAGTTGATTGCAAATGAAATAGACATGAAAACACTCAGATCATTTCAATCTGGGCAAGGAGTGACATATTTTAGAAAGACTTCTCTCCAAATGATTCAAACCGATAAAATTTTTTAAACATTTTATTTTTTTACTTGACAGAGAGCAAAAGCAGGGGGAGAAGCAGGCTCCCCGCTGAGCAGGGAGCCCGATATGAGACTCCCTTCCAGAACCCTGGGATCATGACTTGAGCTGAAGGCAGATGCTCAAGTGACTGAGCCACCCAGGTGCCCTCAAATTGATAAATTTTAAAGCTTTTTTTTTACTGAGAATATATTTTTTTAAAGGAATCCCGATGTGAGACTCGATCCCAGGACCCTGGGATCATGACTTGAGCCAAAAGCAGATGTTTAACCAACTGAACCACCCACGTGTCCGAGAATACATTTTTTAAAAGTCTTAGTACTTAAGAGAATAAACTCTTGGGTTATGAGGCACCTTAATATTTGACTAATTCATTATATCAGACAGAAAAGCTAAGATTTTATTAAATTTGACAATGATTGCCTTTGGGTGTTATGCAGCAGAACAGAAACACTCAAGTAGTAGAGTCACTATTTTACTGAGCAACTACTATGTGTCCTTACAGATTGTGCTGGAAGCTTAAAAGCTAGTACTTATCCTTTTACCTAATAAGAGACACAGTCTCCATTTTACAAGTGAAGCATAGAAGGGAAGGAATGTATCTAAGTTTATACTGCCCAAATCTATTCAACATTTAAATCTGACACCGAAGTCCTAAGCTGGAGGTTGTCTGTTGAACACTGGGAACAGGACAAGCAGAGTATCTGCACCGAGCATTAAGTAGGACTGTTCTTTCTTCCTCAAGCTGCCATGACAGCCTGTCCCTCATGCCGTAAGGACAATAAGCCAGAACTGACTAGAAAGTGAAGTCTCATCAGAGAGCAAGGAAATTGGGAGCTAAGAGACCCTGGACCAAGGAGTAACATAAAAATAGGAAACTATCACGTGTATTGTGGGAATGGGTGGCTCTGAATACATCTAAAGTAATTATTTTGGACAAGAGAAAAAACTCAAAACCAAACCAAAACAACTATAGCAAAAGTCTTAATTCCAAGAATGACTTCCAAAAATATGAATTTAATATGTTTTGAAGAATATTCCAGACAGAAACATAATTACTTCATTCTCCATCGTTGCAGAAAAGCCAATTTGTATGAATATAGGCCAAGTTTCATTTTCCCAGGGAGACTCCTTTTTTCCCCAAAACAAGGAGTCCATGAGGGGTGGGGGGAGTCTTGTAGCCCCAACTTTCCCTTTGCAAAAGGAAAACCTATGGACAAAGGCCAAGGGACATCTGCATCAACATGTCCCAAATACATTTCTAATGGAATAGTTCCAAAGGGGACCTTTTCATCCAAACCTTCTCAACTTGTGTGTACTCCCGAACAACCCAATACTGTGTTCCTCAGTTCTGAGTCCCTGATCCCTCTCCCTAGCTAATTCATCCCCTGGCTGCAGCGCCAAGCCACCGCCCGAATCTGTTCCCTGACTCACAACACGAGATTTACTGAGCATCTACCATGCGCTAGGAGCCATGCCAGGTGCTGGATATGAAGGTAAATAATACAGACACTATCCTGGTCTTCACAAAGCTTATATTCCACTGGAGGAAACAGACATTAAATGAGTATCTATACAAGTATGTTTTAAGTCCAAGTGTCATCAATGCTGAGAAGATAATACTTATATTTGTGCCACAGAGAATATAACCAAGACCTAACGGATTTGGGGGGGTGGGGGGGATGGAGCCATTGGTGAGGGGGACAGTCTCAGAAGAAGCAGAACATATGGACTGCTTAAACGCGGGAGGTAGGGTTACCTGAAAAGCAGGTGGGGTGGGGAGAGGGCAGGGACAGGGCAAGCACTCTGGAAGAAGAAGGGACAGTGTCTAGAAAGGCGCCCGCTGGGGAAGGGGTCTGAGAAGACACGGAGCTAAGAGGCAGCACCCAGTGAGGGAGTATGGTGTGAACTGAAAAAAACAGGAGTTGGAGAGATGCTGGGAGGGCAATCCTGAGAGCGGTGGAAGGGTTTTCAGCTCTGGTTTGAGAGCAAACAGAAGGTGGGCAGAGAGGAGGACAGGAAGAAAAGAGAGATGTTTTATTGCCCTTTAGTTGTGCTGAGTTTGGGATGAGAGGGAAACCAGGTAAGAAATCAAGCAGGGGCAGTGTTTCCCTTGGGACTAGAACCTCCACCCCGACTCCCACTGCGACTCCCACTGCCGTAGTTTGATTAACTCCACTGGAGAGGCCTCTCTGTGTTTGGATTAGTTACAGTTACTTGACAATAACTGTGGGAAGTGGCCCCACCTCTGTTAGGAGATAATGTTCTAATTGATGTGCTCTTGGCCTCTGTATCTTTGCCGGGGGCTTTGTCTGCTTCCTTCCTTCTAATGAAAGGCGTGTCCTGGTGTTGGGCGGCCCTCATCCAGGATAATTTTCTGCCAACACCATCCATTGTTCCTGGGTCCCCTCCCACTCACGTCTGTGGACTGACCGTCAGTCGCTTGCGGTCCCTGGAATGATTCTGGGGCAGTATTCCGGGGACCCATTGACATTTTGCCTCCTTTTTTCCATTTCCTTTGGGGAATGGGGGACTCGACCTTTCTAATACGTGTACCATCCAAGGGGCAGTAGCCGTTGGGTCACGAGGCATTCTGGGGCCAGAAGGCTAAGGCAGATGACTTCAAGCCCCCACAGTGGTTCTCAGTCCTGCTGCCCTTTGGGTACATGACCCTCTGTCTGAAAATAAAGTGAGTCTGGATGTTGTTTAAAAAAAAAAAGAAAGAAAGAAATCAAGCAGGAGCATAGATGTTCAGCTCTGAAGCTCCAGGAGGGACGTTTTAAGTCCTTGATCTACTTGGGAAGTTCTTCAGACACAGGTGGTGGGTCACCTCATGGAAGGGAGAGAAAATTCTTTTTTTAAAAACGATTTTATTGATTTATTTAACACAGAGAGAACAAGAGAGAGCACAAGTAGAGGGAGAGGGAGAAGCAGGTTCCCCGCTGAGCAAGGAGCCCAATGCAGGACTCTATTCCAGGACCCTGGAATCAGAAGTTTAACTGACTGAGCCACCCAGGTGCCCCAGGAGAGAAAATTCTTAAGAAGAGCACAGAGTGAGGAGACAGAGGGCCTAAGACAAAGAATACTTCTCCTTAAAGAATGCACAGGCAAGATCTGCTACAGGGCACCAAAAAGGCTGGATGAAAACAAAGAGGAGGCAGTAGGTGAAGGGCAGAGACTGTTTCACGAGGTAGGGACACACGGTCATTTGCACCGACAGGGCCCAGGAAGACAGGGCTGGATCTTTTGCACTTAGTACAGGTGACTGGTGAAGCAGCTGCGGTAGAATCCTGAGGTCAGAAGCCTGAGAAATGGGAGGAGAGGGGGTGAGAAGGTGTAGGGAACTTGGAGACGTCTGTAACATAAGGAGAGAAGTGCAGAGATAAGAGAAGGGAAGGTACATTCCAGGCAAATGTTGTGGTTGTTCCTCTTCTCCCCTTCCTGTCAGAGTTGATATTTTTACAGTAAAAGTTCACAAAGAGGTGGAGGCAGACAAGTGACGAGGAGGGGAGTGGTCCTCGGAGGACTGGATAATTGAGACAGTCGCTACTTTGGGGCTCCTGGTTGGGGCTGGCAACCGGTATTCCGAAGAGAAGGCGCTGTTTCCTGCATGGAATTCAAGAGGGAAGCAGCCAAGGAGAGCATCGCTTATGGAATATGGCAATCCTGGGGCGAGAAAGGAAGGCTTCATCATCTCATGCCTGCTGGCCTCTCTCTGCCTAGGAGGCAAGTCTCTCAGTTGTCAGGGGAACAGAGGGCAGATCAGCAGCTGGGAGTGACAGAAGGAATTGTTGCAAATAACTGGAAAGCACTGAGGCGAGGAAACACAGATTACAAAACAGGGTCTCGCAAATGAAAATGACGGCCAGGAATTAACAGAGGTATCCATTTCTTGCGTTTTTCTTTTTCTAACAAACTCACTCCTTCCTCCAGGCCTGACCAACAAACAGTCTTCAATTCTCAGAGGACCTGCCATATTATAGGGGAGGAAAAGGTTTTTCTTGACCCTCTCAGGGTCCTTGGCTGGGTCTGGAAATTAAATTGATAAGAGAAATTAAAGGAGAAAAGCATATGGATTTGGGCGCCTGGGTGGCTCAGTTGGTTAAGCGACTGCCTTCGGCTCAGGTCATGATCCCGGAGTCCCGGGATCGAGTCCCACATCAGGCTCCCAGCTCCATGTGGAATCTGCTTCTTCCTCAGATCTTCTCCCCTCTCATGCTCTCTCTCGCGCGCTCTCTCTCTCAAATAAATAAATAAAAATCTTTAAAAAAAAAACCATATGGATTTATTTAAGGTAATTTTTATGTGACATGGGAACTTTTATAAGGAAATAAAGACCCAAAGAAATAGTTACAGGGACGCCTGGGTGGCTCAGTCGGTTAAGCCGTCTGTGTCCGGCTCAAGTCATGATCCCAGGGATCCCATGATCTCCTGGGATCAAGTCCTGCATTGGGCTCCCTGCTCAGTGGCGAGTCTGCTTCTCCCGTTGCCTGTTCCTCCCCCGATCACGCATGTGCTCTCTCTCAAATAAATAAAATCTTAAAAAAAAAAATGTTCATTCAATGATCCCATGGGGAGGGGGTTGGAGGGGAGAGCAAAAGGGGTGAAGGGGGTGGGGGTATAGGTTTCCAGTAATGGAATGAAGAAATCACGGAAATGAAAGGTGCAGCATGAGGAATATCATATGGTCAGTGGTATTGTAACAGTGTTGTATGGTAACGCATAGTAGCTACACTTGTGGTGAACACAGCATAACCAACAGACTTGTTGAATCCCTATGTTGTATAGCTGAAACTAACTGTAACCTTGTATGTCAACTACACTTCAATTACAAAACAATAAAAATAAAATAAATTTCAATGATCCTTTTACATCTGAAGCTAAATTTTTCTTATTAATAAACATCTTGTTTGTGCATAAGTATGTCTATGCATCTTTTTAAAACTATTATCTGATCAGTATTACTAAATATGGGCAGCATTTGTGAAGATCTTCCTCAAAGAATTTGCATTTACGAAACACCTTATCTTAAAAAGCTGAAGATATAATGCTCAGTCAATCTCAAGATTCCCCATAGTTGGGTGCAATTTGGGAGACAGGACCAAAAACACAGCTATTAAATTGCAATAACATCTGAAACATTTCCAACTCACATCGCGTGTAGAATACAAGCCTTCACTATTCTCTGGACCCAGGAGTTTCTTCATGTTTTCCTTTATGTTTTCTTTTCTCTGTTGTCTGAAAGTTTTCTCCTGATCACACAGAGCCATACTGAATCGGAGGTCTGGGGATGAACTGTATATAAAACAAAGAGTCATGAGCCAATGTCCCCAGCAGTCTTGTTATAAATCACCTAGGTCCCAGTACTCTCGCTGATGTACGCCCATTGTTCCCCTCATGCCACTTCCTAGAAGGGGAGCTGAAACAAGGGTATAAAATAATGGCTGTCTTAAAGTTCCGGGTTCTAAGGCATGTTTCTAGAAAATAAGGAGCAGGAGATGTTTAAAAAAACAAAAACAAAACAAAAACAAGCAAACAAACAGCCCCGTAAATTCATCTTATCGTAGCCAAGACTTCGGGAAGTGCTTCGGAGAATAAACCTGTTTAGATCTGTTTGGCACAGTATTTCCCACGTTTACATGATCAGGAATGCCTTCCCTTGGTTCTGTATGCCCCACTTCTCCACGATGTAACACTAATGTTCCCAAGAGTCTGTGTTCTCAGGAGCACATCTGTAGAAATACCATCTTTAATGAATTGCCTTGCCTAAGAGATGTCCCTCTGTGACCAAAACTGTCAGAATTATTTCATATTTTAAAAGTTTACCCTTTAACAATTAAAATAAGTCAGTGGATCACTCACAATATTTTCCACCCAATGAAATAAATGCACTTACCAAACTTCAAGAGACATTTCCAGAAACATTTCAGTGACCTAGAACAGATGTATTAATCAGATTAGGCCATAAAATGGATGTGTGTTACATATAATGCAAACAAGGTCAAAACAATTTTTGAGTGCCAGATTATTTTTAACCTAAAAGAATCCTAAAAATAAAAGTAACACAACATCATGACCCTAAATTATGGATGTATTTCAATAAATATATTTTTCATGATACAAGTTATTTAATTAGTCATTTTAGTGAACATAAGAATTGCCTCTGCATAGTTGTTTTCCTCTTTCACCAACATGAAGTAGTTGAGTTCTACAGTCATTATGCATGAAACCTAAAGATTGCCTGAGCTCTAAAAACTATGAAGATGTGCCTATTATTCAGAAACTATCCCTGGGCCAGGAAAGCCTGGGTGAAAATGTACACAGGTGCATTTGTGACAAGTGTGGGCTGGAATAAACTGGAGACAGAATACCTATCCAAGATGGCAGCAGGACCAGGGGCCAGCCAACTGTGGTCAGCTTCAGGAAACATCTACAGATGGGAGGTGGGGCTCAGGTTTTCATTTTTTCAACACTGTGTGAACCAACCAAATTTATGGGAGGATTCCATCCTGCCAATGGGCCAATTGTGGCTTAATGGAAAAGAGAGTGATTAATATTCACAGAGAAGAAGGGGTATTAAAAGATGTCTTTCCAAAGACTACACATGTGTTGTATGGAAAGACCTTCTCTGTATTACCCCCGCCATTACTTATAAATAATGTAATTTTAGATTGTTATGAGAACCAAATGAGAAAATGTTTTGACGGTTGCTGCATAATTGTAAAATGGTGCTATTTTTTTTTAATTATATCAGTTAATTTAGAATATAGTTAGAGTGAACCTGCCCAATACCTTTGGATAGAACAGAACTCAGATATGCCTCTTAAAAGGTGAAGAGGATGTTTTTGGAAGCAACACAAAATGCTATAGATTATTGGCTTTGTTTTCTTTTTGATTTCAGAGGATGGAAAAAAACAAGCTAGCAGGAGCTTTCCAAAAGGTTAAAATAAGTTCATGGCCAACTCTCAGGACGGCATTTTATGAGTAAGAAAAAGGTACTGAACTCATATGTACAAGAATTTGCCTCTCCCACTACACTGTAAGCCTTATCTTATATAGATCTCTATTACTAGTTCATTGCACAGTGTTTGGTATTCAACACATAATCAATACATACCTATTGAATTACTGTGCAGGTGTGTGTGAGGGGAGTGCACAAGGTGATCTTTCCTTATCAAGAAACATTTCATCGTTGCTAAACGTAAAATCATGGGTTGGTCTAACACACATAGCAGTTCCTCTGAAATCCTATGACCTTTATTCATCTAGGCAGCATATCAAATTACTTTGAAGTTAACAAAATAATCAACAATCCTAGTACAAATGGAATTACATGGGGCGCCTGGGTGGCTCAGTGGGTTAAAGCCTCTGCCTCCAGCTCAGGTCATGATCTCAGGGTCCTGGGATCGAGCCTGCATTGGGCTCTCTGCTCATGGAGGAGCGTGCTTCCTCTTCTCTCTCTGCCTGCCTCTCTGCCTAATTGTGATCTCTTTCTCTCTGTCAAATAAATAAATAAAATCTTTTAAAAAAATGGAATTACACATGCCCAGATGAATCAGAGTTCAGTTATAAGTCAAAAAAGTGACTGGCTTCTAAACAATTAATGTAACTGTGGTCTGTTCTACCAATGGTAGCCCTGCTCAGACCACATCCCAGCACATCGTGTCTGTTCCCTATTTCTAAATTTCAAATGGAGTCTTTCCCAAAGGAGAGCTTGGAAATCTTTATAGTGAATGAGGTTGCTTTGGATATTCAGTGAGAAAAACAAAACATGAGTAAAACATGGTCTGTTTTTTTTTTTTCCCCAAAAAACATATGAAATCTGGTATTAAAATGAGACCAGATTTACTGTTTTCATCGCCAGAGGGCAAAACCACCACGGGAGAACGGAAACTCAAAGAACGACATTACAACTCTTTGTGAAGTTTTCTAACAAATGGAAAAGATTCGAAGCCAGAATGGGTTTCCTAGTCCAATGGGCCACATGATGACAGACTTGAGAAAAAAAGATGGTTCCCCAGCGGGCAGGTCCCTAAGCAATTCAGATGTTAAGATAATCAATGCCTGGCTACATCTAATGCCTACTTGTCCCGACAACTTAATAAATAAAAGGAAAATCAACTGTGCTATGTTCACGATCATATTTGTCTTCTCCGCAGAATGTCCCTTCTATAGCCACGCACAGAGCTTCTTGGCTAAGACATTCACAATCCTAGACTAACTGGTAAGACTTCTTAGATGAAGGCAGGATGAGAGAAGGGAAGACATGGAATTTTCCCGCCATGTGGAGTAAAACAGAATGTGCTGCGGTGGGACCTGTCACATGGATTGGGATCCTCACTTCCACATGTTGCCCAAGTGGATCACCCATGATCGGGAGGAAATTTTAAACTCTCCCACCTGGTGTGCTATGCTCAGACATGCTATGAAGACTGACATTCACAATCTCCCCACACCTTTTAAGCTGAGACATGTCATTCAGATGCGATAGCCACAAAAACATGTACTTCCTGTGAGGCATGAAACAAGTATTGTAAATTCCTTCCCACGCACCACATCGCGGTCTTCCACACTGCTTACAGTCCCAAAGCAATTTGAAGGAAAGGTGACTGAGTCTCTCTGACTCTCCCCAACCCCATTAACGCTATCTAGCTAGAAGCCAGACAAATGAGAAGAACTCCACCTCTTCTAGGAATTATAATGTAAGAAGCAGATTGTACTCAGTGTACGTTCTTGTGGAAAACAACAATGTCATCTTTGAATTCCACAGAGGAAAGCAATTTTAGATGCTTATAATGGGAGATGTTCACCCTGGGGGTTTTGTGGGGGAGGAGGGGACGAGAAGGTAAGGACCTAGAGGAGAGGAATTACATAAAGAAGCCATTTTAGATTTAAAAATAATTTATATTTTAAAAGATTTTATTTATTTATTTGAGAAAGGAAAGGGAGAGGGAGAAGCAGACTCTCTGCTGAGCAAGGAGTCCAATGCTGGACTCGATCCTAGGATCTCGAGATCATGACCTGAGCTGAAGGCAGATGCTTAACTGACTGAGCCGCCCAGGTGTCCCTTAAAAATAATTATTTAAAGGACCCACCAGCTAATTTGCTTGCAAACTTTCCAGGGTCATTTTGAAATGTTAAAGCTAAAGCAACAAGCGTAGTGCCTGGCATTAAGAGGTTGTTTAAAATTATTATTATGAAAAGATGCATACAAATTATTTTAAGTTTGAGAATCTATCCTATTAGTAAAGAGCTCTTCAAAAATGTATGCCTTTGCTTATTAATATACTCTGGCATTTACAACCTTTACTTTAAAAAAAATATTACTTTGAATTCTGATCCCTTCTGAGTCTATGTACTCTTCTTCACCTACCTTCAGAAAAATAAAACAGCAACTATCCCCAGGCAGATTTAATAATCATTTACATCTTTTGAAAGAATAGCAGCATATTTTCTGTTTTATCTGAATATACCTGATCTGAATGGGATAAAATAAAATTATACTTAAAAAATAAGGGCCGCTTTTACTAAAAATCGTGTTTCTGTAAACCCTATCCAATGAGGAAGGAAGCAAATGTGGATCTAACAAGAGGCAATTCAAGTGTAGAGCAGAAATTAACAATTCCACCAATATAAGCCAGATCATGTCCAGGTAAATGTTGCAAGTTTAAAATTGAATGAGATACTGCTAAAGTCACTTTAAAAAATATATACTATGTTTATTTTTTTAATTGAGATGTGACATTTAACATTTTATTAGCTTCAGGTATATAACACAATGATTTAACATTTTTATATATTGCAAAATGACCACCACAGTAAGTCCAGTTAACACATATGATTTCTTAATAAAATAAAATTTGCATTTACTACCAGGAATCATCTAATCCATTCGTCTAAGAATTCAGGATAATTGTGCCCCTCTCCAAATGTCACAAATGGTCTTAAAAGATTTGAAAGATTAAAAAATACACTATTTCCCCAATAGTCATGTTCTACCCTATCATGCAGGTTTTTTCCTTACATTTGAGGATCATCTCTCTTTCCTTGATTTAAGCTCTCTCTTCCTTACGTACACATTAGAAATGCTAAACCAGATTTCCTGGAGCAATATTACCAAACCAAAATGCTACCTCTTTATCTCCAAGTGGGAATCTCTCAGACTCTAGTTTCTCTTTTTAAACTTAATTTACTTTCATTATTCCTGCCTGAGCACTTCCCAGATTTTCTGTATTTCATAAGTGCATTCATTTAACCATTCATCTAAAAACGACTCAAGCATCTAATGTGTATCAGGACAGGTACGCAATAATAATCAAGCTGAATGTATTCTACTCCTTGATGGAACTTCAGTCCATCAGGGAGTAGAGGACCCAAAGAGACAAGAACATTCTAAAATGCCCTATAATTTAAAAGTTGTAAATTGTGAAAGTGTCAAAAAAAGACTCACTTAAGTTTCCATTGCTAGCATCCCCAAATAAAAACATGTTCTCTGAGGGCTCCTGGGTGGCTCAGTGGGTTAAAGCCTCTGCCTTCATCTCAGGTCATGATCTCAGGGTCCTGGGATCGAGCCCCGCATCAGGCTCTCTGCTCAGCAGGGAGCCTGCTTCCTCTTCTCTTTCTGCCTGCCTCTCTGCCTGCCTGTGATCTCTCTCTCTTTTTCAAATAAATAAATAAAATCTTTAAAAAAAAAACAAATGTGTTCTCTCTCAAAGCCAGGAATTGTTTGACCTGTGTTTGAACTCTGACCTGCAACCGTCTGATGGCATTCACTTCCTAGCCAAAGATCCCCCAGACTTCTCATAAAAGAACACAGTCCTCTTGTTTCCCCTCCAAACTCTGCTTTGTCTCATTCACTTAGCTAAACTGTAACCTTAATCTTCACACATTAATACGTAGTTTTCCAAAGAAATCATCCTAACACTAACTTCACATTCTGAACTCAGCATCCAAACTACCATCTTTTTAAAGCATTGCCACTCTCTTCTATAGAAGTGCCACTCTCTTCACCTCATTCATTTTCCAGTTTGCAATCATGGATAAGCCACAATCAAAGAAAGCAATCAGTAAGAAGTAGATATGACTGAAGCCATGAGACATGGCTATTTTTATTTTTTTTTTTAAGATTTTATTTATTCATTGGGGGGGTGAGAGAGAGAGAGAGAGAGCATGAGAGGGGAGAAGGTCAGAGGGAGAAGCAGACTCCCCATGGAGCCGGGAGCCCGATGTGGGACTCGATCCCAGGACTCCAGGTTCATGACCTGAGTCGAAGGCAGTCGATTAACCAACTGAGCCACCCAGGCACCTGAGACATGGCTATTTTTAAACAATACAACTAACATCTAAATGAAGATGGCAAATAAAAACAACACACCATGTAAACTTGAGAGGCTATCTTCCCCAAAGTACTGGCCTAAACAAACGAATTTCAGCCAGAGAATAAAGGAGTGTAATCTTTCTCTACTATACCTCAAAACCTCAGCATTTTTAAGATTCTCTTGAAGTGGGCTACTTTGTTTATACAAAACACAGCAAATTCTGAAGATGTTTTATCTTCAGCCACACATGTTATGTTCAGTAATTGGTGACTAGAGTTTTGAACTGTGGTAAATGACCACTAAAGCAATCAATCACTAAACTTACAATCACTAAACTACAAATATAGTTCATTTTGGTAAGTTCAAAGAAATAAGTAAGCATGTGACAGATAGTTAAATCTGGCCAGTTACAACGAGAAAATCTAGTATTTCTTTAGTGCATACTGGGCCAGGCACTGTCCTAAAACTTTCCTGGTATTAATTAATTTAACCCTAACCACAACCTTAAGAGGTAGGCACTACGTACAATCCTGTTTCACAGATGAGTATGCGCAGCAAAGAGAAAAAAATAAAAAAATTAAAAAGATAACTTGTTTAACATCACATGGGCCATAAGTAGCAGAATCATGACTCTAACCCAAGCAGTGGCTGATGGCCTCTGGGTCTGGGGTCCAAAACAGCAGGTCCTGCCAATTTCTTTCAAATGACAACTGTGATGTTCTCTCACGTTGTGACTCCTATAAACACAACCTAACCCTACACGCCAGGGAGAAAACAAAACAAAGCAAAATCAATGTGGACCCGGCCCTAAGATTGGCTTTCTCCTAAAAATAACAACAAAATAATAAACAGCAAAAAACATTTAAAAATCAAGTGATAAATCAGTCTTGGGAAGAGCCAGATGGAGCCGGCATAAATTCCCACTCTGCAGCTCCAGCTGATCCTCACTGCCCTGAGCGATCACTCCATTCAGCTCTTGCAGACCCCGGAAAGCTGCTCTTGCAGTCCCCATACTAATCCCCGGCCACAGAGGTGGGCTAACAGATGCATCGACCTTTTTGTTTTCACCAGGAAACATACCCTGTCTCTTTACCTCCTAACTTGCTGCTTACTAATGCACCTGAGGAAGAAGCCAAATCCTGTTTGCTCGAAATTCCCCATTACTTGGTCAAAAACCTTCCATAACTCACTGTTGTCAGTAAGAAAACATCCAGATTCTAACATCTCAAATTTGAGCTCTGAGGTTGTTTGACCCCTGTGTACCTATTCTTCCTTTATGCATGAATGCTCTGCTCCCATCACACTGGTCTAGACACTGGTTCCTGAACATACTTGTCCTCCCGAGTCCAATGACTATGAGCAAAGACTCGGGCTATTTTCTCCATCAGGATGGCCTTCTACCCGGTTCATGATCCAACCACATCCTTCCTTTAAGGACAAGCCTAAACCATTGATAGCCACTGTAACTCACTGAAATCCCATCCCCTTTCACCTCCCCTTCTCATCTCCTATCACAATCCCTACTACTCTTGCTCTGTGTGTCTCAGCCATATTTCTCTTCAGTGCTGTTATTCAACATGCCAGGCAAACTTCCATTGCAGAACTTTTCTACTTGGAGCAACTTCTGCCTCCCCCCCACCACCCCACCAAATATCATCAGAGATGCTCTTAGCCACATTTTTGGAACTGCACTTGCAACCCCCTTTACAAAGATAGATAGACACCTCTTTCCTCCTTTCCTGGTTTATTTAGTACTTGTTGCTATCACTACCTAACACAAGTATCTTTTGTTTATTTATCTTGCTTCTTGTCTCCTTTACTAAGTAGAATATAAGTTCCATGAGGGGAAGGGTTCTTATTGTTTTGTTCACTGCTGAATAGGTAGTGTCTAAAGACTGTCTGGCACACAGTAGGTGTTTAATAGTTGTTTGTGAAATGAATGAATGAATAATTCATTCTTATAATTCTCACTATATATATTATCCACACTATTTGGCACATAAAATTATACTATATAAATACTAAACTCTAGTTAATGATATGCTAAATGTTTAGGGATGAAGGACAGTGTTATCTGCAATTTGTTTTTATTTTTTATAAGATTTTATTCATTCATTTATTTATTTATTTAGGAAGTGCATGAGCGGGGGAGGGGCAAAGGGAGAGGGAGAGACAGAATCTCAAGCAGACTCCCTGCTGAGGCAGAGCCCAACACAGGGCTGGATCCTACACCACAACCTGAGTAGAAACCAAGGGTCAGACACTCACCGGACTGAGCCACTCAGGTAGCCTCTCCAGGTTTTTCTTAAATACATTAAAAATGTAAGTTGGTCTGGGGCATCTGGGTGGCACAGTTGGTTAAGCAGCCAACTCTTGGTTTCAGCTCAGGTTGGGACTTCAGGGCTGTAAGACTAAGTCCCATGTAGGGCTCTGTGCTCATCGAGGAGTCTGCTTTAGACTCTCTCCCTCTCCCTCTGCCCCTTCTCGCCCCACCCACTCTCTCTCCCTCTCTTGCTCTAAAATAAATGGTGTTTAAAAAGAAAAATGGTTTGATGGTTGGGTAGATGGACAGATATGTGGCAAAGTAAATACAGTAAAAACATTAACTGTAGAGTACGTGGCAGTTATAAAAAAATCTTTCAACTTTTTTCTATGCTTAGAAATTTTTACAATAAAATCTAGAGAAAAATATAACACTTTAGAAAGCCCTTCTCTGACTGTATAACCTTTGATTGCCCACCAACTATTCCCTATCATATCCCTCTGCTCTCTTTCTTCACATTATTTATCTCTAGAGGATGTTGTATTGATTGTCCTTTGCTTTCTGTTTCTATTTACCTTCCCCATTACAGTGCAAGCTCTCTGGGAACCAGAACATCATCTTTCACGTCCTCTACTATTTGCCCATCACCTAGAATACTGCTTAGAACACAAGTGTTTAATAACTCCTTGGTAAGTAGATTAACGAATAGATGCCTATCACACTGCTTGTTTTTTTGTTGTTGCTGGTTTTTAAAAATATTTTATTAAATATTAAATTTATTTGACAGAGAGAGACACAGCAAGAGGGGGAACACAAGCAGGGCGAGTGAGAGAGGGAGAAGCAGGCTTCCCGGCTGAGCAGGGAGCCGGATGTGGGGCTCGAATCCAGGACCCTGGGATCATGACCTGAGCCAAAGGCAGACGCTTAATGACTGAGCCACCCAGGCACCCTGACAAAAAAACCCTCTTGTTTACTTACCAGTTTACACATGAATGTTTACTCCTTCCTAGATTATTAGTTCCTTGAAGATGAACTTCTTGTAGCTTTCTTAACATTTAACAAAATATTAGCTTCAAAATTTTAGCTGCTCAAATTCTCACATAAAAAATAGTCTACTGGGCATCTGGGTGGCTCAGTTGATTAAGCATCTGCCTTTGGCTCAGGTCATGATCCGGGGGTCCTAGGATGGAGCTCTGCATTGGGCTTCTTGCTCAGCGGGGAGTCTGCCTCTCCCTCTACTCCTTCCCACTGCTCATGCTCTCTCTCTCTCACAAATAAATAAAATATTATTTTTTTAAAGATTTTATTTATTTATTTATTTAACAGAGAGAGAGAGAGAGAGAGAGAGATCACAAGTAGGCAGAGAGGCAGGCAGAGAGAGTAGGGGAAGCAGGCTCCTCGCTGAGCAGAGAACCCGATGCAGGGCTCGATCCCAGGACCCTGGGGATCATGGGATCATGAACTGAGCTGGAAGGCAGAGGCTTAACCCACTGAGCCACCCAGGCACCAAATAAATACAATCTTTAAAAAAATAATCTATTGATGGGTCAGTATTTAAAAATCACATAATAAAGGTGGGGTTTTTTTTTGGCATCCCCGGGTAGGCCCAAAATGAAAGACTTATATTATTGCATTATTATTGTTTTGTTTCCATCTCTGTAAAATGTAAAGAATTAAAAATTCTTGAATGAAAATGGTCATATAAAAAAAGGTATTCTTTCTCCATCACAGAACTTTATAAATTAGAAAGGATCTTACAAATAAGTCAATCAAACTTCTCTTTTAGAGATGAAGAAAATAAGGCAGAAAGAAAGAGTGACAAATCAAGCATTCTAGAGGGAGATTAGTGACCAAGACAAAATGAGAGAATGGATCCCTGATTCCCTGAGTGGGCAGTGCAAGCCCGTGGGAATCTGGCAATCTCCATTTGGAGACTCCCGTTCTTTCTCTAGCTGGCTGCTGGCCACAGAAATCACTCTCTGTTGACTCAGTATTGAATTTTGGATGACAAAATTTGGAAGAAGTTTTTGTTAATAATGTCTTGACTGGAAACCTGTGTTCTCTTTTTGCCAAATCCAAGGGCTTTTTCCCTCCGTTTCAGACTGCTATAATCGTCTTCAAGAATAGTTTAAAAACTTCTTTTTCCACATTATTTCCTCACAGTCTGTTCTCTCCCACCTCTGTGAACACTGTGGAAAGAAGCCTGCACTCCTCGGTAAGATGGGATGCAGAAGTGAGGTGGGGCCGGAGAGCACACGTAGAGCACGCCATGTGATCTGGGGAATGCCAGGGGCTCTCCACCCAGCCCTATGCATTTACCTCTCCCCTCCACCATCACAGGTCACCAACGCAAACAACTGTCCTTCAGATACAAACTTTAAAGGACTCTTAAGAACAGAGTGATGAAGAAAAGCTGTTTGGCCAACTGTTTTCTCAGGCTCACTAAAGAAACTAATTATGTAAGCTACTTTAAATGCAGGAATGTAGTAAGTCTTTTTTAGAGCCCGGAGGTTACACAGCTAACCATAGGAAATGACAGGAGGAGAGGAAATGCATGTTTCCCTTCAATATCTTCTCCCATAATCAGACTGAAGACGGGGAAAACATACTTTGGGAAGGTCAATCCGTGCTTACAAAGCTCTCAACATTTATTGAGAACCAGTCCTAGCGACATGCTTTAGGAAGGCTGAGGGATGTTAGCCTTTGGCCACCTCTAAACCTTACCCCACCGCACATCGCACATCGACGTGTGCCTACAAAGCCTCGTAACTTGTCAGGCCCCGACTTGCTTTCAAGACTCCATGCCTTTGCATTTATATAGTGCTTATTATATTCTAAGCACTGTACGTATGGGCGGATACATCCATGTGCATACAGTAGCGATATATATTTCTATACCCAAGCGTCATTATATATTTAATATGTAGTAAATTTGATACCTAATAAATACATGAACTAAGCAACACATTGTATCTTATGTAATAAACTATGTAACAGTATAATTATGTATGGATACATCCATGTGCATACAGTATTTTTTTTTTAAGATTTATTTATTTTAGAGAGCGAGAGCAGGGAGGAGCCGAGGGAGAGGGAGAGAAATCTTAGCAGACTCTGCGCGGAGACTGGCTGTGCCTGCGGTATTCACATTCAACCAAGCATTATATGTATATGTATATATGTACTTTAAGATTTTACTTATTTATTTGAGAGACAAAAACAGAGGGAGGACATGAGCAGAGGAAGAGGCAGAAGAAGAAGCAGACTCCCCACCAAGCAGGGAGCCCAATGCGGGGCTCAATCCCAGGACCCTGGGATCATGAGCTGAACTAAAGGCAGACGCTTAACTGACTGAGCCACCCACGCGCTCCCCTCTATATTTCATATGTAATAAATTTTATACTTAATAAATATATAAACTAAATAACATATACTCTATATCCTATGTAATATGCTATAAAAAGTACAATTAAATAATTACATCTAAGTGTATTTAAAATATATGTATATGTAATATAATTACACTATATATTATTAGATGGATATATTATATACAAGTAAAATTAAGTCATTTAATCATGAGTTATCATAAACTCTCTTATGAGATATTACCTCCATTTTACAGATGAGTAAATCAAGGCACGGAAGAGCTAAGTAATTTCACCAGGATGAAACAGATAGTAAGGGACAGAGCTGGCATTTAAACACCAAATAACCTAGCTTCCAATGCCAAGGCATTAACTGCTATGTTCACTGTTCAACCTATTCAAAACCACCTCCTCGGATGCAGCGGTAGCAGGCTTCTCCCGACAATAGTCTGTCTTTATTCTGTTTTCCTCCCACACATTCCTGACTGATGCTTATCTCACGATAGGGTGGTTTCATTTCTCACATGTTTCTATCTCCTCTGCCCCCTTCCTGTCACGACCCCTACCTCACCTTTACCCCACAGAGAGGTAACTGAGGGAAGAGCCTCCTGTGTCTTATTCTTTATTTTCCTTGCACAAAACACAGCAGCCCATACGCAGCGGACGTCAAGAAACATTGCTAGAGAGATGAATGCAAGAACTTAAAAAAAAAAGTCAACAGAACTGTGGGCAGTGTATCTCCTGGCACTGGAGTAAGACATGTAGAAAATACGCTTCCTGGAGCCGCCGAAGGAGTCAGCAGGGCGTGTGGGACTGGAGTATCCCCAAGGTACCTGGGCTGCCCCACTTGCATGACCTGGTCAGGTAGCCCTTTGGGTTTAAGTTGGTTTCTAAATGGGTATACATTCATTCGCTGAATATAAACTATGTATTGACTCTGTGATTGGGCATGTCTAACCAGTACTCCTGACCTATAGGATTTTGGTTTAAGGAGAGAGAGAGAGGGAGATAAGAAATTGAACAATTTAAATGGCTCGGTCCCAGTGAATAATACCATGGATAATTATCTTAGGGCTTCAGAGAAGGAGGAGGTTACTTGGGATAGTAACAGAAAGGAGGTGAGTTAAGGAACAGGCAGGTTTGGATGAAGACAACAGTCTGAAGTCATTCCAAGGATGAGCAAAAACACAGAGCCTCTTCTGACAAGAAATTAATACATTAACCAGCCTTCCGGATCCTGGTCCATCGGTTGTTTACATTTCTCACTGTAAACTTCTAAAATAGTTTCTTATAAAATTCAAAATCCCATGTTTGCTCCGTATTAATAATTTTTCTAGGGTTTTGTGATTCCTAGATTATTGAAATTGCAGAAATGCAACAAACCTAGAAGTGTAAAAAAAAAACCAAAACCCCAAGACTATTCCTGCTGACTTTTCATTGCTGTAGCCCTGATTATTTGAGACAGAAACATCCCTCCACAGAGGCTTAATTTATTGCTAAACATGTAATTTTGGAACAGTTTGGAAGTTCTAACAGTTTTTTAATCACATGAAAAAGACTTATTATTTATTGAGACAGAACAAGAATGAAGGGGAGAGACAGAGGGAGTGGGAGACAGGGAATCCCAAGAAGACTCCCCGCTGAGCTAGGAGCCTGATGGGGGTCTCCATCCCATGACCCTGAGATAGCGACAGGAGCGCCGAAACTGGGTTGGACTCTCAACTGACTGAGCTACCCAGGTGCCCCCCAACAATTTTCTTTTTGAGTTCTCGCTCTCTCTCTCTGCCACTCCTCTCAGACTTTACATCTTCCTTGATCCTCTCAAAAGTTTTGTTAGACCTCCCAGAGGGGTCCAAAGCCATTGCCTCTCTTAAAGCAACAACAGAGACTAATGTCTCTGTATCATTTAAATGTAATATGAAGTGTAATACTTTAATCAAAGCTTATAAATATCACAACAATAAAAAGATGTGGACAAGATGTAAAAGGGAACACAAAATTTTCTCTTTAAAAAGCAAACACTCAAACAGACAAATAAAATAGATTCCCAAGTAAATAGATTTTTCTCTGACGTAAGGTTGAAAAATAATGCTGTTGTGTCACTTACTTGGTTGAAAATAAAAGGAACTTCTTTCTTCTCTCCCACTTTCATAGAGGAAATGGGGAACGTCGCTGTCCCTAGAGTTTCATCCATGACATAATTGGCATCCATTAATGTGACCTGTAGAGATTAAAAGGTAGAGTACAGGAATATAATTTCTTTTGGATCTTTGGAAATTATATCTAAAATTTCTACCACACTTAAAAAATGAGAGTTCTCAAATGATATTTAATAGCCATTTGAGGCCCTCAATATTCAACTGGTTATAATACTTTGTCTTTTCTTTCTGACACACTGGCTACTAAAACAATCATTAACTTTTTCATTTTCCTGATTGACTTATTCTTTATCATGTTTCCAAAAATAGAATCTTGCTATTTTGGAGTGTGAGAAATAAATTAATGTAGAAAATCCATGTAACCATTTTGGGAAAGATCTATCCTAACGTATCTTGAGGTTAATTATTTTCAGTTAGAAACTTTAGATTAACAAAGTTAATTATTTTAAAGTTGGAATCCACTGATGATATTGTTATTCTGCTGTAGTTGGACCCTCCTCTTTATAACAGAAAATATGTTTTCTCCAACGCACATGAGGAGGATAAAAGATTCTTCCCAGCCCTACCTACCCCTCCAGCTTCCCACTGGACACTCCCATCACTTAATGTACATCGTGCACAACCCACTGTTCCAGGCTGCACAGCTGGACCCCAACTACCCCTGCCCGAGGAAAGAGGGCACGAAAGGGACAAGCTCAAACATCAACTTCAACGTGAATGATGACCATTGGACGGTCCGCAAATGATGCACTGACCTCCAAAACATTTTCCTGGTTAGGATCCAAAATAAACTCGAAGGTCTCATTCCACACAGGGTTTATGTCATTATTGAAGTGTCTTGTTCTCTTCCTGCTGTCAGGGGTGGAGGAGATGAAAAGCTCCACGTATGGATCTGGAGTGTCAACTGCAGACAGGAAACACAAGCGAGAAGGATGCAAAAATGTGGTTCCTAATTCCTAATTTGTTTTTGTAAATATGAGTTGTCAGATTACTTTTAATGAATCTGCAGGAGCGTATTTAAAATGTCCAAGACAACATTATAATGGAAGAACATCATAGGTTAGCTACTTCTTACCTATTATGTCCCTGCCCATTGTAACAGTCCTGGGAGAAGGAATCGTTTATGAGGTGATTTACTCAGAATTCCTCCATTCACCTAAAGGACATACATGTTCAGTCAACAGCTCAGGGGAACTGCTAAACGATGAGACCAATCTCACCCAGCTAACTACAGTATAGCCTTCACCCCAGGACAATGATGATGACAAGATCATGGGTTCAGGATCATGGAGCTTGTCTACATTAGAAAAATTATCCTAGGGGCACCTGCGTGGCTTAGTAGGTTAAAGCCTCTGCCTTCAGCTCAGGTCATGATCTCAGGGTCCTGGGATCGAGCCCGGTGTCGGGCTTTCTGCTCAGCAGGGAGCCTGTTTCCCCCTTTCTGCCTACCTGTGATCTCTCTCTGTCAAATAAACAAATAAAATCTTAAAAAAAAAAAAAAAGAAAAAGTGGGGCGCCTGGGTGGCTCAGTCGTTAAGCATCTGCCTTCGGCTCGGGTCATGATCCCAGGGTCCTGGGATCGAGCCCCGCATCGGGCTCTCTGCTCGGCAGGAAGCCTGCTTTTCCCGCTATCATTCCCTCTGCTTGTGTTCCCTCTCTCGCTGTGTTTCTATCAAATAAATAAAATCTTAAAAAAAAAAAAAAGAAAAAAGAAAGAAAAATTATCCTAATTACTTTATTTGCCAAGCAAAATAATGAAAGTCAGTGTGAGATAAATATTGTTAGTGGTTATAAGGTTGCCTTGTATAGCTGTACATGTTGTACACTGAACAACTCAGTGGGCTGCGATTTTTATTAGCGACCAACATAAATTGCTGTATTTATTATAGCAGTATTCAATCAGATGGAAGTGGGTGTCTCAAGGAAGTGACAGCTTTTTCTCTTGTACATAAAGGCCTGCTGGGATCAGGGCCTAATGTGGGTATCATTTTAAACAGAAACAAACAATGGCAAATAAAGGAACTATTTCAATTTCTTCCCATTATATATTCATATAGTAACAAAGCAACTGACACTAAGCAGTGGTAACACACATCACTCCCTCCTTAGTGGTTCCATTGACTCCTTCACCATCTTACAACACTGCACACATTACGTTTTATGGATGTAATTATACATTTATCTGTCTTCTCCCACAAGACTCAACAACTTGAGGGCAGCAATCAAGTCTTACTCATTTTTATCTCTTTAGAACCTAACAACTATCGGGCGCCTGGGTGGCTCAGTCAGTTAAGCGGCTGCCTTCAGCTCAGGTCATGATTCCAGGGTCCTGGGATTGAGTTCCGCATCGGGCTCCCTGCTCAGCAGAGAGCCTGCTCCTTCCTCTCCTTCTGCCTGCTGCTCTGCCTACTTGTGCTCTCTATCTCTCTGTCAAATAAATAAATAAATAATCTTAAAAAAAAAAAAAAAGAGAGAGAGAACCTAACAACTATCACAATACTCAAAAATCTCTTAAGGACTCGACTTTTCCCTTTAACACATCCTTCCCCATGTAATCATTGTAATTCATAACTATAAAGACCAACAGTTGAGTAATGACTGCTAGGATGTCTGTTAAGCACTTTACACACATTAGTCAGGTTCAAATCTCCCAAAGGCACTACAAGTAAGTGTTCTGTTTTAGTGTCGAGGCCACAGGAATGGAGAGATGTTAAGCAATCTGTCTAATATCCAACTAGCAAGTCTCAGAAGAAGATCCAGCTGCAGCAATCATTCTTTTAATGACATCATGCTCGTAAGTGCTACAGACGAGATCATAAGGTAGGCATTGCTATCAAAAGAGGAGCTAGACTTAGTTATGGAAAAGGGGGAGAAAGGGCAGAGGGAAGAAGGTAAGGGGGGAGGGAGAGAGAGAGAGAGAGGAAGGAATATAAGTGGTGGGGGGGGAGGGGAGAGAGAGGGAGAGAAGAGGTGGTACAGAGGTCCACACAGAAAGATATAAAAATTGAAAACAAAGGAAAAGCAAATAGTTCTCAAATGACTGTTCTTCAAAGAAACAGTTTTTAAAAAATATACTTTGTCTTTCAATAATAGTTATGGTCATCAAACAATTTCACCAATGCCCTTCACTTAATTTTTAAGCCCTGTTCATAGTTCTATCTGGTGAACACATTTTTTATGTGTGCGTTTTTATTGCAAAGTAGAATGGTCTACAAAGGAGGTACATGCATTTGGAATTGTCTTTTATTTAATTTTCTCACTTGGACTTAATGCATCATTGGTCAAGGGCAGCTGAGTCTCAAAAGAGTACAATATAAATGCCTAGGGTCCTGGTTAAAAATGCAGACCCCTGACTCTCATCTCCTAAGACCCATATGATCAATAGAGTCTGCACTTTTAAATATTCTAGCTGGCACTGATGGAGGTCACCTCCTGTTCACACCTTTGATATCCTGTTTTAGAGAAAAGGAAATAGGCAGTTTAGGGAATTTCATTTATTTACTATTTGTTTTTACAGATATATAAAACTGGCATATAATATTGCATGAGTGGAACGCATCCAATGTGTTCATCTGATACACTTACATATTGCCATCTCTAACTCAATGCTTCTATCTCTCAAGAGAACCGTGGAAGACAAAATAGAAAACAAGAAGACTGAGCAAGAAGGAAGGCAAAGGGAAATGGGCCAAAAAAGAGATGGGCATGTGAAAAGGTGACTCTTCCACCTCCTCAATCAGGAGACGTTCCTTTGCCTCAACCATATTTCTGCCATGGTGCCAGGGCTGAGGATTGCAAATCAGAAACAAAATGACATATTTAGAACAGCAGGTGGTGAAAGATCATCAAGAAAAATATCTTTCCTCTTTTAAGTAGAGGTCAGCACATGATTTAAAGGAAAAGACTGACTTCGTGTTAAATTCATAAAAATGTAGCCCTTCTTCATCCCATAGGGCAGGTTCTTTCTCATGGGGCTAATGCTCTTTTCTATTTGTTTCCCCAAAACATGAGAAAACCCAAAACCAAGCCAAAAAATCAACCTGGAAAACAAAAAGTATCTAGGAAGAGGAGGCATGCAAACGGTAAACATCATTCATTCATTCAACAAGCACTGGAGTGCCTGCTCTTTGCCAGGAACCTCCTGTCAAGCAGCCCAACATGATACTGCAGATTTGAATGATGGAAGTGAGTCACATGCTAAGAGCCTAATTTTAGAGGCAAGAGTAAATGGGAGGCAAGCAGATACACTACGCCAGTGACTAGTAATTCAGTCACCTGGGTTATTACCCACAAATAAAGTCAAATCGTAGGCGGAGAAATTGCCTTTGAGGCTTGGTCTTCATTTGAATCTGGGGAGAGGAGGGGGAGGTTTTCTCGGGTCAAACAAGAAGAGCGCAGAAAGTTAAATTCCTTGGGAGAAATCATATTGGAAAAGAATGCAGCAAAATGAGGAAGCCTAAGTCAGTCAGGGAGATAAGAGCTGTCTAAGGCATTCTGGATGCTCTGCCCAGATCATATACTTCAGCAAATTCTAACTCTGACAAAATGATAAAGAA
>CM053618.1:38791298-38803111 GCA_028646535.1 Procyon lotor | reverse complement strand
TTACATCCTTCTTAGGGTCCGGTTACTCTTTGTTGGTCACAGGTGATTATCATAAAAAAGACACCCACCCCACATGCCTAGGGCAGGGTGGTCTGGTTTGTTCCCTTATCTCTGGTTTCCCCACACTTCCATGTTTTTAGGATTTCTGTGAGCCTGATCACTTACCCCCTCTCTATCTCTCTACCTAGCCACCTGTCCCTTACTCATTCTTCTCCCTGGAACAGTAACCCTAACTGCCCTCAGGGAATGGGACGATGACCGCTCTGGCTGCTTCCTGCTGAAATGAGGTGCAGGGTGTACGGCAGTTAGAATCTATCCAGGGGTTGGTCCAGGGGCCCGCGGTATCGCTCCAGGGGGGTCCTGATGGACAGCAAATGGTACGTACATCAGCAGATGCAAAAGGATGAACATAAAACAAGTATGAGGCCCCAAATTATGATCACATCCCTTAGATAAGATCCCCAATTACCAATTTTGTCATACATATCTGTGGATACCTTGATCAGATAGACCTTTTTTAAAAGCAAATTAGAGGGGCACCTGGGTGGCTCAGTCAGTTAAGCATCTGCCTTCGGCTTAGGTCATGATCCCAGGGTTCTGAGATCGAGCCCCACATTCCCTCTGCCTGCTGCTCCACTGCTTGTGATCTCTCTCTCTCTCTCTCTCTCAAATAAATAAATAAAATCTTAAAAAAAAAAAAAGCAAATTAGAATCTAGTTCGATTGTCACTCTGGATTCTGCTTTTCACTTTTAAATACAATCAATATTCTGCACCTCTTGTCAAGAGGGGTACTTGCGTGAGCTTCTCCCCTCGCTTCAATAGCAAGGGGCCTGTTGACAACGTCTGACAACATTAAGTCGTCAAAGGGTGCTGGGCAGTGGAAAACCACAGCCAGCTGCAAACTTTGATACCACCACTGGAATCACAGCTGATCTTTGCAAGTTGGGAGAAACATCCCTAGCAGCGGCGGACACTGCGGGGTGAAAAGTTTTACGACCTGAGTTTAAAATCAGATTACGATAATCACACAGCTCACTTTCTTTACATCATCTCTAATCTTCATTGGCTTCGGAAAGGAGAGCTTCGGGGAAGCTTTGAAAAGGGAAAGCAGTCCATTTTGACAGCAAAACTAAGCCCAGTGCTTTAGAGATACGCGTTAAGGGGGGGAAGAAAAAGGCAAATGCAGGAAAAGAAATGTTCAGGTTTTTTTTTTTCTCCTGCATACTTATTTCGTGGTTTTGCGAATTATAATGCCTATAGGGTAACTGGATGTTGAATCACTGTTCAGCTTCACCTTGATTCATTCCAGCCAAACAGGTGGTAAAGCAAAGAAGTAATGTGTGGGCAAAGACGTTCTTACCTCTTATCCTTTTATTTAAATCCTGACAAACAAAAATCCTGGGGGTGTGGGATACAGGTCTTTGTTTGCTCCCATAAAGATGACATGAAACTACATGCACCAGAAATAGCTTCAGAATTCCTGGGTTGTAAAACCTCTCATAAACTTCAGTAGTTTAAGGAGTGCCTACCTAAATTAATAACAGGTCCATCTGTCATTTCAGCTTTGTCTGAGCAAAATATTATGTGATTCATGATGGGGGCTGATGGTAGCTTCTATACTCTCTAAATTCTATTTTAAATGTCCTCCATTTGCTTTCTCATATCCACTTTGCTCAGCAACCTAAACCCTCTGCTTTAAATAAGGATGTCATAATTCTTGCAATAAACAGAAAAAAAAAAATCCCCAAAGGAATAGTTCTCCCAAACTCACAGTCAAAATATCACTTTCCAAATAGCTATTACCGCTGATGGTGAGCTTAAAGCAGGTTTCTCAAAATGCATTCTTCTCAGAATCATCTGGAGTGTCAACAATGCAAACACTCTACATCTTCAGCAACCTGACCAGGTGATTCTCATATATGCAAGCTTGAAAAACATGGTTTAAAGTATGTATTATTAGAATCAACTAAGCAACACTGATAGAAATAAAACCCACAGAAACCCACAGAAAAGCAGAAACATTTTGGCATTGAGAAGTCAACAGGCTTACTGATCTGTCATGGACTAATTCTGCCCATAGACTATATCTAGCACAATCCAGCAATTCACTTCCATTTCTTTCCATCCATTAAAGACATTTCCAGGGGGTCACGTGAAAACAAATTCAAGGATAAAGTACGCGAGGGGTGTTAGTTGGCAATCTACGTAAGGTGACAGACCAAGCATTCTGCTTCTGTCACCACCAAACAGGACACCATAGTAAGACCAAAAATTAAATAATAGTTTGTTGAAGTAAATGCCTCTGAACTGTCCTCAAATGTCGTCCTTCCTTTGAAATATTTATGATTTTGTGATAATGCTAATTATGCAGAGAACGTAAAGCTTTTCGATTTAAAGGTTTAAAAACGTAAAGGGTTTGTAATGGCCAACCTTTTCCCTTTCCCTGTACTATGCTGACCAAGTGGCTGGCCAGGAAAGGCATTGTTAGCCTCACCATAAATGTACGAATTTCAACAGCAGTTCAGTTCTTTTTTTAATGCATAGTTTTTGTTGAAGGATAATATACAGACTTAAGAGTTAGCAGATCGTTTAACTGTAGTCTGTTGAGTTTTCAGGTCGAGATACACAACATTACCAGCATTCCAGAAGCCTCCCTCAACTCCCTCCAGAAGGCTGACTACTACCCTGCCTTCTATCCCAGAGAATATTTTTACCTGCTTTTTCTCTTTATATAAACAGAATGAATAGCACAATATGTACTACTGAGTCTGGCTTCTTTTGTCCACCATTATGCTTGTGAGATCCATCCACGTTGACATGTGTAAAATAATGTGTTCATTATTATTGATGTAAACTGTTCCATTGTATGAATGAATACTCCATAAAATGTTTATCCGTGTCACTGTTAGCAGACATTTGGATTGTTTCCAGTTTGGGATATTACCAATGGTGCTGCCATGAACATCCTTGGACGTGGCTTTTGTTACATACGAATTTGCATACATATGTACGTTTCTGCTGCAAGATTCCTATGAATGGGATTACTTAGGAATGAAATTTTTACGCCATAGTACATACTCCCTGGTGTTAATAGTCACATGGCAGCACCTCCTTCCCATACTCAATACTGTGAGTCTTGTAATTTTAAACATCTGGTGGATCTATAACGTTATCTCTGTGGATTTATTTTACACATCTTTGATGACTATGAGGTTGAGTACTTATTCACATGTTTTTATTGGTCAATTGGATAATCTCTTGAGTGAAGGGTATACTCAAATACTTTGTCCATTTTTTTCTATTGGGTTGCCTGGTTTTTTAAATTAACATATAATGTATTATTTGCCCCAGGGTACATGTCTGTGAATCATAGATTACACATTTCTCAGCACTCACCATAGCACATACCCTCCCCAATGTCCATAACCGAGTCACCCTATTCCTACCTCCCTACCACCCTGCCACCCTCAGTTTGTTTCGTGAGTTTAGGAGTCTCTCATGGTTTGTCTCTTTCTGGATCCCATCTTGTTTCATGTCCCTTCCCCACCTCCCCATGACTCCCCGCCCTGCCTCTCAAATTCTTCATATCAGAGAGATCATATGATAATTGTCTTTCTCTGACTGACTTATTTTGCTTAACATAATACCCTCTAGTTCCATTCCTGTTGTTGCAAATGGCCAGATTTCATTTCTTTTGATGGCTGCATAGTATTCCATTGTGTATATATATACCACATCTTCTTTATCCATTCATCTGTTGATGGACATTGTCCATCTGTTTTAATTCATGCTTTTCTGTCTTGTAAGAAATCTTTAGTTATTTCACTGTCATGAAATAGTTTGCACTGATTTCTTCAAAAATATCATTTTACTTTTTAATGGGGTGGCTGGGTTGTGGACATTGGGGAGGGTATGTGCTATGGTAAGTGCTGTGAAATGTGTAAGCCTGACGATTCACAGACATGTACCCTGGGGCAAATAATACATTATATGTTAATAAAAATTTAAAAAAAAATACAATCTTTTAAATCCGAAAATATTATTAAAAAAACAAAAAACAAAAATATCATTTTACTTTTTAGATCTAAAATCCAATTAGAATTACTTCATAATGACTTTTTTAAAGATTTTATTTATTTGTCAGAGGGAGAGAGTGAGAGAGAGCACAAGCAAGCAGAGTAGCAGGCAGAGGCAGAGGGAGAAGCAGACTCCCCACTGAGCAGGGAATCCAAAGTGGGGCTCAATCCCAGGACTCTAGGATCATGACCCAAGCCAAAGGCAGATGCTTAACTGACTGAGCCACCAGGCACCCCAAAATACCACCTTTAATCTTTGCATTGCAATATAACTTTTGCACAAATCAAGTGGTCATATAAATGCAAGATTGTTTCTGGACTTTTACTGGTCTACTAGTCCATTAGTCTATTCACCGAAACTCGTATTAATGTCACAGTCTTAATTATGACAGTGTTATAATAAATCTTGATTTCAGATAGTATAAGTCATCTTTCTTCAACTTCTTTATGGTTATTTTTGCAGATATTTTATTTCAACACCTCAACGATGTCATTCTGTTATCTTATGGTTTCTATGTGTTCTCTTAAGGAATCCACCCTCAGTTTTCTGTTTTTCTGAATGTCTTTCCCAACCCCCATGCCTTTAGAATTTTTTTCTTTCCCTTTAGTTTCCAGTAATTTTATTGCAATATGCTTAGGACTAGTATTCCTTGTATTTATCCTTGGGTCCATAACACACACACACACACACACGCACACGCACACGCACATGCACACACACACTTTCTCGTTTTGAGTGCTTTTTTTCTTTTTTTTTAATCATGCCCTAGATATTCCGATATAAAGATATTCCTAGATATTCTACAGTTTATTTCTCTTTTTGTTCTCTATGTTTCAGTCTGGATATTTCCTACTAACCTATTCAGTTGATTAATTCCTTCTCTTCAATTGTGTCCAAACTACATTATATCTATCTATTGAGTTTTTAATTTTACTTACTGTGTTTTTAGTTGTAATTTTTCCATTTTATTCTTTTTTATATATCTGGTTCCCTTTTTAAAGAGTATCAATCTTGCCACCTATTTTCTTGGACATATTAATCTTAGTTATAATATGATGTGGTCTATTCATTTTTCTTCATCTTGTCTTTTGGAACACCTGGCAATTCTCAGCAGAATGCCAGACCTTTTTATGAAAATCTGTGAGGCAGCTAGATCTACATCCACAGCGGACCCAGCTTATCTTCTGGCAGGCAGTGAGAATAGAATGCATCTCCTCAGTTTAACCCAAAATCCCAAACTTGAGATTGACTCAAATCTTTGTAAGTATCAACCTACCTCTTGTTCATTCCCACTGTGTAGCAGGCTTACATTTGGCAGTTTTGATCTCCAATATTTTTCCCTCTTAGCACCACGAGGCTGCCAATATCTCTGCTTTGTTTTGGGGGCATTTTTTTTTTTAAGATTTTATTTATTTATTTGACAGAGAGAGAGAGATCACAGGTAGGCAGAAAGGCAGGCAGAGAGAGAGGGGGAAGCAGGCTCCCCGCTGAGCAGAGAGCCCGACGTGGGGCTCGATCCCAGGACCCTGAGATAATGACCTGAGCCGAAGGCAGAGGCTTTAAGCCACTGAGCCACCCAAGTGCCCCATGTTTTGGGGGGATTTTATGTTTGCTTCTCAGCCTGTTGTTCTGCACAGATTAAGGCTTTGGCTAGTAGACACAGTGAAGGCACTCTCCTTTGGCTTCTCTAAGCTTCCCTTCTCTCAGAGATCTTGCCCCTCAAGTTCTAACTGGCTTAGTTTTGAAATGCAGTTTTGCTGTTCCCCAAGTCCTTTGAGATGGCCAAAGCTCTGTTGGATTCTCTGCCTCTTCACTGCCTAGATACTTCCCACATCCCTGTCTCCCCATTACCCCCTAAACCCACCTAGATCCAGCAGTGGATTGAGGAGGGGAAATGGCTTGCAGAATCCTGGGCCTACTTCAATGACTTCTTTTCTCTGGGATATTGGTCCTTCAAATCCCACTTGACCAGTGGCTTTTCAATCCTTCTGACATTTTGAAAATTAATTTAATCCATGACTTCTAAGTTGCACTCAGGGGAAATGAATGCTCTGCTCTAAGTTACTTCAGCAAAGTCTGATGACAACTGAGTCATTAACCTGACCCAACATATACTGATCCCTTTTCCTTTTATTTCCACTCCTCACATGATTGACCAGAAATTTATTGCATTTCTGAAGTACCCTATCCACTACTCATCCAAGGACACAACTCAGACTCATCCTTCACTGGGAAAACAGAAGGAGAGAATTAGATGCACTCATTCAATTTCCCTTCCACATACCTCACAACCATAAGGCGATGTTTATAATTAGAAAATTTATTTATTCATACTTAATGATTTATCAAAAATAATTCATACTAAGACCTTCAGGTCTTAGAAGAAAAAGTCTCTATACCCTCTTGTCTCAATTTCATACTATTCTCTACCTCTTCTATTTCTCATTCATCCCTAGCCCAAAGTTTAATCTGTAATTATTTGCTTTGCCCTGGCCACATCTTCTCAACCTATAAATAAATATTGATAGTAACAAAATAAACAAAATTTCATTAATTTTGCCAATTCCTCAAGATCTTTCCTATCCTCAGCAAAGAGTTTAGAAAAATAATTGTAGTCTATACTGGGGCAGCTGGGTGGTGCAGTGAGATAAGCCTCCGACTCTTAGTTTCTTGGTTTCGGCTCAGGTCATGATCTCAAGACCTGAGATCAAGTCCCACATCAGGCTCTGTGCTCAGTGGAAAGAGTCTGCTTGAGATTCTCTCTCTCCCCCTCCTTCGACCCTTCTCACTATGCTCTCATTCTTTCTCTCAAATAGACAAATAAATCTTTTTAAAAATGTAGTCTACACTTACTGCTTCTAATCCCATCATCTTGTAAAATTCCAGCCCATTGTGCTTTACCTTGTTCTATTACATAATCAATGACTCTTCCTATTGTAACTTTTTTCTCAGCTTTATTGAGATATGAGGTGTACAACATGATGATGTGATACACATATTGCCAAGTGATTAGCGCAGTAGGGCTAGTTAACAACTCTATCCTCTCCCGCAAATACCATTTCTTTTTGTGGTGAAAACCTTGAAGATCTACTTTCTTAGCAACTTCCAAATACATAATACAGTATTGTTAACTATGATCACCATGTTGTAATTAGATCCCCAGAACTTATTTATTCATCTTATATCCTTTGACTGACATCTCTCTATTCCTGCCTCCCACTCCCCGAGTTCCTGGCAACCATCATGCCCCTATTGTAGCTTCAATATAGAACTCAACGAGCTTTTTCTCAATGGAATAGCCTTTGTGCAAATAAAAGATATCATTATTTGTGATTTCCTACCTAGTTCTGTAAATGTTCCCTTAGTATATCTTTCTCCACCATTTTCCCCCCTCAGTTCACACTAACTTGTGGGCTTTCGTGTCACATCTCTTACAAATCCTTCAAAAGAGTCCCTCAAGATGAAGTGAACCCTTAAAAAAAAATGAATGCTCACGTAGTCAAAACCAACTTGTAAAGGAATGATCCATTATTTACAGAGTCTTAAAAAACACACCCAATATGTACCCCGCAGATCACGTGGCACACATGAATCCTGCAGTCTGAGTAATCTCAGATCCTTTAATGCCCCCACCATAATGCCACAGTTGCCTTTGTGAAACACACTTTTGTCCCTCACTGACTGGGATTGAGAGGGCAGGCCCAGTCCGTGGTGGGAAAGGGCTGCAGAGCGCCCCCCACTGGACCCCAGGTTCCCCTTCAGGTCAGTGACCCTCCTCCACCACGCACGGCAGCATCACCCACGAGAGTCAACATTTAGGCTGTGAGGCATCTCTGGAATCCACACATTTTGAACATTCCATACAGTCACACTGATGGTGGAAGCATCTGTGCCGAGTAAAAAAACATGGCTTCTCTTTCGCTTGTGCATATCCTTATGCTTTCTTCCGACATTTTAGCTGATAACTAAACATTACTAAGTTGTGTCCTTGTCCTAAGATTTTTCAAATGTACACACATAAAGGATGAGTGAAACGAGACGTTCTATTTTCCCCTTATCCAGTTCATACATCCCTAGTCAACTAGTTGTTCTGTTTTCTTATCAGGTAAGGTTGGCCACTATAGATCATGTTCCCTAAAGGCCACATCTACATACATCTCCATAAAATAAAAATAATTCCACATGAAGCTTCAACTTGCTGATTTAGGTATTATTATTCCTATCATGTAGGTGAGGAAACTGAGACTCAGAGGCATTTAGTAACTTGAGCAAGATCATTCAGAGACCGGGTTTTTGCCTAGTCTTTCTGAAGCCAAATTTCTTGCTCTTTCAAATACACCAACACTAATAACTCTTACCTATTTTTGCCCCTATTAACCTGTAAGTTCCATGATGAGGGCAGGAACCATATCTTTCCTATTCACTACTAGAGTCCAGCATAAAGTCTGAGACATTATAGGAACATATAAATATTATTGAAGTAATGAATGATGGACTAGCTCTGAGCAATACTGCAAAAAAGGTGATCTTTACTTTAGGCACACCAATCTTCCCTCTCTAACTTCTCTACTCATGGCTAGTTTGTTTCAACCTCCCTGGAGCTCTGTCCCACCCCATTCATTTATATTTTAATGTAAGTCAATGTCAGTCATTTCTTCCAAGTGCATTTGCATTTAACTTTTATTTTCAAGTTCTAAATGCAAATATAATAATAAACCTTTGAATCCCATCTTGCCTCTAACTCCAAGGAACAGGGTAGAGTGTAAGGGACTTGTTTGCAGATAGCAGCAACTGCTTCCTCCAGAAAAGGCACAGAGTTGGAATTGTTATGAATATAGATGCTGAAGGACAGTACCTGAAAATTGCTGGAAATGCAGAAGCTAGAAAAGTTAGCGAATTCAATGTGGTTTCGTAACACAGAACTTCGGCCATGATTCTCGATACACTGGAGAGAGACGAGCCAAGCCCTTATAACAACAGCAGCAGCGTCTAGGAGCTCAAATCGTCATAGAATACCTTCCCCTCATTTGAAATGACAAAGCAGCTTTGCGCAGTGGCAGTACTGTAGCCAATGAGGTTTATTTGAGGTGCGATTATTGCTAATTGAAATTACAAAGCAGTTTTTCTTAACACTATTTTTGAAACCCTTGATCAGGCAGAGTCTCCAACTTGAACCCCCCCTATTTTTTTCATTTTTCTTTTTCTCACAGCCTCAAATCTATAAAGGCGTTTTCTTGGGTCATGTGTTTCCTTTTGTAAAGGGATGCGAAACTATCAGAATGTAGCACCAGCCAAATGGATGCCAGGAAGAAAGCCCAGGGGCATCTACACACAAATGACTCCGTACAACGTGAACCAATAGTGGACTCAATACATTAAGGAAGTGGGCTACCATCTGGCAATTGGTAAAACAAACAAACAACAAAAACAAGCTTACTGTACAGAATGTTGATATTCTTCAGAAAACAGAGAAAGATCAATTCAAAACAAACCCAAGCAAGTGAATGTCAATCTCTAGAACAGAACTGAAATTTTTATTGCTATTTGCATTGCCTTTTAACTTAAATCTCTATAATACCTTTTTGGAAGGAAACAAAAATACCTGCACTATCAGTATCTACGCTTGGAATGTTTTTAAAAGTTTAGAATCTAGGAATGTTTCTTGGCATCTGTTTATGTTGGAGAGGAAGTGTTGTTCTCCAAAAATTCTTATGTAGCATTATAAAACATATTAACTTATTTATACTGTTAATGTTAGCTATATGGGTTTAGCCATAGATATGGATTTAGCCATAGATACGCATTCTACCCCAAACAAGAATAATTCTTATTTTTCATTAAAAAAGGCGTTCTCAACCTTGACACTGACATTTTGGGTCAGATAATTCTTTGCTCTGCAATGCTCCTTGGCCTCTCCACGCTTGGTGCCAATAGGATCCCCCAATTGTTACAGTTAAAAATAGCTCTAGATATCAGTGCCCAATGTACCCTGCGCAGCCAAATCAATCCCCTACCCCTGTTTAGAACCACTATACTCAAACAAGGCATTATCCTTGCTACCTGACGTTTATTCACTAGCAGAAACCATTAAAAAATGGCCAGATTCTCTAATAATAAATAGTACACATACTCTGTCTGTCCCATGTTTAAAACCTTTTACGATTTTTTTCTAAATTGAAATGTCAAAACTATTTAATAATAACATATTAAAATTCTACTTAGTTTTAAAACCTATCTCAATCTCCATTCAAGCTGTGAAGTCTTCTGGGAAGCTTATTGCCAGCACTTCTCAAAATCAGTAACATCAGATAGCCTAAATACACAATTCCTGAGTGCATACCTTCTTGGGTTGGTTTCCCAGAGTTATTCATACCTATTTCATCTTTTCATCTAGACCACAAATAGCTCAAAGGCAAAGCCGCTGTACAAGTAAGCATCAGAGTGAGATAGGTTTAAGTTCTAGCCATAAAACCTAACAGCTGTGTGATTTTAGATTACTTAATGTCTTTTTAAAAAATGCTAGTACCTGTAACACTAAAATAAAAAATAGCACGTAGTTTCTCGTGTGACTAAACTGAATAAATCAAGTATAATGTTAAGTTCTAAGAACTCTACTTAGCATTTTACTTATTTATTTAACACGTACTGTGTATGATATTCATCAAACATCTTTCTCAACAGTTTATAAGCTTATTTAATCCTCATTAAAAAAACCTACGAGGAAGGTATAACTATTACCCCCACATAACCACTAAGGAAGTTGAGGCCTAGAAAAGCTAAGTAACTTACCCCAAATCATGGGGTTAATGAAATAGAAGGGAGATTGGAATCCAAGCAAGCCAGTGCCCGCATCCTTGCTCCAATCTCTAAGCCATGCCTCCTCTCGAGTATGGGACAGGCGTTCAGTAGTTATCTACCACACATATTATGTTTATTTCTTTTGTATTTCTCAAGGTGCTGGGTGAGTAGGAGGTATAAACAACAGAAGCTCAGCATTTACTGATGAGGTCATTAATAATGGACATTAATAATGCATTATATATTTCTTTAACATTTCTTTTGCAAAGTTAAAAGTTCAAAGCTGTTATTTCATTTTGCATCTGCAAATTTCAATTAAACTTGTACATCAACTTAAAATAATTTTGTCTAGAATTTTATCTAAAATACTTCATAAAAGATATACTGATGTTTTGGGAGGAGTCAGTAACATTTACAAAATCCCTATCCCTTGGCTAAGTTTCATTAGTCATTTCTTTTACCAGTCATTTCAATCGCTACATTATACACTTTTTATTTTTAAGAAAAATTTTAAAATATGGAAAGATACTAAAATAACTTATACGATAAGTGTTTTCACATAAATGTTTAAGCTTTTAGAGCAGCAGAGGTATTCTCTTTGACATAAAAAGTTTAAGAGCATACTTTTTTGAGGAAATTTAAGAAACATTTAACTATTTTTAAATTTAATTCCATGAGATATTAATCACACCTTTTCAATACAGAAGTGGTATATGATTTTTGACAGAGAATTTACTTAACATATGAAAAGATGGTTCCATATCACTAAGTTTTTAAAAAGTTTTTAGAATGAAGATTTTCCTTCACTTGGTAGAACATTAACATGTTAAAGTATATATGTGATAAATGTAAAAAGTATTTAAGATAAAGAAGCTCAAGTATGAGACATATATGATTGGGGCGCCTGGGTGGCTCAGTGGGTTAAAGCCTCTGCCTT
>CM053618.1:38773892-38790798 GCA_028646535.1 Procyon lotor | reverse complement strand
AGGTCTGGAACATTTTATTCATCTTGAAATTATCTCCCATAAAAGTCCCACTGGGAAACAGTTTCATTATACATAGAATTGTTAAAAACTTGGGTGGATTCTCAAAAACATTCCAAAAATATTAGTAAACCAAAACTCATGTTCCTCATTAACTTAAGGGCTAATGCTAGGGAAATGTTTGATTTCAGAAAAAAATATACTTAAGGGTAGCGGGTGGCTATAGGCCAACAGCAGTGCCATTTATAAAAAAATATATATTTGAAACAATAATTAATCGAAGAAAAGATTGATTCTATTAATCCAAAGGTGTTATAAAGTCTCTATACATTGAAACCCAGGAAGATTCTAGATACCTATGGCTAGAAAAAACAGCAGCTTGGGTGACTCGGTCAGTAAAGCCTCTGCCTTTAGCTCAGGTCATGATCTCAGGGTCCTGGAATCAAGTTCCACATGGGGCTCCTTGCTCAATGGGGAGCCTGCTTCTCCCTCTGCCTGCTGCTCCCCTTGCTTGTGCTCTCTCTCTCCAACAAATAAATAAATAAGATCTTTTTTAAAATGATATTTTTTCTTTTCTTTTTTTTTTTAAGAGAGGCAAGTGGAGGAAGGGGCAGAGGGTGAAAGAGAATCAATAAGGGGCTTGATCTCACTACCATGAGATCAAAACCTGTGCCAAAATCAAAAGTCAGACGCTCAACTGACTTAGCCACCCAGGCACCCCAGAAATTGTTTTTAAAATTCTCTGTTTAGGAGGCACAAAGAAAGCAATATCCAAGAAGAAAGGTATAATCACACATATTTGTGTGTTCTATTCATTCATCCAAAATCCTCTGAGATCTACTAGGCCAGACTCAAGGCTAAGCACCAATTTTCTAAAAAAGTGAGTAAGACACAGGTTTTACAAATGCTTGATTAAGATGCCCAGGTGACAAGTGTTAAACAGAAGTCTGAACCGCTGTCAGAGGAGTACGGAGTGAACTGTGCCCCAGTGTATCAGAAAAGACCACGGAAGTGCCATTCCACCGTTTCTTTCTTCCAAGCTGAAAAAAGAAGGATCCAGCGATTTGCTCAACACATTCACCATGGAAATTTCTTGTCTCCAAGATGAAAAAGTGAAAATTATCCCAGGGCACAGACTATCCCCAAAGAATATTTTTTAGCTCACACAAAGATTATATTTAAGAAATAAATGTCTTCTGGGGCACCTGGGTGGCTTAGTGGGTTAAAGCCTCTGCCTTCGGCCCAGGTCGTGATCTCAGGGTCTTGGGATCGAGCCCCGCATTGGGCTCTCTGCTCAGCAGGAGGCCTGCTTCTCAGCTCTCTCTACCTGCCTCTCTGCCTATCTGTGATCTCTCTCTCTGTCAAATAAATAAATAAAATCTTAAAAAAAAAAAGAAAGAAATTTCTTCTGATAGTGATATCTGAAATAATTTTAACCACAATAGGTAATACTTATTGAGTGTGTACCATGGGTCAGGCATGGGAGTACTTCACATTAGTCAACTCCTTGAATTCTCCTAACATCTCTATGATGACAAAAGAAGACAGAGAAAATTTGCTCAAGGATACAGGACTAGAGAGCCTCTGGAGACCATGTTCTTTCATAAATATACTCTGCCTCCTCCCTAGAGATCTGATCACTGTGATATCCAAGAATGTCTACCAGAGAGGGATAATACATTTTCAAAGTCATTTCTACATTGCTCTTGCTGTTGATGAAGATTCTCAAAAAATTAAATAATGTTTCTGTACATACACACCCAACACCCTGCCTCTCAGGCAAATGTTTACAATTCAGAAGGTTGAGTTCTTCAGATATTAAAAATATCTAACACTGGTGGGGCACCTGGGTGGCTCAGTCGGTTGAGAGTCTGACTCTTGATTTTGGCTCAGGTTGTGATCTCGAGATGGGATCGAGCCCTGCATCGGGCTCCGTGCTCAGCATGGAGTCTGCTTGGGAGAATCCTCTCCCAAGATTCTCTCTCTCTCCTTCTCCCTCTGCCCATCCTCTCTCCATGCTCTCTCTCTCTCTCTCTCAAATAAATAAATAAATCTTTAAAAAATAGATAAACAAAAACACCATGGTATCCATGTATCCATTTTCTGATTTCATCTTAGGGAATGAAACATGACTCTCTAATTCTAGTTCTGAATTCTGAGACCAGCCTCCATTATCATACATTATCTGTGTTTTCCCCAACACCTTTTAAAAGGAGCAGAAACTCAGTGAGGTAGCTAAAACATTTTTTCCCCAGCTATTTCATTCTGTTTTAAAATCAGGTTTGTGGCCAGGGATGTGTGTTTTTCGTTTCACATACGTGCAAAGGAAACTATCACCAACTGAAACTTTATGGTCACTGTAGTCATTCTGCAAATAGGTAACTTCTGTTAGAAGAGGAAAGGAATAATAAAGAATACGAAGTTTAATATATAGCCATCCAACACTTGCACCTGGCACAATGTTAACATGCC
Organism: Procyon lotor; assembly: GCA_028646535.1. Lineage (NCBI taxonomy): Eukaryota > Metazoa > Chordata > Mammalia > Carnivora > Procyonidae > Procyon > Procyon lotor. The sequence continues at coordinate 38,788,329 of CM053618.1, read as the reverse complement.
CCCAGCCACACGTTAGATCTAACTACAACTTCCTATACCTTTAAAAGTGAGAGTTGTGGGGGCACCTGGGTGGCTCAGTGGGTTAAAGCCTCTGCCTTCAGCTCAGGTCATGATCTCAGGGTCCTGGGATCGAGCCCCACATCGGGCTCTCTGCTCAGCGGGGAGCCTGCTTCCCCCTCTCTCTCTGCCTGCTTGTGATCTCTCTCTCTCTCTCTGTCAAATAAATAAATAAAATCTTTAAAAAAAAAAAAAAGTGAGAGTTGTGTTAATACTGCCAAATTAATGCAAAGTACTTGTTTTAGAAATAAAGACTATGGTGAGTCAGGCGCAAATATGAATTTCAAACTACTTCTTCATAGGATATGAGCATAAGAGGGCAAGGAAGGGCTGGCACTGGGGATACTGGTATAAATGATACAGTTGAGCACACTGAAATTAGCAACCAGGTCTGGGGAGGGGTTGTCTTGTTTTTGGCTGGCTCGAGGCCCTCAGGTAAAAACAAAGAAATGAGTCAAGTGTTATGATTCAAATGTCAGCTCTGACACCTCAAAAAACAGCTCATGGGGTGCTGCTTATTATGACGTTTTAGCTATCATCTATCTATCTATCTATCTATCTATCTATCTATCTATCTATCTATCTATCTATCTATTGAAGATTTTATCTATTTATCTGACAGAGAGAGAGATCACAAGCAGGCAGAGAGAGAGGAGGAAGCAGGCTCCCCACTGAGCAGAGAGCCCAATGCAGAGAGCTCAGTTCCAGGACCCTGCGATCATGACCTGAGCTGAAGGCAGAGGCTTTAACCCACTGAGTCATCCAGGCGCCCCTGTTTTAGCAATTTAATAGTTTTTTTTTTTTAGATTATTTATTTATTTGTTTGTTTGTTTGTTTGTTCTTTCAGCAGAGAGAAACACAGTGAGTGAAGGAGTACAGGCAGGGGGAGTGGGAGAGGGAGAAGCAGACTTCCCACCAAGCAGGGAGCCAGATGCTGGGCTCGATCTCGGGATTCTGGGATCACGACCCAAGCCGAAGGCAAATGCTTAATGACTGAGCCACCCAGGTGCCCCTAATACGGTATTTTTAAGTGGTGATAATTAGGACAGGATAATTTATCAAGGGATAAAATAAAAAATCGATATAATCTTAGTATTATCTCAAAAAATAGAAAAAGAAAAAGGTGGATATAGGTATTTTACCAGGAATCAACCATTTGATTTGTGTGGCACCCTTGAGAAGGCCCCCACATACACAGACAAAACCAAAAAACCCAATAGTAGTCTGTCATTCTTCTAAACCAACATGTAAAACTTTATGGAAATTTGCCTTTCTGAATAAATGCAGACACGTATCGATAACAGAAAAGAGTGTAGTTTTCCGTTACCATGGTCTTTGCAGACATTAGGACAGTTCCTATAGCTTTATCCTTGTCCATACTGAAAGACCTTCTGTATACAAAGATCCCAAATTCAGTTTACTTGGTAATTTGTATTGATCAAGCTCACCAAATAATAATGATCCAAACTTCTCTTACAAAAGTGATAGCTAACGCCAATACCTTTTCACGCTGTAATAATCTCCTACAGCTTCTCAAAAATAAAGTACTTCGCACTGTATATCATCCCTTTACTTTTTCATGCTAACCTTCTCCATGAATTCACTTCTCTAAGGCTTTCTCTTATCTGCCTTCTTACCTCCTCCTGACTTTCTATAAACTCTCTAAGGTGATATAAAGCGCTGGCAACAATTCCCTCCCCCAATCCAAAAAAAATTCTATAATAAGTGAAATGAAATCGAATTACAAATGCTGAATAAAAGTTTTAGCAGAATGTCATAACATGGCCCTTTCTCTCAGAGCGACTAATCACCAGTGGCTAGTCCTTCCATGGGTCCTTCATTTTCTTTCTTTTTTTTTTTTTTAAAGATTTTATTTATTTGACAGAGAGAAACACAGCGAGAGAGGGAACACAAGCAGAGGGAATGGTAGCGGGAGAAGCAGGCTTCCCGCTGAGCAGAGAGCCCGATGCGGGGCTCGATCCCAGGACCCTGGGATCATGACCTGAGCCGAAGGCAGACGCTTAACGACTGAGCCACCCAGGCACCCCAGGTCCTTCATTTTCAAAAGGAAACTTCTGGAGACCACGGGTCTACTTGGGCTACGTACACAGTAGGGGATCCAAAATGTATGTGTTCCGCATCTCATGTTAATTTGTAAGTATTACTATCAATGTCCCTCATCTACACTTAAAATGATACTTGCTGCACCCCTGTCTCCTCTGCCTTCATTCTAAAAACCACAGGCCAAGTGCCTGTGCCTATGGGGGGAGCAGCTAGGAAATCAGATCCACAGCAGTTGAAGGCGACTCAGAGCAGAGAGTTTGAAGTGCTGTTGGGCTTGTCTTAAAAATTAAAACACAGTCAAACCCATTGTCTCTGCTCGACAGAGTCCTGCGCTATAGGAAGGGGTTATTGCTGCTTTGTATAAGACATAACTACATTTTTTTAAAAGTCAAATTAGGTCAATAACTTGCATGCATGGCAAGTTCCTGACATAGGCTTCCGTGAATTAAGATCGTCTTTTTTTTAACAGTGGACCTCTTGAGTTATAAAGCCTATGCCTTTTCCCCAGGCCATGGGGGGTATACCAGTTGTTAAATATGGCTTCTGATGTGACTTCTCTTTCTTCTAGTGAACTCTCATTAAAATAATGAAAGTGCAAAGGATTATAAAAAGCAAAAGAAGAATCACCTCAGAAGAACACTGCTAAGAGAGTGATTAAATGGGTTGGACAGCAGTAGGAGACAAAATTTAGAATATAAACCACTGGTCCAGATGAAAGTTGAAGAAACTGTCCTTGTTCCCTCACCTCCTGTGAAAAACTCTGCTCCTCCAAACCCCCCTTACCCTCAGATTCTATGTCCTGTTTCCCATTTTACTTCTAACTTTTACCCACTCCCTAGACATTCTTTTTCATTTACCGAAGCACCGATCTTCCTTTTTCTTAGCATTCAACTCTTCTTCATTAGCCCATTTTCAGCATGATTTCAACAAGTTCATTTTTATTCTTAATTGTTCATTATTATTTTTATTCTTATATTATTATTATTTGTATTCTTAAAAAGTATGTTCCGCATTTGCTTCCAATCTAACATAAAATGGCCAGAATAAACATTTTTTTATAAAATGAAGATCCAATCGTGTTACTGGTGAGTCAAATGTCATCAGATTTTTTTCCCCATCACATTTCTGATGAAATTGCAGTCTTGGACTTTGTCCTATTAGTGCTCGTCCCCCTCGTCCTTTGCCCTCTGTTCTCTAACAACACAGGACCCGTCTCTTGTCCTTACAAGGACTCTGCTCTTCTCTTACTTTTGAACAAGCTCTTTGCTCCACCTGGGACTTCTCACTCTCACCGCCAAGATTCTCTTCCTCCCAGTACCTTCAGGGCAGACTTCCCTGTTTCCCAGACCCAGTAACTACAACCTCCCGTTCTTTCTCCACAACCTCTTCAGAGGGGTCAATGGCCCATTCCCATATTTTAACAATAATCTAAAACTCTGCCAAACTCATCATCATAATCCTTATCTCCTCCCACCCCTCCGTAACCCTCTAGCCATTTCAGTGGGGAGATTAACCAGGAAAACCGCTTTTCAAAGCCTGGAGGAGGATACTGCCAGCAAGTTAATTTAACATTATCCTCAGGCTGTGTGGTTCAGGTCGCCTCCAGTTGCGCTACCACCAGTTTCTATGGCTATTTCCACACATAATAAACACACTCAAAGGCATAAGAACTAGAGAAACTGCATTTTTTTTTTTTAAATCCTGTAGGCACCCTGCCTCAGAGGCAGCCTGCGTGAACTCTGAGTCAGCACTCTTTCCAAAATAGAGTTAAATAGCATTTATTTTATTTCCAAAAATCGGTTTGTCCTGAGACAGTCATTTTCTCTGACACCAAGTACTCTCAATTTATGTAAAGTCAAGATAAAACACGATTCCCACAGAGACCAGAGCACCAGAGAACTTTGCAAAATGTTATCATTTGAAGATCTAGACAAAGATAACCACATTTGAAAGAGGGACAGCACCCCCTTATCAGAGAACTAGTGCAACTAAAGAGTGAACCACAATTATTCATTTTCAACAGAAAAGCAAATAAGGACACTTACGCATGTCACCGAAGGCCCCCTTGGTCACTTTGGTGGCACGTAACACCACCACCGTGAATTTGTGGGAATACTGGTGCTCCACCTGGAAATAAATAGTAGTAAATTAAAAACAAGCTTCCAACATAGAATCCAAGCAAACTGTTCTCATTGTCTCCTTGAGACTAATTAAAAATATTCAGGTTGACGGGAAGTAACATTCATACCAGAAACATCCTTTGATCCCAGGGCTCTTACTTATTCGAGTGTCTCTTCTCTCCCACCACAGGATTATTGAGAAGTTTAAACCATGCTTTAACCATGTCACTACGACTTGACTACTGGAAGTTTTCCCGTCAGGTTCACCAAGCTTGAGGGAAAATGTAAATGAGGACCACAGGCCTTCTAGGAAGACAATCAGGCTTTGTATGGAGTGACAAGGAAGCCTGGGCTTAGAGAGGCAAAGTCAGAGCAAGATGTTTGCGTTGTTTGTTTTTATTGTTACTGTTCAGTGAAAGTTTTTTTTGGCAAGACATTTCCAGAGCAGTATTTAAAATCCTTTGGACCTAAGGCCATAACCAGTGAACTACTTATATTAATTTTAATGCATTTGCTATAAACCATATGCAGCAATGTTTAAAGTTTCTGAAAGAATTTATTAAATACTTCACCTCACTAGAAAGTAGCGAACAATTCTTATCAACTGAAGCCGAATAAGGAAGCAGAACTCACAAAGTTCTCTGAGCAACTGAAAAGTACAAAGTCCTTATCTAAAGCTGAAGCCTGTTTAATCTTAGAAGAGGTCCACATTTATAAGCCACTCCTGTCTTTCCTAACTTTAATAGACTTGTTTCACTGATTAAGAAGTCCATAATTGATTTTAAAATGCTAAGATACTGGCAATACTGATAAATGAGTAATGACACTCTAAAATCAAGGAGGCTAGAAAAAGAACTATAAAAACATAGATTCATAAGGACCAGCAGTAGTGAGATACAGTATCAACAGCAACCAACAGTTTCTGAAGGCATCACTCTATCAATAGAATAATTCATGTTTAGATTTATAACACAGCATTAGGAAGTGGTGATGAAATTAGTGATGACCATACTTTGTTTAAAAAGGCAGAGAAGCATGTAAAATGCTTCAAGATAATTCTTATTCGAGAGGTGTTCTGAGTAGCTAAAGTTATAAGTTACTCTATATAAGTAAAACTACCAATTATAAATGAAATGAATGCTTACAAAGAAGCTTGTTGCTTTGAAGTGGTCAAGCTAGTTTCTTATCTCACTGAGTCTAAGAATGAACCTCATGGACAAAGGAGAGTGAGTAAAGTGATGGAAGTATATTAAGTGAAGATACAGAAAAAGCTCTCAAGTGTGAGAGGGGTCCCCACAGGGCTGCCACTGAGGGCTTTTAGGGCTGGTCTTTTATAGAAAGCTAACCAGAGACCTTAAATCCTTTTAACATCTCTATTGATATCACCACTGAGCAAGGACTAGTCATAACACCTTCAGTGGCTTACATCCTTCTTAGGGTCTGGTTACTCTTTGTTGGTCACAGGTGATTATCATAAAAAAGACACCCACCCCACATGCCTAGGGCAGGGTGGTCTGGTTTGTTCCCTTATCTCTAGTTTCCCCATGCCTCCATATTTTTGGCATTTCTGTGAGCCTAATCACATAGCAGCCCCCATCTATCTCTCCCTACCTAGACTCACCTGTCCTATACTCAGCTTTATAAACCAAACATCACACACACATTGCCCCCACTCCCCCCCCCCAAAAAAAAGAATCCACTATCATAGCTGGAGATTTCAATACCCCTTTTTCAGAAATAGACAGACCTGGGACGCCGAGGTGTCTCAGCCAATTAAGTGTCTGCCTCTGGCTTAGGTCATGAGGTCCTAGGATTGAATCCCACATCAGGCTCCTTGCTCAGTGGGGAACCTGCTTCTCCTCTGCCTGCTGCTCCCCCCTGCTTGTGCTCTCTCTCTGATACATAAAGTCTCGAAAGAAAAAAAGAAAGAAAGGAAGGAAGGAAGGGAGGAAGGGAGGGAGAGAGAGAGAAAGAGAGAGAGAAAGGAAAGAAGAAAGAAAGAAAGAAAGAAAGAAAGAAAGAAAGAAAGAAAGAAAGAAAGAAAGAAAGAAAGAAAGAAAGAAAGAAAGAAAGAAAGAAAAAGAAATCCATCAGGCAGACGATGAGTAAGAAAACGTTTGAACTTAACAAGACCATCGGTCAAGTAGATACAACTGACAAACTACCATCTATGGACTACTTTTTCTAAGAGCAGAATGCACATTCTTCTTAAGATCACATGAAACAATCATACAACATGTCCTCTCAGACCACAACGGAATTAAACAGGAAACCAAACAGAATGAGAGCTGGAAACCCACAAAGTGTGTGGAGCTTAATAACACACTTTTCAATAACACATATGTCAAGGAAGAAGTCTCAGGAGAAATTTTTAAATATCTAGAACTAAATGAAAATGAAACTACAACTTAGCAAAATTAGGGAGATGCAGTGAAAGTAATGCTTAGAAGGAAATTAAATATGTATATTGACATATATATTATTTCATACATACATATATTTCATGTATTATTTCATGTATGCATATATGAAAAGAAGAGAGATCTAAAATTAATCATTTAAGAGTCTATTAGAAAAATTAGGGAAAAAAAGCAAGTTAAATCCAAAGTAAGCAGAAGAAAAATAGTAAAAAATAGAGCAGGAATGAATAAAACTGAAAATGGAAAAGCAATGACAGTAAAAACTGGTTCTTTGAAAAGAGCAACAAAATTGATAAGCCTCTAACTAGGCTAAATTAAAAAAAAGATAGCACAAAAAAAAAAAAGATAGCACAAATTACAAATATCATAAATTAATGAGGGAAGTTCACTCCAGATTCTGTGGACATCAAAAGAATAATAAAGGGACGCCTGTGTGGCTCAGTTGGTTAGGCAACTGCCTTCAGCTCAGGTCGTGATCCCAGGGTCCTGGGATCGAGTCCCACATCGGGCTCCTTGCTCAGCGGGGAGCCTGCTTCTGCCTCTGCCTGCCTCTCTGCCTGCTTGTGTTCTCTCTCTCTGACAAATAAATAAATAAATAAATAAATAAATAAATAAAATCTTTAAAAAAAAAAGAATAATAAAGGAATACTATGAACAACTCTAAACCCACAATTAAATAATCTAGATGAAACGGACTGATTCCTTGAAAGATATAATCTGCCAAAACACACACCAGGAGAAACAGACATCTGAATAGGCCCATAAAGAAACTGAATCAATACTTAACCTTCCAAAACAGAAAGCTCCAGGCCCAGATGGATTCACTGACAAATTCTACCAAACACTTAAGGAAGAAATTATACCAATACTCTCCAATCTCTTCCAGAAGAGAGAAGCAGAAGAAACAGTACCTAGCTCATTTTAAGAAGCCACCATTACCCTGATAGCAAAAGCAGACAGAGACCTTACGAGGAAAAAAATAAAAATAAAGAACATTATAGACCAATAAGCATAGATGAAGAAATTCTCGACAAATTATGGCAAATAGAATCCAATAATATATAAAAGGAATTATAATCACAACCAAGTAGGATTTACCCTAGCTATGCAAGGCTTATTTAACCGCTCAGAATCTCACTCCATCTCTGGGGTTGTGAGTTCAAGCCCAACATTATTTAAAAAAAATAAATAAATAACATGTACAGAGAGATGATAATGTTATAAGGATTCACTGAGTGTGAACCATTTGTTACATATCCTTCTAGATGCGAATTCTCATTTAATTTTTGCAACAACCTATAAAATAGGTATTATTTATTTATATGTGACTAAAGTGAGATTCTGAGAGGTTAAATAATTTCCCAGTACCTCATAGATAGTAAAAGTTAAATTTGAATTAGAATCTATTCTTGCTGCCCCCAATGTCTTCACTCTCTGTACATTCCTTTACTTACACAGAGAATAATACCAAATACCAGTATCTTAAGAGTGAAAAGGGCTGTTTTCACTTATTAAAGTGGTATAGTTATAATTTAGTTTATTATATCTCTCGTTGATCTGAAGTTCCTCTATTAACTGAGTTATTTTCTGTATCACTCAGCTCTGTTCTAATCTGCTTTTATTTCCATTAGCCTCAACTCTGTCTTGACTAGAATGAATGAAATACTTACATACTCTTCACAGGAAATAAGGGGCAAATCAACCACTTTCTTGGTTTTTATAAGTTAATTTTTGAACCATCATCAATCTTCAGATTACCTGTATATTATTTTCAGAACAGGCATGTCAAAATCACGCCCATCTCTTTCTTGGCGCTATGAAGATTATAGTATCTGTAAAGTAAGTACAAATTCTTGGAGAAAAATGTTTAGTGTCAATCAAGAACTATCCATATATCTTTTGATAATTCTTTTCTTTCTTTCCTGGGGCCAGTATCACATATAACTTCTAACTAGTATGGACTAGGCTAACTTCCAACTTGGATGGGGGACTTTTGGTTATGTCTCAGGGTGGTACCAGAGGAAATGAGATTATTGAATCCACAACCAGTGTTCTCTGGAGGAAACTAATGACTCAGCACAATCCTTGTTGGTAGCTGGCAAAAAGAGATGCCATATTTCAATTGAGATGTCAAATAAGCTCAATACACTGACTCAGCCACAAGGTTAAGCTCTGCCTTCAGGTCTTGGATTACCTTACTTTGAGTGTCTTTTTTCATCCCTAATCTTTTCCATAGTGAAAATCACAAGCCTTTCTCTTTTCGGAAATACAATTTTCCAGTCATTAGGAAAATAGTTACTTTTTAAATTCATTCTGGAGAATTATATTACCATCTGTAACTAAAATGATTGGGCACTGGAAAAAAGAACTAGTCGGCCTATACAGAATCTATTTGAAGGTTGTTCTAATCTGCTGGAAGTTCTGCTGTTACAAGGAAGACCCTCCAAAAAACCCCAAAACCAAAAAAACAAACAAACAAACAAACAAACAAACAAAACCATCATAAAACAAATCTGATGGAAGAGAGGGAGATTCTGCATGCAAATGTCTTTCTTTCTCTACTTAACTGCCATTGACTAATTTTAATTCAAACTAAAACGATAGGCTGTTAGTATGATAAAGACTGGAAAATCTCACTACTGAACCCAGAGATTGTGATCATCACAATCAGCAACCGGCAATTTCAAACAGATCTCAGAAAATGTTTTAAAAGAATTTCTGCACTGATGTCATCTAGGAGTTAGCATAGTTTTTTAGATAAGATACCTGTTTTTAGCTTCACTTCCTGGTGTGGAGTTTCATTCCAATACTTTGAGAGGCACAAGCATTGTTTTATTATTCTCTCACATTTGTTATGAGCAGCCAGATTACCTATTTAAATCTATAAAGCTACCTAAATTTGGTTTAAGAATTCTCAGTCATAAGTGTGTGATCCGAAGGGGCATGCACACTCCAATGTTTATAGCAGCAATGTCCACAATAGCCAATTATGGAAAGAGCCTAGATGTTCATCAACAGATGAATGGATAAAGAAGATGTGGTATATATATACAAGGGAATATTATGCAGCCATCAAAAAAAACCCCACAAAATCTTGCTGTGGATGGAACTAGAAGGTATTATGCTAAGAAATAAGTCCATCAGAGAAAGACAGTTATCATATGATCTCACTGATATGAGGACTTTGAGAAACAAGACAGAGGAAAATAGGGGAAGGAGGGAAAAATGAAACAAGATGAAACCAGAGACGGAGACAAACCATAAGAGACTCTTAATCTCAGGAAACAAACTGAGGGTTGCTGGAGGGGAGGGATGGGGTGGCTGGGAGATGGACCTTGGGGAGGGTATGTGCTATAGTGAGTGCTGTTAATTGTGTAGGACTGATGAATCACAGATCTGTACCCCTGAAACAAATAATATGTTATATGTTAAAAAAAAAAATTCTCAGTCATGGACTGCCATATGCATAAATTATCCTAATGTCCCAAACACCTAAAATGTCAACAGAATTTGTTAGCTCTAGCAGAGCTAGATTTTTCTTTATTAAAAGAAAATTATAATCAGAAATCTGACTTGAGTTTCTTCTCTCTCATGAACAAGCTTTCCCCACTTACACAATAAATACATATCTCACACAGTAATAATATATATCATAATAAATATGTACATATCTTTAAAAACTAAAGTAATATAGAGTTCATTTTCACTGAAGTTAAAAGATTTTAAGTCCTATTTTAATTGGGATTACTGAGATTGCTCTAGCAGAAAATGAGTACAAAAGAGAAATTTGATGGTGACAGCTTGAGTCTAAAACACTCATCTAATGACATACTCTCCATAAATCGATAGTGACTATAACATCATCAAGATACCTAAAATTCAAGTCACCCAAATTTTTAGGACTTAAATTTTAACTGAGATGTAGATTCTGGTCTAAAGGTAATTAAGCAGCCACAGTGCCACGCACAAAAAAATATTTTTGAACATCAGCTTTTTCCCTTCTTCAATACCCTTGAAGAAATCTATTCTCTCCTTGGAGTAATTATGGGTAAGTTAAGAACCATGAGGTAGAGAGGTACACCTTCATTCTCCTGAAAGGACTCATTAGAAAACATGAAGCACCATGCTGACTCAAACATTTTTCCCCACACATTCTTAGAGATGTTTTTGGTGGCGGAAATATTTATTTAGGGACATCTGAGTGGCTCAGTCATTAAGCATCTGCCTTCGACTCAGGTCATGATCCCTGGGTCCTGTGATAGAGTCCCACATCAGGCTCCCTCCTCAGGGGGAAGCCTGCTTCTCCCTCTCCCTCTGCTCCTCCCCCTGTTCGTGTTTCCTCTCTCACTGTCTCTCTCTATCAAATAAATAAATAAAATCCTTTTTTTTGAAAAAAATTTATTTAGGCTCTTGGGTGGCTCAGTTGGTTAAACGATTGCCTTCGGCTCAGGTCATGATCCCGGAGTTCTGGCTTCAAGTCCTGCATCGGGCTCCCAGCTCCGCAGGGAGTCTGCTTCTCCCTCTGACCTTCTCCCTTCTCCCTTCTCCTCTCTCAAATAAATAAATAAAATCTTAAAAAAAAAATTATTTAGGTTAGAATGACTCACCTAGGTGACATGTTCAAATCTAAGATATCTTTGCAATGATGATTTTCAGATGTGTATGTTAAGTCTAGTAGATCCAACAGAGTTGAAAATATAGACATATATACAGATACCATTTGGGGTAGTTTACCTTTATTTTAAGGGACTTCTTCAAAACCTTCTCTTGGTCTTAGTTCATCTTTGTTATTAAGCAATAAGTGAAAGATTCATAACTAAAACACATGGACATGAGTCAGAAGGATATTTATAATGGATTACCTGATATTTCAACTCGGTTTTTCTGCCTTGGTTTCCACATCTGTGAAATGGCAATTTATATCCAATGACATGGGATTTGTCAACGGTCCCCTGAAACCAACCCAGACCCCAACACTAGAATTTCACATAGATCAATACTGAATGTCAAGTAAGTTTGGGGGATAATTTTACCACCTGTGGAATTCTCTCAGCATGAGACCTTTTAAAATCTATTTTCTGGGGATTATCTAGAGGCACTACTGATCTAGAATAAACACAGAGGGAGAACTCCACTTGTAATAATGGTAGGTCAAACAATCAGAAGACACTTCCCACAGAAAATAACTAAAAACTGAGTAAGGTTTTACAAAATAAGTAAAGATTTTCCAAATAGTAACTGTGACTGGCCCCGGCTACTCAGATATATGTGAGGATCTTTCCAATGAGATTATCATTTGAATCCGGGACTCAGGAAAGTAGGTTGCCTTCCCCAGTGCAGGCTGGCATCACCAATCTGTTAAGGGGCTGAATAGAACAAAAGGAGGAATTTACCTCTTTTCTTCCAGTCTTACTGCTTGAGCTGAAACCCCTCATATCATCTTCTCCTGACCTTGGATTGCTATTTCTACCATTAGTCCCCTGGGTTCTCAAGCCACCAGAAGCAGACTGAATGATACCCCTGTCTTTCCTGGCTCTCCATTCTGCAGATGACAGAATGTGTGACTTCGCAGCCTCCATAACCACGAGACAATTCTTCAAAATAAGTCTCCGTATCTAGATCTAACTGCTATGGTCTGAGTGTTTGTGTCTCCCCTTACCCCCAGATTCATATGTTGGAATCCCAATCCCTCAAAGATTAAGAGGGATCTCACTAAGAGATGAGAGCTTTGGGAAGTGTGAGGAACCCCCATGAATGGATATGTGCCTTTATAGAAGAGAACCTAGACAGAGTCCTTGCCTCTTCTACCTCGTGAGAACAGAATGGCTGCAAACCAGGAACAGGGCCCTCACTATATGCAACCATGCTTGTGCCTTGATTTTGGACTTCCTAGCCTCCAGAACTCTGAGCAATAAATTTCTGTTGTTTATAAGCTAAATTAAGACTCTATCTATCTACCTCTCTATTGCCTATTGATTCTGTTTCTCTGAAGAACACAGACTAACAGAGTAACCAAGAACTAACAGGAGGACTAGACTTCTTAAGTTAAGAACTTAAGTTCCGGGGCACCTGGGTGGCTCAGTTGTTAAGCGTCTGCCTTCGGCCCAGGTCAGATCCCAGGGTCCTGGGATCGAGCCCCGCATCGGGCTCTCTGCTCTGCAGGAGGCCTGCTTCTCCCACTACCATTCCCTCTGCTTGTGTTCCCTCTCTCGCTGTGTTTCTCTCTGTCAAATAAATAAAATCTTTAAAAAAAAAAAAAAAAGAACTTAAGTTCCTAGACTTAACTACTAGGAAAAAGATCGAAAATCAAAGAGAGCACCAAAAACCAGAGCGGTAAGCCCCGTTTGTGCTGGCCCAGAGAGGAGGAGGCTGAGAATAAGCAGAGAGAGCTTATTCTCAGATAAGCTCTGAGAAAGCATGAACCTTCTAAGGATTAGTACCCTCAGAAACCATCCCCGTTTTAAGTTGAAAATTCCATAGACTGCACCCTAAGGAATGACTGGTATTGGGGAAAGGTTAGAAGCTGATCACTAACCATCTTTTTCACTTTTCTAGAACAACAGCAACAACAGATGTGCTATTTGCCATATACCTCCTTAGTTAGTTTCACACAGCGTAGGCTTTGCAACAGGAGTTTTGCCACCTTTATATTTTTTATTTCTAATACCAGTGTCTCACCTTCTGATGTCCCTTGGCTGGAAATACCTTTCTTGACTGTGTCTAGAGAGTACTTTTATACACATAGCAATTTATTATTTATAAAAGCCTTGGGAAGCAGACACAGCAGGTACTACTCATACCCTGTTTTTCCACATGAAGTAGCTAAAACTCAGTTTCAGTGCTCAGGAGCACGTAAGTGAAGACGGGAACTACCACTAGAATACTAGCTCTTTGATTCCTTACCCTGTGCTGCCCCCCCCACCATGTTACCATAATAATCTAGAATAATAGCTTTCTTCTTGGCCGGGAAAGTTTCCAGTCACCCCACAATGACGTTTTTCAAAGGTCCCCATATTTTAGCAGGCAGTCATGCGAGCATACCCATGTGGTTGACTGAGTCTAAGGTGAAGACAACCTTTGGTTCTGTGGATGTGGGACAGTGGCCTTCCACGGCTAACAGGCGGTAGGAAGAGGTGTGGATTCTTTTTCATTCCAGGGAAGTGACTCATTTTCAGAGTAAAAAGATGGAAATTTTTATAAATAATTTATACTTGACCTATCCTTGTAAAATTGGCCCAAAAGAATTTCAATAAATTCTGGAGACACAAATATCCTTCAGGTTAGAAAGTACCTCAAAAGGACTCTAAATACATGGACACTGAATTCTGCCATATGTTTATTGCTCCATTTTCTACCAGGTTCTTACAAGTCAGCACTATGGGAAGCAAGAGAACTTGCTGGCTGTGAATTGCTGCATCAGCCCACGGGATTCTCCAATATGTCACTGCATCACTGGTGTGGGGAAAATAAGGCCAATCTTCTGTGCCTCAAGGCACAGTGGCCAACAGTGTTGGCCTGTCTGGTAACACTCATTACAAGTTAGCTGACTTAGTCTTCCCCATCTTTCCTTTTTACTAAAATTGTTCTGTGTTGAGTATGCTCACTTACATATTTTGAAAAGTATCTTTCTGTGAAAACAAGAGCAGGGAATTTTGTCACTAAAATAATTTACAGGGGCGCCTGGGTGGCTCAGTAGGTTAAAGCCTCTGCCTTTGGTCCAGGTCATGATCTCAGGGTCCTGGGATCAAGCCCCACATCGGGCTCTCTGCTCAGCTG
>CM053618.1:38747591-38773392 GCA_028646535.1 Procyon lotor | reverse complement strand
ATTTTTTCCTTCTTATCCACATCACTAATGATGCCCCTGCTGTCAATGAAAAGCAATAAAAGAATCCATTTTGTGAGACTTATTCAGTGTTTGCAAAAATTTTGACTGTTTAAACTATGTTTTAGATTGACAGATTGGATTGGTTGAGTAATACTTCGTGAACTATTGTCAGAGTGAAGAGAACACTCATATAAGTTACAATTTTCCATGAGGAAGAAATAATTTCCAGTTTTTTATTAATATAGGATATAGCGTGCCTAGGGAAATAGTAGGAAAATGGTATCCTTTTAATATTTAGAAAAAGAACGAGTATTATAGGAAGTGACTTAGAAAATCCGTGCTCTTTCACTTAAGAATTTTACCTGTTGCAGAGCATCTAGGAGGCTCAGTGGGTTAAAGCCTCTGCCTTCGGCTCAGGTCATGATCTTAGGGTCCTGGGATCCAGCCCTGCATTGAGCTCTCTCCTCAGCAGGGAGCCTGCTTCCCCCACTCTCTCTGCCTGCGTCTCTGCCTATTTGTGTACTCTCTCTGTCAAATAAATAAATAAAATCTTAAAAAAAAAAAAAAAAGAATTTTGCCTGTTAGGTTTAAAAAAAAACCCAGATGCTACTATCAACCAGGAATTGTTGGTCATTGGGCTAGGTGCATATTTATTACATCACCAATTCAGCAAGTTTTCATTCATACTGACCACTGGCTAGTCACTATGCAACCTTTGGGGCTTACCCGGGCGAATAAAGCAGGGATGGTTCATTCCCTCTTGGAGGAGAGAGGCAATAATTAAGCAAAGAATAAACAGATAATAAAGGAAGCAACCCAGTTTCAACAGTTGGGAAGAACCCGGGGAGGGGAAGGATGGAAAGGGTTCGCTGAGATGCAATGTGAGCGGAGGTGGGAGGGATGAGAAGCCACGCGTGGAAGGTGAATGGCGTGAGCAGGGTGTGGCTCCAGCTGGGGGCTCCACTTGTACTTGAGCCGAGCATTTGTACTTGAGCCTGTGAAAAAGCAACCAAGGGAGCTGGATGGTTTGAAACCAGGCATTAGGCTGACGTCATGGGTGCAGAGGAGGGAAACAGTTCCAGGCAAACAGGAGAGAGAGAAGTGACTTCATTTGAAAGCCCGGAGGTCATCGGTGATCTTGATCTAGTGCAGTTTCAGTGGAGGGCAGGGCGCAGAGCGTGAAGGAAGTAGAAGTGAGGTGGCAGGTGCATGGGAGGTGAGGACTCTGGGGACATGGATACAGTGTGAGCAGCGGACCCTTTAGAGAGATCTGTCGGTGAACTCAGCAGAAACAGGGAGACAGGGAGGGAAAGGAATATGGAGCCAGGGGGACTCTTGCCAGGCAAGTCATCCAGGAGAAAGTTTCATGCAGAAAAAAAAAGGCATGACTATCATGTACTTGCAGAAGAGAGAGGGATTTTGTGTCCAGAGAGCCACCGCTAGGTTCAGGTCTCTAACAGGAGGAGAAATTCTGCCTCCTGTGTGACAGGAGGAGAACCCAAAAGTAAAGGGAGTTTGCTGATTTTGTGGTGGGAAGATAAGAAACTTCCCTCTGGGGCTGTTTTCCCAGCAAAGGGAGATGAGGTCACCCGCCCAGAGATGGGGAGGGTGATGGGGAGAGATGAGCGCGAGAAGAAAGCCATTTTCTAGAACAGGAATGCAAGTTCACAGAGAAAATGAGAAAGATGCTGTGTCCTGTCCAGGGCCTCTCTGAGTGTTGAGAACATGAACCAAAAATAAAACCAGTCTGCCAGGTCATGTGGTCATTCTCCAGCTAAACGCTAGGAGCAAACTCAGAGAAGCTAGAATGGCTGAGTTCTTCTAGAGTGGGAGTTTTGAAAGCAAGCAAGTAAGCCAGCAAGCAAATCTGGAAATGCTTAAGATGAACAACCAATACCCTGAGCAAAAACACAAGACAGAAGCAAAGCACCTAAAACAAAAATGCACAGAAATTCAGGAGCTTATAGAATGCAGATCCTTTTATCTAAGGTAATTATTAACTAACAGGGAGTGGTTACAAGTTGGCTTGTTTGCCAGCATCTAGTGGGGAAGGGATTGAGTCTTCTTGCTTTCACTCCTCCTCTTGAATTCTTACTGTACCAGTTGCTGGAACCTACACCAGGAGCCGTCACCGTCACCGTCACCGTCACGCCGGGTTTGTTTTTCTTCTTGTCCTGGTTGCTAGAATTGTTGTTGTCATTTTAAATTTGGATTAATAGTTAGTGTGCCTGCATTTGTAGGGTGCCCAGCTAAGTCCTGTGTCTGCCTTATATCACCCCCTCCGCTTTCCTCAGCATTTGCTTACTTCTCCAGGCTCCTGGAAGCTGTCAGTCCTCCTTCAGGATAAGGCTTGATAGAATTTGAACCATTATAGCTCTATATTATAAAGATGGCGAAAACATATAATAGTATAATTATCCATCAGAATAGAAGGTTTTTCTTTTGCAACCTTGCTACCGGGATGTTCCTTCTTCAACCTGACATAAACCCTTCATTTTGCAACTAAAAGTCATTTCCTTTTCTTTTTCAATCCTTAGACCTTTGGAGAACAGCTGGTTCCTCTAATCCAAATGTTTTTTTTCAGGAACGAAAATAATATTGAAATACTCTTGCATTTCTTCAAAGTTTAAAAGAAAATCTTGTGTTTTTTATTCATTATTTTTCATAAATCCTCTTTTTAAAAAAATTATTTGAGAGGGAAAGAGCGTGGAGAGAGCACAAGCAAGGGAGAGGAGTGGATAGAGGGAGAGGGAGAAGCAGACTCCCCGCTGAGCAGGGATTCCTAAGGCGGGAACCCTGGGATCATGACCTGAGCCAAAGGCAGATGCTTAAATGACTGAGCCACCCAGGGGCCTTGTAAATCTTAACATTAGGGGGGCAGGCACTTGATGAATGGAAGCAATGAGGTCTGCGTGGGTCACGCTGGGCAGTATGGTGAGGGGGGGAAGCTCCATTCCGTGTGGCGCGAAATGAACTTCTGTTTGCTTCTAGCGCTGGCCTTTCCCAGATGCCCTGCCGGGCACTCAGAGCTCTTCTCTGACCTTTCCTCCTACCTCAGTGACACATGCCAGGAATTGGAAAGTCATTCCTGGTTCTACCCGTATCTGTTTGGCTATGGTTTATAGGTGTCTAACTTCTTCCTGTCCAAAATGAAGGGATATCTGCAAACCGAAAGGTGGACAGTCTAGCGCTGTTTTCATTAATGTCGTATTTTACAGACCCACTGGGACATTTTATGTCACCAGCAGAAGAGCAACAGAGGCATTCTTGTAGATTTTATTAATGTCCTCCGGGCTCTTCTCCAGCTTGTTGATCAAAGGTTGAGAAAATGTAAATTTCATATTTTGAAGCAAATGACAGTGTTTCTAATTTATTCCAACCCATGTTTATTAAGTGTAACATCTAAATATTCATGTTCGAGGTACATGGTCATTATGGTGCTAGCAGAGGTAGACAGTACAAAAAAGAACTTAGTTTTGTATCATTTTACCCTTTATGGTGCTGTTAGTTCTTCTGTCCTCAAAAATTTTATATTGAACTTTAAAGCTAAATAGGTATACTCCACAGAGGTAGAAGGAGAAGGTGTGCCACCAAGCTCTAAAACATACGTAGATATCGTATAAGGGGTCTACTAGACTGCACGGACTCCATGTATTTCAATGTAATTGGTCTTCTTTGTAATCCAGTGTTTTTATTTCAAGAATTTCATAATGTCATACCGTATCCAGAGGTCCCTCAGCTTTCCCAGCCGGCCAGAGTGGTCCAGGGCACAGAAAAGATTAAGAACTTCTTCTTTTTTTTTTTTTTTTTTAAGATTAAGAACTTCTGAGGATATTTCTTTCAAATGCACATTTACACAGTCTAAAACTAAAACTAAAACACTAAAACACACAGTCTAAAACTAAAACTAAAACACTAAAAATGACTGGGTTTCCTGTTTATTTCCAAAGCGAGTTGCCATTCAGAGTATCTGGAAGCACATTTCTAAAGCTTCTTACAACCTGAGAAAAGAACAGCGAATTTGAACTCCTATTGCATGTAACACAATTTAGGGCATGAAGAATGCTCATCTTCAGGTTAGTGGTTTTCACTTCCCGGTGTGCCTGGGGATGGGTGGGTGTATAGCGATTCTGATCTTCCACAATCTTGTTGTATTTATTTGTCATCTATCTGCACTTTAAAATCATGGTCAACATCCCCATTTTAACTGCAAGGTCAACTCCACTAGCTTCCTGAAATGGTTATCGTGTTAGTTGAAAAGTAAAACAAACCCAAAATGTTGATAATTTCATTCGGTAATAAAATAGTTCTCATGAAATATTTAAGTCAGTATGACGGTGTTCCTGGGGGTTTTCCCTGGCCGGCTTCCTTTAGATGAAAAGATTCAGCTTTCCCCCCTGTGGCAATCTTGAGTACGTCATGAAAAAAGGACAGCAATTAAGGAGGGAGTGGAACCCTCAACAAGACACAGATACTCCCTAGGGGAGCATTTTTGCAAACTGTCTGGTCTGGAAAAGAAAGCTGTAGAAGTAAATATGCGTCTCAAAACATTCTCTTTTTTCCTAGCATTTTGTGTCACATTGTTAAGTATATTTAAAAAGTGGTAAGGGCGCCTGGGTGGCTCAGTGGGTTAAGCGGCTGCCTTTGGCTCAGGTCATGATGGGGGGGGACAGGGGGCTGAGATAGAGCCCTGCATCGGTCTCCTGCTCAGTGGGGAGTCTGCTTCTCCCTTTCCCTCTATCCTTCCACCCTGCTCGTGCTCTCTCTGTCTATCCTCTCTCAAATAAGTAAATAAAATCTTAAAAAAAAAAAAAAAGCGGTAACACCAAGTACACCATTGCTATCCATTTCTCTTAAGGAAAAGATAGAACATTATTCTATGTTTTCTTGAAAATGAACATAATGTACTTAACGCCTGTCAGTGTGGTGGTATTCCATAATTGCCTATGTGGGAAGAGGAATTTTAAAAACAGTGCATCTAGTATTTGCAAGTAATCATCTTATAACTATAATTCAAACCTAGGAAAGTATAGAAGATGAAAATGACTCTTAAAGTTTTATTTGACCAAATATAAATTCAGTTTTTCATTTCCCTCTAATTTATATCTTGAGTCTACTCTGCATCACAATAGTAACTTCACAACTTCAAATAGTAACTTCACAACTTCAAATTTTGGTCAAGCTAAAATTTATATATGTACATCCTTTTTATTTTGGCTGTATTTCCTTTTTAGTGAGGGGCAGGGGAGAGGAAGAAGTGTAGTAAGGTTAGAGAAGGAGTACCTGGTAGAGAGTGAAGGGCTGTGGTCAGCTCTTTCTCCTACTGGGTGAAATTGACTAGTGTAGAAGAGGAAAAATTTCTTTCTACCTTTCAGAGTTCTTCCAGCTGGTCTGGAAGAGGCAGATGAACAGGAGAAAAAAGCCTAAAGTTGAACTATGTGTGCATAGAAGCAACACGTAAAGAAAGGACCAAGACAGGGCGTTTTTATACTTTTTAGATAGACAATAAGTGTGTGAAGAGCTGACAGGACAAAGAAGTTTCTGTTTAGGTGCTTTAATTAGTAAGGATTCCTAAACTAATTTGGGCTGGGGCACTAAATTAGTAAAAGTAACAAGGATTGTTCATATAGCCTTTTCAGTTTTGAATTCCCTATCTTTGGCAATAAGGATGTCTCTTTACCTTCTGGTATAGGGAGGGTGCCTTTCACCTGGGAGATTTATTTCCTGCTTTCTGGAGACAAAGGTATGGATGGGAGGGTGGGATGTGGGGGGCCAGAGTGTTCTTTTTGCATTGGCTCTTAATTAAGTAACTTTTATTTAAAATAATCAACATGCCAAAGTGGCACATTTTGAAGCAATCTGCTCTTGGCCCCTACACTAGGTTTGTTTACATCTTTAGGTCTTAACTTATATATTTGTACAGGGAAGTTCTGCCTGTTGTGGTGGTTGTGAATATTTCTTCCAATTTTGTGAACTTAAGATATGATGAGAATAGTGGCTTGGTTTTGGCCACCAAGATGTAAAATGATGTAAAATAATAGCAAACCAGATAGTCAAGGAAAGAAAAGTTGAAAACTGGCTCAGGCCTGAGGAGACATTCTTGCTTTGTTTGTAATGCAGCATGTGAAACTGGGCCAGCCAGTTTGCTCGCCCTTAAAATAGACAGGTTCACGGGGATTAATACTTCCCAATTGTGAAGAGGTAGAACAAACTATTATGTATTGTGTTTCGCTTATAGAGTAAGCTTAAAGAGCACACACATGCATGCTCTTTTTAAATAACCAGATGGGGGAGGCTGGCCTCCTCTAAAAGATGCTGTGGTCTTTCCTCTTTATCACATCCACAACTTTAGTTCAGGTGCATTTCCTATCACATCTGACCTCTCTGGCTGGTGGTATCCCTTCCTCTTCAAGCACCACATTTTTCCATTAACAGTTGTATGCTTCTTTATTTAACTGCTGTGTTTACACTATTGGTGTGTTTTATTATTTTTTTAAAGATTTTATTTATTTATTTGCCAGATAGAGCACAATCAGAGGGAGCAGCAGGCAGAGGGAGAAGCAGGCTCCCTGCTGAGTTAGGAGCCCAATGTGGGACTCAATCCCAGGACCCTGGGATCATGACCTGAGCCAAAGGCAGATGCTTAACCAACTGAGCCATCCACACACCCCAATATTATTGGTGTGTTTTAGATGGAATTGTGCTTCCCCCTCCATTGCTCTAACCTCCATATCTCAGAATGTGCCTGCATTTAGAGATAGGGCCATTAAAGAGGCATAAAGCTAAAATGATACCCTTAGCATGGCTCTTAGTCCAGTCTCACTGGGTTTCTTATAAGAAGAAGAAATTTGGACATAGATGGGAGACACCAGCAACATGTGGGCACGGAGGAAAGACTGTGTGAGGACACAGGGAGAAGGTGGCCATCTGTAAGCCAATGGGAGAGGCCTCAGAAAAAAACAAATCTGCCAACACATCCATCGTAGACTTCCAGCCTCTAGAACTGTGAGAAAATAAGTTTCCGTTTGTCTAAGCTACCTACTCTGTGGCATTTCATTACAGTAGCCCTAGCAAACTAATACAGAATGTCCCTTCCATCATGCCATCTTCCTGGTAAGATTCTCTCATAGGCTGTTGCTCATTGCATAATGTCTCCGAACCTCTACCCATCCTTTGGGGTCTTTTATGGAGTGGCAGAATGGTATAGAAAGAAAGAATTTGATAGGAGGCTGAGGGCCAGGGTTCTAGGGTCAGCTTAGCCCCTGTGAACCCAGATGACCTGGGAAAGTTTCCTAGTCTTCCCGGAAGACCGAGTTCTCTTGTAGGGCATTGTAAGGGAGACTGTCCGCCTCCATTTAAGTTGTCAATTAGGCAAATCATTGAACCTTTCTAAAGATTATTTTTTTCTAAAAATCTCTAAAGTGGTGATAATTATCCCTCTTTTATTATGAAGATGGAATGAGGTGGTGTATATAAATCACTTAGCACAGTACCTGGCCCCTAGGAAATGTTTACTGAATGTGAACTTTTAAAATTAAGTAAGCAAATTAGCAATTGCTAAGATATCTTCCAGTTTGTCATTCTAGGGTCTATAAATAGGCTTTGCTTCCCCTTGATTATTTCTCAACAGAAGACCTCATTGTGGTTTCCTCCACCCCCGCCCCCATACACTGTACAAATTCCCAAGTTTGTTCATCAATCATTTCAGTTCATAGTAATTGAGTGATCATCTGGGCCAAACAGCGATACAGGGAGAAGGGGGTAGAACTTGCCTCATGTTGCACACAGTGGGGGGAGGCCTAAGCTGCGTGTAACGGAAATGTGATGTATAACAGTGCGGTGAGAGATGTCAAGGAGAAATACAGGGGTCCTAACCTGGTAGATAAAGAGAGTAAGTTTATCTGCGGAAACAGGCAGAGACCCTCCTGTAGAGAAGGTGAGGACCTGGAGCAGCACCAGGGGAGCCTGAGGGTGGGCAGAGCATCTCCAACGCAGGTGCAGCTCACTGTTTGTGCCCTTTTCCTAACGGAAGTGTTTCTATTTCACCTTTCTGCTCCTTGAAGCTTGATCATGAGTTCAAATATCAGCTTAGTTAGTCTCCTTTTCTATCAAGCCTTTTTTTCTATTTGAAACCGCCTGACTCTTTTCCTTCTCTGAAACTCTAGCAGACATTCCATATATACTTGTCTATATAAACAATGAGCTTTCAACAATAAAAATTTGAGAATGAAGCAGTGGCAGAGACCTAGGAACAAGAACAGCAGAAAAAGTCAATTCAACAGGCGTAGCATGGACATTAGCCCCAGAGACTAGGCGTCCTTCTGTGGGATCTAGAAGGCAAGTTCCATACCATTGGGTTCCTGGCTTAGGAAACAGATGTAGTTACTCAATCTGCGTCTTGTTATCTGGTGGCATGCTTTTAGATTTCCTTGGGAATAGGGAAGTCCTCTTAATAGGTTTTCCGTACTAAACTGAGGATATGGCTTGAGAGACATTTCTAATACAAGCCGCTTGTTTACCTATCTTAATTACTGTTGTTTATTTCTCTGTGCC
Source organism: Procyon lotor (assembly GCA_028646535.1). Taxonomy (NCBI): domain Eukaryota; kingdom Metazoa; phylum Chordata; class Mammalia; order Carnivora; family Procyonidae; genus Procyon; species Procyon lotor. Next base: position 38,764,839 of record CM053618.1, on the reverse strand, counting down.
TGTTAATGAAGCAAACTCTTTGCTTAGACCAAGTTTTAAAGAAATTCCAGCAAAATAATGCAAGAATGTAAAACTTCCATCGTGCCGTTGTGACTATATACCTACACAAGGATGAAGATGGTAGGATTAATAGTACACTGCTCTTTTTGCCTTTGAGACCTCTATCTCCAGCCTAATGGAGAAAGCTTTGAGTTTGGAAGCAGACGAGTAAGTGGCCCAGTGTCTTTTTATTTTTAAAATTTTAACAGATCAGAAACAAGAGTATTTCTTAATCTCTATTAAAACTCATTGTTGAGGGACACCTAGGTGGCTCAGTCAGTTTAGTGGCTGCCTTCAGCTCTGGTCATGATTCCAGGGTCCTAGGATGGAGCCCCACACCAGGCTCCCTGCCCAGCAGGGAGCGTGATTCTCCTCCCTCTGCATGCTTTTCTTCTGCTTGTGCTCTCTCACTCTGTCAAATAAATAAAATCTTCAAAAAAATTTTTTAAAATACCATAAAAAAATAAAACTCATTATTGAGTATGAAAAAGTACATACTCATTATAAGACGTGCTTAACAAATTTGCCTACTTGAATTTCTAGGAAATTTCCAAAGAGCCAAGTAAATCCCAGGAAATTGGAGCAATTTGGGGGAAAAGCAGTGGTTTCATAAGCAACAACAATAATAACAAAATGATAATTTTGTGTAGTTATGACCCACTGGGTACTGCGCTTAATGATTGACATACGGTCTTTGGTTTCATCATCTGACTGCCTCTGTGAAGTATGGGGGCCATTTCCCTCGTTTTACAGGTAAGGAAACTGAAGATATGGATCCTACAGTCAGAAAGCTTGAACTTAGATCACTCTGGTTCCGGCAGGGAAGCCTGCTCCCACTTTTGTGCTGAGCCCCTTATTACCTCCTCTGTTCTGTTACACAATGAAATGACAGGGAAGAGAAGAGGATTCTTTGCTTTTCAATCCTTTTCCAAAAGATGCCACAAACCTGCTACTATCGCCTTCACTTCCTGTCGTCCTATTGCTCTATGCAGGAAAGAGAATTGACAAACCCTCCAGTCTGTGTTTCTGGTTCTTTCTTACTTTTCCCAGAGAAGCCCGTCTTGCCCTGACAACATGACTAAAAGGGTTTCGGATAGACCGCACACTATTAAGCATTCATGGAAAGCCAAAAGTTGCATTGCACAGGCAAGTATGTTAAAACGCACATCAAAATTTTCCTCTCATTAGTGTTCCAGAAAGTTTCTAATGACAGGGCAGTCAAAAAAAAAAAAAAGAGAGAGAGAGAGAGAGAGAGAGAAATTAAAGAAAACATGAGCTTTCTGTCTCTTGCTTCAGACTTAAGACTGTATACTCACCAAGACTGGTCACTCAGCTTAGTTATAAAAAATACAAAACACAAAACCCCCAAACTACTGTTTTATGAGCATTCATGATAATGGTTGTGCAACCTAGTTGCAGTAAGATTTCCAGTACTGAGCCAGTTGTGGGGGAAAAAACATTTTCCCAGTGTTTAATGTGGCTAGCTGGACAGAAAGCCTTAATTTCACAAAAACCTAAAATATCTACTACTACTACTACTCGGGGGAAAAAAGAATGAAAGGATTTCTGTTTGTAACTGGAATTGAAGATGCTGTCACTGTATTAACAATAATGACCAGGAATGTTACCCTGAAGGAAGTAAACTTTAGTCAGTTTTCCCATATGACTGTTTTGTGACTTCTTTAGAACTTAACTTTGGAATGAAAATTGCACATATAAATTAGATCCATCCACATGTATTGGATTTTAAATTAACTTTTTGATTTTGAAATCATTTAAGATAAGAAATTGCAAAAATATCACGGAGTTCCCATATACCCTTTAGCTAGATTTCCCCAGTGTAACATTTTCCATAACCAGAGTACATTATCAAAATCAGGAAACTGACATCAGCATAAGGCTATTAACTAAACTACAAATCTTATTTGAATTTCATTGTTCTTTTCTATGTATTTGGTTTTATCCAGGCTGACAATCTCTGCCTTTTGATTGGAGTGTTAAATCCATTAGCATTTAATGTTATTATAGTTATGGTTGCATTTCCATCCACGTTTGTTTCAGTTTCTATATGTCTCATTTCTTTGTTGTTCCTATATTTTCTTGTGTTAAGGAGATAGTTTCCAGTGGACTGTTTCAGTTCCCTTGTTGATGTATTAACTCTATTTTTGAGTGATTTTTGTAGTGCTTTCTCTCTAGGAGTTATTTCTAGATGCACCTTAATTTATTATAATCTACTTTATGTAATAATACTTAATTCTGGTAAAATATAGAAACTTTGGTCTACTATAGTTCCAGTCCTCCTCTGTGTGATTATTATCATACTTATTAAGTCTGTATATGTTATAAGCCCAATAATACAGTATTGTGACTGATTGCTTTATACATTCAGTGTCTTTTAAAGAAGCTTAGAGAAAAATAAGAGACAAATTATGTAGAATATTTTATATCAATTGTATTATATCTTTACTCCATTATAGCTGCATATCCTCCCCCATCTTTTGGACTATTATCTGCATATATATGACATTTTTTTCTAATTTAAATCTTAAAAAAAGATTTTATTTATTTATTTGTCAGAGAGAGCAGGGAGTGGCAGGCAGAGGGAGAGGAGGGCTTCCCGCTGGGCAGGGAGCCCTATGCAGCATTCGATCCCAGGACCCCAGGATCATGACCTGAGCAGACACTTAACTGATGGAGCCAACCAGGCATCTCTATATATGACATCTTTAAATAAGCCCAAAGTACAATTTTATAATTATTATCTTAATGCAATGGACTTTCAAAAACAGTAAGAGAAGAAAATAGAAAGTGTTTTTGCTCTCTTGTAAAATTGTATGATTTGTAGGCTCTCAGTTTCTTTGTATGATTTTGAGTTACTGTCTGGTGTCACTTCTTTCCAACCAAAGTTTTCCTCACTCTTCCCGTGAATGCTTTTCTCCCAGTGAAAAATTCTTTCAGGCTTTACTGATGTGGGAATGTCTTTATTTCTCTTTATTTGGTTGGATATAGTATTCTTGCTTAATAGATTTGTGCTTTCAGCATTTCGAATATGTCCTCACACTGCCTTCAAGCCTCCGTTCTAATGAAAGTTAAGATTTTAATCTTATTGTGGTTACTTTATACATGATGAACCTTTTTTCTCTTGTGACTTCCAAGATTTTGTCTTGGAATCTCAATGGATTGACTATGCTGTGTATAGGTTTGAATCCCTTTGTATTTATCTGGCTTGACATTGGTTGTGCTTTTTGATATGGTTTTAATCAAATTCGGGGAATTTTCAGCCATTATTTCTTTGAGTATTTTTTCTTTCCTTTTTTTTCCCCTCTCTTCTCCACTGAGATTCCATTTGCATATAGATTAGTATACTTGATGTTGCCCCCCAGGCTTTAAGGCTTTGTTCATTTTTCTTCGTTCTTTGCATTTTTCTTTCTGTTCTTCAGATTAAATCATCTCTCTTCATGCATCTTTAAATCCACTGATTTTTCTGAAAGCTTAAATGTGCTATTTATCCTCCGTGGTGAATTTTCACTTCAATTGTGTTTGAATGCCAGAATTTCCACTTGGTTATTTCTTCTAATTTCTATACCTCTTTATTGCTATGTCACAGTGTCTTACTTTCCTTTCATTCTTTCTGGTTTCCTTTAATTCTGTGAACATGTATGTAGTACATGCTGTGACATATTTGTTAGATTCATAATCTGGAGTCCCTCGGGGATAGTTGTTATTGGTTGCTTTTCTTTCCTGCGTCTGGCTTACATTTTCCTGGGTTGGTTGGTTGGTTTTGTTTCTGTTGTTGAAAACTGAAACTTTTAGGGGTGCCTGGGTGGCTCAATGGGTTAAAGCCTCTGCCTTTGGCTCAGGTCATGATTTCAGGGTCCTGGGATAGAGCCCCGCATCGGGCTCTCTGCTCAGCAGGGAGCCTGCTTCCCCCTCTCTCTGCCTGCCTCTCTGCCTACTTGTGGTCCCTCTCTCTCTCTCTATGTCAAATAAATAAATAAAATTAAAAAAAAAAAAGAAAACTGAAACTTTTAGATTAGATATTGTAGCACCTATGGAATCTCATCCTTCCTCTGGGAAGTTTGTGCGTTGGTTTGTTTTAGGGACTTCTTCAGCTTGTTCTGTTGAGTTTTCCCCTCCAGTGTTTAGACTCTGACACTCTAATGTGTCAGCTCAGTTTTCACTTTTAATTTTTATTTTTAAGCCTGGTTTCCTAAGTGCTGTGCCTGGGTCAGCATAGTTTTGCAGTCAGCCAGTGATAGCCAAAGGTTTACTGACACATCTTGAACAAATAAGTCTACCTTTTGCTATTTAATCGTCATGTGGCCTGGGGAATACTTTCAAAATACAGGGAAATTATGAGTTCTCCCTGGTTTTTTCTTTCTGCATTTGCAAGGCCTCACTTTTGGGGAATATTTTACTAAGTCGTCTCAGCTTTCTTCATAGGAGGTGCAGCCTTGCATATACACACAGCCTTCCAGACCAGGAATAAATGAGCCTTATCAAGGTGCTCTTTGTTTATCTCCTCCTCCAAATCTTGTTATGAAATTTCTGAATGATCTGCAGTTTGCTTGCGCACCCAACTAGTATGGCCTGATGCTAGCATCAAGCTTCCCACATTGTTTGCTACTGTATCTCTATGGTTTTTGACAACATCCCTGGGCATGGAACTTTCCATGCTTTGTTCCAAATACAGTTACCACCTCTTCTTCCCCAAACAGAAAGGCAACAGAGCTCTACATCTCAGGACTGCCCTATCTTCCCAGCTAGAACTTCTATGCTGGGGAACTGTAGGATGGTACGAGCAACTTCTTGCTAAAATGTCACAGATTGTCATTGCTTGTGCTGAGATTTTTTTTTTACCTTGGAGTGTAGTTGATATACAATGTTACATTAGTTTCAAGTATATAATGTAGTGATTCAGCAAGTCTCTGTGTTATGCTGTGCTCACCACAAGGGTAGCTACCAGCAGTCACCATCTAATGCTATTACAATACCATTGACTAGAGAGTTAGTAGATTTTTTTAAAAAAATCAGTGCTTTTAATGAGTTCTATGTCACCCAGTTAGTTTCCAGAGTTGTTTATGACTCTGACCAGTTCTATCTGCTTTTTAGAAAGAGGATTTCCCAAGTTCCTCATTCTGCCATTTTGAAAGTTGGCACACCTACGTATTAAACTTTAAAGTGAAATTTTAAAGTGGAAGCTTTGGTCAAGACTCTAAGATATGAGACCTAAGTTATCAAATACTAAAATAGGCTGTGATACAGCCTATCCTTTTACATTTTGAAAAAAGCAGGTGGACAAGAATTGTATTTAACTTTAAAATGACGTATAGCTTACTACCTACTTCACAGGTATTATAGCTTAGAACAGTAGAGATGTGAGGAGGACTTCGAGAGAGTTTTGTGTTGTTGTTTGTTTCTAGCGGAGAGCACTGCTTGGAGTAGAATCCTTTAGAATCCTTCCTTTGGTAAGGAGATCTGGGAGGAATATACCTCCTAAGCCCCAATCAAGACAGGGGCCTTTAAAGAGACTACTCAGAAAATTTATCAGAGACTTTAACATGTGTCTCCTCTGGAAGCTGGTGTCTAGTCAGACTTGAGAAACATGAAGGGGCTTAGGCAGCAGAATAGTGAGTTTCATTTGGGAAGCAGTCGTGTTGAAGAAAGGAAACAGTTATGAGTATTCTGTGGACTGAAGAGAACCGTGGGAAAGGATCTTCAATCCTACACAGGGGTTTTGCCTGGTAGAGTGAACAAACCTCAGAAGGAGACTTGTGGACGTAGACCACAGGGTGAGTGGGGACTTCGGAGAAAGCACAAACCCCCAGCTACAATAGAGATGCATTGCCACATGCCAGCAAATACAAGGAAGACATCTTGAAAGTAGAATATCTCAGAAGAATTCACAAAAGTATGTATTTATGAGACAAGGAATTGGCTTTAATATATACCAGGCCCAGAGATCACAAAGCCTGCTTATGATAGGAGAGTGAAGTAGTAAGTTTTTTGCTCCTGTGTCTTTGCCAGCCTTCTCCAGCCATGAGGGGTTAAAAACCAGAGTTCATGAGTTAGAAGGGTTAGACTGTAGACGGAAGTGGAGAGAAGCCAATAGCTTTATCTTTCCCTATAGGCTCTAGTTTAAGGAGGCAAAAAACTTCAACTCTAAATCAAGTATAGTTTTGGATGAATACATGGGCCTAGCATTTTAATTTCTAAATACATGTGATTATGTTATACACACACACACACACACACACACACACACACACACACACATCAGTTTTTAATAGAAACATTCTGAGGCTGACTGAGGTTTCACCAAGGTTAGAGAAGACATAGCCCTGAATGCATTTAAAGTGCAAAAGAGGAATGCCTGGGTGGCTCAGTCAGTTAAGTGGCTGCCTTCGGTGACTAACTTCGGTCATGATCCCAGGGTCCTGGGATCGAGTCCCACATAGGGCTCCTTGCTCAGTGGGGAGCCTGCTTCTTCCTCTACCTCTGCCTGCCGCTTCCCTGTTTGTGCTCTCTCTCTCTGACAAATAAATAAAATCTTAAAAAAAAATAATAAAGTGCAAAAGAATGTTGCTTTAGGATGAACTGCCATGAGTTATGTTTGTTTACTATCTATTTACCTTTTAATTCCTATCATAAACCTATTTCCTACTTTTGGCTTTAATGTTGGGGGTGCCTCTATCCAGATCTTGCTGCCAGATACAGTATTAACAGTGGTGGTGAATAGTTAGGTGTTAGGTGGTGAGCACAGTGATTATGAATGGAGTTGCTGGAAATGAGAAGAGGAAATAAAGTTGCTGACTCCAAACTTTGGGTGCCAGCAACATATTTTCTCTAGACATTTTGAGTACTAGTCTCTTCTCTTCCAAATATCAGTTCTGCTTTTTGTAAAAAAAAAAGGGGGGGGGAGGGGGAGAGAGAGAGTTCATTTCACTTTTGCTTCTCCAGACACTGGAATGATGCTTGACACACAGGAGTTATGCCTTAAATATTTGTTGAATAAATGGATGGACAGAAGTGGTAAGTTACAGCCCTGAGTGGACAAGAGTATGAAGAAAAGAAAGGAACAGTGTGGCCATAGGTTAGAAAGAAAAGGGGATGGTGGGGGGATAAGACAGAGAAAGTTGATAGAAATCATCTTGAAGTCATTAGACCAATAATTTCAAACTTCCATTAATGGGTCATGAAATCAATCTGGGGAGCTACTATCAGATTTATGAAACACATGAAACAGAATAAAACTTAGGATATACAGTTCTTTGTAAAGCTGTCAAATTTGCTTCCATATTTTATTTATATATGTGTGTATATACATTTGTGTATTGTGATATCAAAAGGTTTTCCTACTTTGCTTTGCCATAAATAGGTATGAAAGCCACATAATAGGCACGGAATAGAGAGAAAGATTTCTAACTTTAGAATAAAGGAATGGGAAACCTCTAGAAATTTTTTTTTAGAGGAGTGAGTTTCAAGAGTCCTTTCCAACTCTAGACATTAATTATAGAGTGCTTGTTGCTTTTGCAGCATGTGAGCATGAAGTACCAGGCCAGACTGTAGTTACTGCCACCCCTGCAGGTTACCTTATGCCTATTGAAGATGGAAGTCATGCCTTATTCACCCTTGCATTCTCACGCCTACCATACTAGGTAGATGATCTCTTGTATAAAAATACTGTTTGTGAATTGAAAGGCTATACAACTTTCTGTAGAGAAGATACTCTTTGCCATGTCACTGTCATTAGTACTGCTTTCAACATTCAGATTTTGGTGAGAATAACTACCATGGTCCTGCTGACCTTTCAGGGTTCCACGATGGATAGTGTGATGTGAGAAGTCTAGAGGACTACAGTTTAAGATTACACAAATGGTCAGGCTCACTGCTTGCTTCCTAGGACAAGAGTGTTTTATAGGTACATTGTAGGTATTTGTTGAACGATGAATCCATCAACATGTTATGATTTTCCAATCATAATTACAAGCAAACAGTATATCTTTCAAAGTTAATGTGTAGTTATTAGTGGTCAGTCTATGTTAATTTTGATCTTATAAAGGGAACTTGCAACACAAAAGCAGTAAAAATAAGTATTTCTGTAAAAAGTCAATGAACTCACAAAAAAAGATATAAAATATAATATATACGTAAAATGTGGGTAAGGGAGGGAAAAAGAATGAATTCAAGCTTAAATGACCATCAACTTAATGTAGACTGCTATATACAAAAGAGGTTATATACAAACCTAATGGTAACCATGTATCAAAACCACTAATAAACATGCAAAGAATAAAGTGAAAGAAATCCAATATATCACTAAAGAAAATCAGCAAAACATCAAAGAGAGAAGGGATCAGAGAATATCTTCAGAAACAACTGCAAAACCAATAATAAAATGGCAATAAATACTTATCTGTCAATAATTACTCTGAATGTAAATTGACTAAACACTCCAAAGACATAAGTTGACAAGCTGTATTAAAAAACAAGGCCTGCCTATGTGCTGCCTACAAGAGAACTCACAGACCAATAGAACACAATAGAAAACTCCCAGAAAAAGTGGTCAGTTAATCCTTGACAAAGCAGGAAAGAATTTCCCATGGGAAAAGGACAGTCTCTTCAACAAATGGTGTTGGGAAAACTGGACAAAAACATACAAAAGAATGAAACTGGAGCACCTTCTTACATCATACACAAAAATAAATTCAAAATGTATTAAAGACCTAAATGTGAGACCTGAAACCATAAAAATTCTAGAGAAGAACACAAGCAGTAACCTCTTTGATCTCAGCTGTAACAACTTCTTTCTAGATGTCTCCTGAGGCAAGGAAAACAAAAGCAAAAATAAACTGTTGGGACTACATCAAAATAAAAAGCTTCTGCATAGCTAAGCAAACAACCAACAAACTAAAAAGCAACCCACAGAATGGGAGAAGATACTTGCAAATGACATATCCTAAAAAGGGTTAGTATCCAAAATATATAAAGAACTTCTCAGGGTCCCTGGGTGGCTCAATCAGTGAAGCATCTGACTCTTGATTTTGGCTAAAGTCATGATCTCAGGGTCATGAGTTGGAGCCTACTTTGGGCTCTGCTCTGGGCACGGAGCCTGCTTAAGAGCCTCTCTCTCCTTGTCCCTCTGCTCCCTACCCCCAACCTGCTCCTGCTCTCTCTCTTTCTCTCTTTCGCTCTCTCTCTTTCTCTGTCTCTAACAACAACAACAACACCACCACCAAAACGAACTTCTAAAAATCAACACCCAAAAAAACAAATAATCCAATTTAAAAATGCACAGAAGACATTAACAGGCATTTCTCCAAAGAAGACATCCAGATGACCAACAGACACATGAAAAGATGTTCTTCATCACTTACCATCAGGAAAATGCGAATCAAAACTACAATGGGATATCACCTCATACCTGTCAAAATGGCTAAGATCGACACCACAAGAAACAACAGGTGTTGGTGAGGATGTGGAGAAAAAGCAACCCTTTTGCACTGTTCGTGGGAATGCAGACTGGTGCAGCCACTGTGGAAAACAGTATGGCGTTTCCTCAAAAAGTCAAAAATAGAACTACCCTATAATCCAGCAATGGCACTACAAGGTGTTTACCCAAAAGATACTTAAACACTAATTCAGAAGGAGATATGCACCCCTATGTTTATTGCAGCATTACTTAAAATAGCCAAGATATGGAAGCAACACAAGTGTCCATTGATTGAAGAATGGATAAAGAAGGTGTGGTATGTGTGTGTGTGTATATACCTATATATGTGTATATATAGTATATACATAGTATATTTGTTTATATATGTGTGCACATACATATATGTGTATTGCATACATATTGTATACATATATACTATATATATATACACAATGACATATTATTCACATAAAAAAAGAATGAAATCTGCCATTTGCAACAACATGGGTGGAACTAGAGGGTATAATGCTAATCAAAATAAGGCCATCAGAGAAAGAAAAATACCATATGATTTCAGTCATATATGGAATTTAAGAAACAAAACAAATGAGTAAAGAGGAGAAAGAGAGAGACATACACACCAAGAAACAGACTCAAACTGATGGTCACCAGAGGCGGGAGGGGTTGGGTGAAATAGGTGATGGGGATTAAGGACCAGATGATGTATGGAATTGTTGAATCACTCTATTGTAAACCTGAAACTAATATGACACTATGTGGTAACTAGTTGGAATTAAAATGAAACTTAAAAAATGTTTTTAAAAAAGGAAGCTTGCCCGCATTTACATATTACACGTATTTACTGTGGGACAGGTGCCTTTCACTATAATGAATTCATTAGTCGTCACTACAACATTGAAGGTAGTACTATTCCCATTTATGGTGGAATACAGGGAGTCTTACAATGTGAAATTGGAGTTCAAATCAATGTCTTTCTGATCCCATAACTAGTGTTGTTTTTACCAAATTATGCTACGTCGATAAAGAAAATAATCTGATTTCCCTCAGGCATTGAATCTCTGATAGTAGTACCCTGGCATTGCTGCATAACCATATGGACTTCTCATAGTTTCTAGAAAGGGAACATATGCTTCTCAGGGATTACCACTGCCGCAGCAACATAAAGGCTGGTGCTCTTGGGCTCAGGAACTTCACATGGCCTGTCATGTACCTGAAAGAAGAATTCTATTAAGAAATTGCTTCACTGAGGGGCACCTGGGTGGCTCAGTCAGTTAAATGTTTGCCTTTGCTCAAGTCATGATCCCAGGGTCTTGGGATCGAGTCCCGCTTGGAGCTCCCTGTTTAGTGGGGAGCCTGCTTCTCTCTCTCTCTCTTCCCTGCTCTTGCTCTCTTTTTCTCTCACTCTCTTTCAAATAAATAAATTAAAAAAAATTTTTTTTAAAGAAATTGCTTTACTTCTAAGAGCTAATGATATAGAGGAAATATAGATTGTTTCATCTTGATGAAATTGTACTATGAGAAGATAGAAATCAACTTCTAGAAGCTTACAGAGTGATTAAAATAAGTAAATGTTTTATTTTAAAAAGTTTTTTTTCTCCACTAAAAATAATGACTCTTGATGAACCAGAAGAAGGAAGAAGGGAGAATTTTATTTTATGTAATTTATAAATAAGGGACTGTGAGTGGTTTTTACCTTTCTTACAATATTGGTTCATATTTTTCATATTACAAAATAATGAAGCCAGGCTGGTAGAATATTTGCAAAAGACACATTCGAAAAAGGACCATTATCCAAAATATATAGAGAACTCCTAAAACTTAAGAATTTAAAAAAAAAAACCTGATTTTTAAAAATGGACAAAAGACTTAACAGATACTTTACCAAAGAGAATATACAGGTGGCAAACAAACACGAAAAGAAACTCACATCATATGCCATCATCAGGGAAATGCAAATTAAAACAATGAGGTAACACTGTACTCCTATTAGAATGGCCAAAATCTAGAACACTGACAACATCCAATGTGGGTGAATATGTGAACAACGTAAGTGTTAAATATTGATAGTGGGAATGCAAAATGGTACAGCCATTTTGGAAGATAGTTTGGTGGTTTCTTATAAAATTAAACCTATTACTGTGTGATCCAGCATTCATGCCCCTGCCCAAATGAAATGAAGTGAAATCTTAAGTCCACACAAAAAGTTGCACATAGATGTTTATAGCAGCTTCATTCACAGCTGCTAAAATTTAGAAGGATCCAAGATGTCCTTCAGTAGGTGAACAGATAAATAAACTGTGGTACATCCAGACCATATATTATGTAGGTCTAAGAAGAAATGAGTTATCAAGCCATGAAAAGACATGGAAAAAACTTATTAAGTGCATGTTACTGCGTGAAAGAAGCCAATCTGAAAATGCTACTTACTATATGATTTCCAACGATGTAACATTCTGGAAAAGGCAAAACTATGGAGACAGCAGAAAGATAGATGATTGCCAGTGGTTGGTAGACAGGGAGGGATGAATAGGCAAAGTTGTCGCCTTCTGAGGGCGCCCAGGAGAAGAATGGGGCACAAACAAGTCAGCTGCAAGAGGAAGGGAGCAGGGGACGACAGTAGAAAAGACTGTCGCCCCAAATAACTCCTTGGTCTCATATTTATTAGAAAGTAGGTAATAACCAACAAAGAAGCTAGGGTAGGTCACACATTGACCATGAGATTTGTAGATAAGTTAGAAGAAAGGCAAAACATGTCTGGTCACGTAGTGCTTGACCTATAATGAGCAAACCCAAACAAGAGGGTCATCTAACTGACTGCAGGTGCTCTCCGGGGAAGGGGAGATAACGGAAAAATGAAGCAGGCTGCGTTCTGCCCTGAGGGAGCCAGGTGTTGCCAGCTGCTTTCTGCCCTGAGCGAGCCGGGCATCCCCACTAGCTTGGCTTCAAGGACGTATATCGTCCTCTCCCCCAGAGGCTCCTTGCCAGTACATGTTTTTCTTAAGTCTATAGCTAAGCATGTAACTAATATAATTTCTCATCGGTTATATTTTAGGCAGTACATTGTTCTGATGAACAGTTACAAAAGCAAAGAGGATTTTTAAGGTGTGAAAGTGGTCTTATGTTACCCGAATAAAGGGTACATGTTATTATACGTTTGTCAAAACCCCTAGAATGTAGAACACGAAGAGTGGACCCTAAGGTAAACTATGGTCTCTGGGTGATGATGATGTGTCAATGTAGGTTTGTCAGTTGTAACAAATGTCCCATTGTGGTAGGGGATGGGGGTCAGGGGAGAGGCACAGTGCACAGTGCAGTGTGGGGCAGAGTGTGTGGGGAGATCCCTGTACTTCTCAATTTTACTATGAACTTAAAACTCCTCTAAAAAAATTAAGTCTTTAAAAATACATACATACATACGATTCTTTTTGCTTAAAAAATGTTGAAGGAAGTGAGTTTAATAATTCAAGGACACTTCATGAGATCCCCTTTGTGTAAAAAAATTCAAATCCTTCACCTTTTTACTCTGAATATATGAATATGCAGCAAATAGTCTGGAAAGATACACATCAAAATTAAAGAGTGATTACACTTTATTCTTTTCCATAGTTCATAGTTGTAAAATTGAGCATGAATTATTTTTGATAATTTTTAAAATATGCTTAAAAAGAAAAAAGAACACTTTAAAATTTTTAAATTTTATTTTTGGTAAAATAAAAATGTATTTTAGACTTTACATGTTAATCATAAATAATAAAGGTATTTGAGAAGATGTTCCAAATTAGACATGACATATAGAATACTGATCTATAAGTATATGTTGTTTTATAGTCTCAAGGGAAAAAAAAGGCTATGATAGAGGAACAGATATTCATTGAATAGTTTATCTGATTTTAAATAACATGGAGTAATTGTAGAGGAAAGCAAAATATAGAAAATATTTTTCATTATTTTTTCATATTTTTCATTCATTTTTATTTAACTGCTTCCAAATTAAGCTGGTATTTTAGAATGAATAAACTTTTTTTTTTTAATATCCACACTGAAGTTGAAATTCAACATGAATGTATCTTTAAAGTTCTTAACAAATAGCTAGCTAAAAAAAAATGTTCCTTTCTTATCATGAATTTGTGTAACACTAGCCCAATTGAGAAAATGAACAATGGGGTGTGCCTTTTTAATTATAAACAGTACAAACATAATTTTAATTTTTCGTAAGTTCAGTGACCTTCTCATAAGATACTTGGCAAATGCAAAAAAAGAAAAAAATTCTGGGGTTTCCTAATAATTACCGACAGAATAAATTTGAACAAATAAATGTGGAAATTAAACAGTACTATCAAAATATGTTTACCCTTTCCCTAAGTTATACGTGTACACTAGGTCTTAGAAACAACTGGAAACTCAGTCTATCTGGTCCCCTTGGGTGGACTCTGACTTCCTAAGGTTCACATTCATCATGATTTAAATCTTGGAACTGCATCCAAGAGGAAGCTTAACAATAGTGATTGTTTATTTTGTAGGTTTTAAAGAAGCTAGAGTGCCGAGAAGACCTTTGAAGTGTGAAGAGACTTCCTGTAATTGAAACCAAAATGTCATTCATAGATCCGTATCAGCACATCATAGTAAGTCATTTGCTGTTTATATATCCTTGCTGGGAGGGAGGCCGATATGCTTCTGTACATGAGCTTTGCTGGCATTGGCTAATAAAGTACTACTCTATAACAAATCCAGAACAGAGGTACTTGGAGGGGAAAAAAAACACCAAAACGTGTAACAGTACAGAACTTTCACAGAACAATAAGGAATGTAGTTACCACTTAGCAATTATCAGTCTGTGTAAGTTCTATCCTTCGTGTGCATTGGTGGAGAGAAGATAAAAGAATTCTTGAATTGAAGGCTGTTATTTGGGTATGCGTTGGCAGGGTAAAGCATTCTGTAACTTTCCCTTCAGGGTGCTGAAACCAATTCTGTAGGTGGTTAGTTTATAGTAAAAAGTGATTTCAAATTTTAGTGTGTGTTCTTCTAAACTCAGTTGGAAGCATACACCCTCTCATCTGATTGAAAAAAAAAACCAGGAATTTCTTTGCTAAATTCAACACTTGAGATCCAGTTAGGTTTATATGGACTAGAAATAGTTTTTATGGACATTAAGGAGTAATCCAGAGCCTTATTTTTATTTCAGATGAAGCACTTGTTCTCTTACCTTACATCCTTGTCTAGCTACCATCCTCTCTCTTCTCCTGCGCGCCTGGTGAGCAAGGATTAATGTATTACAAGTGTTTTCTAGTGCCTTCTTCCCCTCTGTTCACAGCTCAAATCATTAAAAACTAGACTCAGCTTTGCCACTTCAAAAAAAGCCTCATCAAGGGCCTCTTTTGGTGCTGAATTCAGTGGACTCTTCAGTACCCCACACCTTCCCCTGACAGCCCACCCTGACCTACCCCACCCCCACTGGTCATTCTTTGCTTAAAACTCTTCTTGATGGGGTGCCTGGGTGGCTTAGTGGGTTAAGCATCTGCCTTTGGCTCAGGTCATGATCCCAGAGTCCTGGGATCAAGTCCCACAACGGGATCCTTGATCAGCAGGGAGCCTACTTCTCCCTCTCCCCCCTAACCCCCCACTCATGCTCTCTTTCTCTCAAATAAAATCTTTAAAAAAAAATTCTTCTCAATTTTTTTGTGGTTCTATTTCAGATTTCTCTGGTTCCATTTCCTATTTTCTTGCAGTTGGTTCCTTCTCAGTTTTCTTGCAAGCTGCTCTTCCTGATGGATTCTTGTCTTTTTTAAATCAAGGTAAAATATAAAGTGCATAAATCTTAATTATTCAGCTTAACCTATGTATTCCTCTCATGAAACCATCATCCAAATAAAAATACACAGCATTAAAAGTAACACGGAAGAGTTGCTCATGTTCTTTGCAGTCAATAAACTCCAAAAAGATAACCAATATTTGACTCCTATGACCGTAGATGAGTGTCGTCTGCTTTTGACCTTCCTATAGATATCTGCATTCTGCATTACCTGTGAGATTCATTCATGTTGCTGTAAAGCAGCAGAATTCCACACTTTTACATTGCCCTGTAGTAGTTCCTTATCTGCTTATACTGCAGAGTATACTGCAGACTCTAGTGCCCTAGTAACTGCCATCTCCTCAGTGAATGGCAGTGCCGCCTCTACTGTAAACCAAGCGCCATATGTGTGAGGCTTGATCTTTGCTGTTCTATTGGTCTATTAGGCTTTGTTAGATAATGCCAGTTATAGAATATGTCTACTTAATTTCTTTTTTTTTTTTTAATTTTATTTATTTATTTGTCAGAGAGGGAGAGACAGAGAGGGATTGAGGGTCCAAGCAGGAGGAGGGGCAGGCAGAGGGAGAAGCAGGCTCCCTGCTGAGCAGAGAGCGTGTTGCAGGACTTGAGCCCAGGATCCTGGGATCATGACCTGAGCCGAAGTCAGACACTTAACTGACTGAGCCACCCGGTGCCCCAAAAATGGTGCCCCTTTTTAATTTCTGTAGCTTTGAAATGTATCTTATATATGGTAGTGTAAAATCCTCTAGCTTTTTCTTCTTCAAGATTTTTCAGTCCTATTTTCAGTCCTCTGCATTTCCATATAAATTTTGCAATCCGATTATCAGTTTGCACACACACATAAGACACAAAACTGCTGGAATTTTTATTGGCCCTGTAATAATTTTATAGACCAGTTAGGGGAGAGATGATATGATAATGATATTGAATCTTCTCACTCATTAATAACCCATGAATCTAATCCAAAACTAATGTTATTTAGATTATCTTTACTTCTCTCAAGAGTGTGTTGTAGATTTCTGTTAGAAGTGTTTTATTGTATTCCTCCCCTTACCTGTGGTTTCAGTGATCTGTGATCAGACTTTATATAGAAGCAGATGATCCTCCTTCTGACATACCATGAGAAGGTCAATAGTAACCTAATGCTACATCACAAAGCCAGTGTCATTCTTTTTTTTTTTTTTAAAGATTTTATTTATTTATTTGACAGAGAGCTCAGAAGCAGGCAGAGAGGCAGGCAGAGAGAGAGAGGGAAGCAGGCTCCTTGCTGAGCAGAGAGCCCCATGCGGGGCTCGATCCCAAGACCCTGAGATCATGACCTGAGCGAAGGCAGAGGTTTTAACCCACTGAGCCCCCCAGGTGCCCCGGCCTGTGTCATTCTTTCACTTCATCTCATCAGCTAGGCATTTTGTCATATCACTACACGGAGGAGAGTGAGTACTATACAAGATATTTTGAAAGAGAGAGCACATTCACATAACTTGTATTATAATATATTATAATTCTATTATAAAAATTATTATAATAAATAATAATTTTATTATTAGTTACTGTTGTTAATCTCTTACTGTGTCCTATCTATAAATTAAACTTTATCATAGATATATACGTGCAGGAAAAAACAGTATATAGGGAGTTTGTACTATCCATGGTTTCAGGCACCCACATTGGGGCACCCGGGAGGTTGCTTGGAATGTATTCTCTGCGGCTAAAGAGGGATTACTGAATATCTTTTTTTAGATGTATTTCTTGATAGTTGATGTTTTAGTGTCATTATTTGTAAATTTTATTTTCCAATTCGTTTTTGCATTTATATCAGGATACAATTGATTTTTGTAGATCTAGTAAACTTAATGGATTTCTTTATTAATTTTGTTAGTTTGTAGGCTCTTGTGGATTTTCAACTTACACATTCCTGTTATCTGTGTATAATGCCAATTTTACTT
>CM053618.1:38714411-38747091 GCA_028646535.1 Procyon lotor | reverse complement strand
AAAAAAAAAAAAAATCATCTCACTTTTCAATATCTCTCTTTTCACATCAGTAAAATGTAAATGCCTACTCTGCTGACTTACATCATTATTGTAGGAGTCAAGTTCTTAAGCAACCTCTTTATAACCCACAAAATACTATGAAAATGAAAGGTATTTTGGGGGGTACCTGGGTGGCTCAGTTGGTTAGGCATCTGTTTTCAGCTCAGGTCATGATCCCAGGTTGCTGGGATGGAGCCCCAAATTGGGCTCCACCCTCAGTGGGCAGCCTGCTTCTCCCTCTGCCCCTCCCCTTGCTCAGCTCTCTCTTTTATAAATAAATAAAGTCTTAAAAAAAAAGAAGAGAGAAAGAGAGACAGAGAGACAGAGAGAGAAAGAGAGAAAAAGAGAAAGAGAGAAAGGAAAGAAAGAAAGGAAGGAAGGAAGGAAAGGAAAGGAAAGGAAAGGAAAGGAAAGGAAAGGAAAGGAAAGGAAAGGAAAGGAAAGGAAAGGAAAGGAAAATGAAAGGAAGGAAGGCAGGAAGGAAGGAAGAAGGAAAGAAAGAAGGAAAGAAAGCTAGGTAGATAGTTTTGGCCCGCTAATATGTTTTCCAACTGAGTAATCAGAAAACAAATAGTAAAATCAAAACCTAAGCAAGATAAGCTAAGTACTATATATACATGAGTTTTATGAAATTACCCATATGATGAAATTTGCTTTCTAATTCAAAACTTCCTGTTACCTAAAATGCCTAAATTTCCCTGCACACTCCAGAAGTCAAGAAAATGGGGAAGAAGATTAAGGAAGGGTGATTAGGTCTTCACTACTGCAGATGCTGAGAATAGAGTAAACAAGAAAACTGGGTGCAGTCTCTCCTTTCTACCCCAGGGGCTGTCAAATGGGGATAAGGATCACATACAGGCTTGCTGAGTTTTTCTCAAGTCATTTAAATTCATTAAATAAGTACTTAGACTGGTAGTGCAGCCTTCCAAATCTGCTTAGGGTGAGCCCTGAATTATTTCAGCTTATTTTATATATGTACAAAGGGGAGATAAACTATATTTTGAAAGAACGTTGTAAGGGTAAACTAAGAGAGAGGATCAAAACACAGACTCACGGAACAAGCATAGCCAAATGTTAGTGAATCTCTTTTTTTTCTCAGGCAGGTAAAGGTCAAAAGATCAAAAGATCAGAACAGGATTTGCTCTATTTTCTATCTTCTTTGGGAAGGACTCCAAAACCAACCAACCTTTGGGTTCCCTCAACTGTCACTGCCTTAATTGTCAAGAAGTAGGAGATGAAGAGATGCTGATAATTAAATTCATTTTCTCTGAGTTGGTTATTGACAAGAGGAGAGAGTATTTTTCTTACAAATGCTTTATAAGGAATCATGTAACTTAGTACTATCTTCGTCTTCTTTACATGTCACAAGTCTGGATGTCACAAGTCTGGATGTCCCCGGAGCTGTGGGACTTTCTACAAGGGTTTTGGCCTCTTCTCTGAACCCTCTTCAATTTCTCTGATTTTGTAGACTATGACAGTCTATGGGAACAAAAATGACTTGCTTTAATTTTTCTATGCATCTCACTCAGCTTTAAAGAACAGGTTTCAGGCAAAATAAGAACAATTTTCCAAAATTGAGAAAAGCAGTACTTATAGAATTTCTACCTCCAGTTTAACATTTAGCCTTCGATATTAAGACTCCAAACACTTCAAAATTATTGAGAACCTTAAAGGGACTTGGATTATGTGAATTATTTCTATTGATACATACCATATTGAAAAATAAAATATTTAAAAATCACATCAAAAGAGGCAATTCATAAACATAGACACATGAGTGGCCACTATAAAACTGCCCAACCTTATTTCTGAAAAAAAAAAGTAAATTTAGGGGCGCCTGGGTGGCTCAGTTGTTAAGTGTCTGCCTTCGGCTCAGGTCATGATCCCAGGGTCCTGGGATCAAGCCCCGCATCGGGCTCCCTGCTCGGCAGGAAGACTGCTTCTCCCGCTACCATTCCCTCTGCTTGTGTCCCCTCTCTCACTGTGTTTCTCTCTGTCAAATAAATAAAATCTTTAAAAAAAAAATGTAAATTTAAACAAGATACCGTCTTATACAACAATTGACTAAGTTTTTGGATATGTTGTTTGCTCTGTTTGAGTGATTCCATGGTATTAGCGCAGGGAAACTCTACTCTCGTATACAGCTTATAAACTGATACAATTTCTCTCAAGAACAAAAATGGCAAAAATAATTCCATGACATGTTGTTAAATATTTCTGAGAATCCCCCAAATACTCAATTATTATTATTACTTTTATTTTAGAGTCAAGAAGAGAATATTTGAATAACAACTGGCTTATGATCTTACAACTTGTAAGTAGTGGAGCTTTTGTTAAAACCTGGGCATATACTTTTAAGAATCTATCCAAAGGAAGTACAAAGATGTGTACAAACATTTATGTAAAGGGTCTTAGCTGAAACGTTACTTATCACAAAAACTAATCCACCTAAATATCCTACAATTTATAATCAGCCAATATAACGTTTCCACAGACTAAAAATGACATCATGGTGAGAACCACTCTTGCTCATGGATGGACTGCCATTACCTGCACAGCACCTGACACATAGTAGGGACTCAATAATATTTGTTTCAGATAGAAATGAATACAAAATTATAACAAGTATAAAAAATCATGTTTTAACGGAAAATTTCATGACTGAGGAATAAGCATGTTATAAAATGGCAAAGAGCAGTGTGTGAAACTAATGAAACAAGGAGGCCATTAGACAAGGTGACTCGAATGCCTCGTTGGCCTATAGAAGCAAACCAAAATCTAAACTGGTCTAAAAACTGAACCTACAAAATTGAAAGATAAGGACAGTTGATCACAAACAGCCAACGAGCCTTTAAATATAGACAATCAATAATTTTGTTAGGTTGACTCCACTCTTTACAAAAATCTCTCCTTGGAGATTCTGCGAGGGATGCATTTCTATCTACTTCTATCTGGCACTGTTCCATTCCAACTGAGCTTTATCCAAATAAACTCTTAAAGTTTTTGACAGGACTCAGTTTACCTTTTAACAAATATCACAGTTTTGTAAAATCCACATGTGAGTGTATGTATAGAAAAATGCCTAGAAGTATAAACAGATGTATGCACATGAATTCATGTCTCTTTGTCTCTGTACTGATGCATAACAGTTAATATTTGTTGACTGAATAAATGAACAAATGACATTTTTAAGAAGAGTTATCCCTTGAGGGGATTATAGGTCATTTTTTCTTTTCTTCCATTGCAATTTTCTATATCTAAGGAAAATTAAACAGTGGACGGGAATTATCTTTGTTTTGTTTTTTTAAAGATTTTATTTTTTTATTTGACAGAGAGAGAGAACGCACACAAGCAGAGGGAGCTGCAGAGGCAGAGGAAGAAGCAAGTTCCCTGCAAAGCAGGGAACCCAATGTGGGCTCAATCCCAGGACCCCCAGATCATGACCTGAGCCAAAGAGAGGCACCTAATCGACTGAGCCACCTAGGTTCCCCAGGAATTATCTTTGTAATAAGCAAGAACATTATAAAATAATCCTGCTGGGAAATACTGTTGGGAATTTTGGAATAAAGGCAGTAAAAACAGACATCCTATAATCCAATAAAATATAATTTGTATCTTACTTTCCCTATTTGTTTTGCTTACTGCATTCAGCAATAAAAAATAACAGATGTTACAGAAAAAGGCAAGCTTAATATTGTGCAGTTAGTTATTACAGGGGTTGAGTCAAGAATCTAGGTCACTTGGCTCTCAGGCAAGTAGTTTTTTCTGTTACACCAAATTGCTTAGAGTTCCAGAACACTAACGAATAAATGACAGTATGAGCACTGCAATATCCACTGTTCAACAGTTCTGATAAGCAACCCATGATTTGCTAATTATTTGATATTAGCAGAAAACTCCAAATTTCCAAAAAATACTACATGTTCATGTGACATGAATTGTTTCAGAGGGTTTGTGATCTTCCTGGTGGTGTTTCCAAATTTGTGCCCACTGGAGCAGCATACATATTATTCTGGGAAGGGGTCTACAGCTTTCATAAGATTTGTAAGAGGGTCTGTGATTTTAAAAAAAAGGTGAGAATAACTAAAGCTATGAAGTTTCCAAGCAAGAGGAGGGAAACAAACTGAAGATAAATAAAAGGCTTATGAGAGGAAAGGGAACCACAGCTAACTCTGTCTTCCTCTTTTTTATTCCTGGAACATATGTTTTAATATGCAAATGATTTCATTTCATGATTTTGCTTTCTAAGTGGTGACACCAGGAAAGATACTGATGGGTTAAAAACACAGGCCAAATTATCTCTACAGAATGAACTTTATCAGTCCCTAGGAAATCTATTTAATAATTTTCCTTTTCCTAATTAAACGCAAATGCAAAATACTTCCAAAGTATGCATCTTTGTAATACTGTAAGTCACTACTGGGGTATTTTGCATTTATGTTTAAGTAGAAAAGGAAAACTATTAAATAGGTTTTTTAGTTTCTTGTCTCATAAAATGTGCTGCCCTTTCAGGAAGTTTGTAAAGTTGCTTTGAACAAATGCAGAATACACACTTCTCTGTGCATTTCACAACTGTTGCTTAATTTAAAATTTAACTGTTCCTCAGCTCAATGACAGAAGCAAGTATTTGTTTCTTATGCTAACATCAAACTTGATTGTCAAGGTCTAGGGACCTCTGGAATAAAATTAAAAAAAATTTTTTTAAAGATTTTATTTATTTGACAGACAGAGATCACAAGTAGGCAGAGAAGCAGGTAGAAAGAGAGAGGGGGAAGCAGGCTCCCTGCTGGGCAGAGAGCCCAATGCGGGGCTCATCTCAGGAGATCATGAGAGGAGCAGAAGGCAGAGGCCCAACCCACTGAGCCACCCAGGCGCCCCCAAATTTAAAAATTCTTAACAGGGTTTGTTTCACTACTATTCCCTGCAAATATCTCTGGGGTTACAATTCCAAATTTCTGCAACAAACAGAAACAAAACACAACACAAATTCTCCTTGAACTCAAATGTTATATACGCAAATATCATAAGTAAGAATTGATACCTATCCAAATGAGATGCTTCTAGTATACTCTTCAACCACCTTAACTGAATAAATGCTTACATCATCAACCACTGTGAAGAGCATTTCTTGTTCTAGCTTTTGAGATGAAAATCATTCTTTTTAACCCTACAATGAATATAAGTTGTAGGAGCTTCAGATACGTTAAGCCACTCTTATTTCAAATCCAAATGCCCTTTTAAACTTCTTTTTCTAAAACAAAATGACCAAAATAGCATTTACACTCAAAACTTAACTTTACTATTGGCCCACATCTTTCTCAGCATCTTGTTGGGAGCTCTGTCCTCCCAGCACGTCAGATAATTGAGGGCAAAGCGAATCAGCACACCACGCGGTGTACAAGTCTCTCTTCACCACTGGCTTTCTTTTCGCCCAACTCCGCAGCGTATGAAACACCCAGGAATGCTTTGCATAAGTAATCGGTAACTACTATTTTTTTTTTTTTAATTAAAACGTCACGGAGCCCACAAACTCCACCGCTAACAAGGCACTGGGGCTGCCAAACAGCGCGCCGCTCGTCTGGGATGGGTCACCACAGGGTGGCATCACGTGGAGCTCTCCCGAAAGCCACCCCCCTGCAACTCTCGCTGTCTCTCCGGGCTCTCAGTTAGGGACACACCTGATCGTCCCGCTCCCCTGCACCGTCAGACCCCGGAAAGCAAGCTGGCATCTGTTAGAAAGAAATTAGATTCCCTGACCTGTGTCTCGTTTCCAAAAGGCAGAGGAGAGGCAGACTTGGTAAAGCAGTGAATCCCAGGTGTGCCTCCGTCCTTTCTCCCTGTCAAGTAAGATACAAACTTAAAACAGCTCAGGAGGATGGGGGGAGGGTGGTGGAGCGGGGCAAGGGTAAATATATTGCTTACTGTTCCCAGAGTTACATGAGATTCTTCTGGCTCCTTTTTGCCTCTAGCTTTCAGTCAGGATCCTTTTTTCAGCGGGGACTACAGAGAAGTTCAAGTCGAATCCTTGGTGGGCGGGGCTAAAGCGTGGGCTGGTTTCCTTTAGACTTCGAGGCTGTTTTTAAGGTGGAATGAAAGAGGAAGGGAGGGAAAACAGTGTTCTCGAAGAAGCGGGTATCTTAAACGTAGATGTTTACTTATCAGTCTGAAGTCACAAAACGTGCGTAAAATAATCTGTATATTAACTGGTGTTAACCACAAGGATGCTCTGGGTGTGTCTGTGTGTGGGAGCACGGCTTGTCCTTAAGCAGCCACTGCTTCCTCTTTCCCCCCCCCCCAACAAAATTTAAAAGATGAATAACCTAGAGCATTTTTGCATTCTTTAAAAGAAAAAAGTTTATAACAAACCCAAAATAGAAAATGTGTACGTTTTGAAGAGGAATGATAAAAGAGCACTTTAAAAAATCTAATCTATTCCAATATTTCCTCCCCAAACTCAGAACACCTGATAACCCACTGTTAGTAAATTTAAGATTAAAGGTATACCAAAGACTGTAATACATTCTGAGATAGAGAAGGAAAGATAAAATCACGTCAAATTTCAAATTGGTAATACAAATTCAAATACCCCATCTCACTGTAATAAAGAAGGTGCCCCGTCTAAATTTATCCAAACATCACGGAATAGATCAGTGTCTTTAAAGATTGACATATTCATTTAGGATAGCTTGTTCTCAAACCTAGGAGCTTGGAGTTTTGCCTTTAATCAGATACTGAGCATTCTCTCCTAGCTTTCTTATAACATTCTCAAAGAATATATTTCCTGCAGATTCCATCGAGTCTGATGGGTTATCTGCTTTCTGTCTCTCTCTGCTCCTCTCCTCCACTCACACACACTCTCTCTCCTCAAATAAATAAAAATAAAGTCTTTTTAAAAAGATGTATTTATAATGCATTTAAAAATTAAACGTTTTGATGAAAGCACAGATCTAGAGAGTGTTTATGAACAATAAGAACTATATTTTAGGGGCACCTGGGTGGCTCAGTCGTTAAGCATCTGCCTGTTGCTCTGGTCCTGATCCCAGAGTCCTGGGATCATACCCTACATCAGGTTCCCTGCTTGGTGAGAAGCCTGCTTCGCCCTCTCTCACTACCCTGCTTATATTCTCTCTCTCTCTCTCCCTGTCAAATAAATAAATAAAATCTAAAAAAAAAAAACAAAAAAAAAACACAAAAAAACCTCTATATTTTAATAGTTAAATATCTACTAGTAATCACCTGTCCTCTTCATGTACATTTACTATAGCTATACATTTACATCAATACTTTGACCTGAAAAGAGGAAACAATAATTTTCTCTTAATTACTCCTTTCCAATTGAACATGTTAGGCAGATTATTACTAGGTCTTAAAAATGTTTTCCTTCTTAATTTGTTTTTTAAATATAGCAAGAGGAATATAAGAAATAAAGCACTGGTACTATCACTGTTATTCTTTAAATAGAGCCTATAAGGAGCCAGGTAGTTTGTATTATTACTATATTTGCCATATCATTAACCACTACAATCATGAAATTAGGCATTATTATATTTATTTAGAATCTATTACATAATATTACATTATATTTATTTAGAATCCTAATATTACATACATAGAATCTAATATTACATAGAATCCTAATATTACATATTAAAATTAGTAGTGAAGCCAGGACTTCAATCCAAGTCTGTCCAACTCCAAATTCCACAATTTTTCCAGTATATCATATGATCTTATAGCAAGTACTGTTTGACCATCTTTTCCTCTTTGCCCCAAGCCAATCAAATCTCTGACAGTGGTGGTGGAGCTATTGGTAGAAAATGAAACCTCTCAGTGCTGAGGCTAGAACCTTTCACCATTCTCTTAATCATCAGCCATGATTGCTCTCTTGCCTATCCTTCCTACCCCCACTCCTTCATTCACCTTTAGGTTTCTATATTCAAAATTTTTTATGTAATTTTATCTACATAAAATTTATTTTATCTACATAAAAAATTTTTAACTACCTTCTCATTTTGCTGTGAAAATATTAATTTATACCCTTGCATTGCTATTACTTACATATACTATCATATGGGATTCACTCTTGCATTTCCTTTCCCCTCTTAAAATTATCCTAGAGTTGGGGTGGCTGGGTGACTCAGTTAGCTAAGGGTCTGCTTTCAGGTCATGATCCCATCATCCTGGGATTGAGTCCCAGCCCAGGCTCCCTGCTCATGGGGAACCTGCTTCTCTGTCTCCTCCCCACTCATGCTCTCTTGCTCTCGCTCTCTCTCTCTCAAATAAATAAAATCTTAAAACAAAAAAACAAACCAAAAAATGCATCTCAGACTTCATTCCCAAAAAGACTTTCCTACAAGTCAGATCATTTTACTGTCAGACTCATACCACGCAGTTTTCTCCACTGCCTATTGACTTATATTCCTATACCTTAAAAACATTTCTTTTTCTTTTGTAGATAAAATAGAAGTGAAAATCAAATCAGGATCCCTTCAGATTTTATCACAAATTGCAAGTTTATATTGTACAAATGGGATGTATCATACAGTCAACAATTAATATGACTTAATACACAGTAGAAAATTTTGACTATAGATAAACCATGTTCGGGAACTTTTGACAACGCTGAGTTGTCCTAATTCATTTTACCTACTGATGGAAATAATGTGGCAAGTTGTTTTCTGCTCTCCAAGATCCCTCTAAATTTGGTAAAGCAAGTGCATGTCTAGTTTTAGCAATTCTGTCAGAATGGGCACCAGCCCAATTGCACAGCTCAGAAACTGACGTGCCAGGACCTGACAGAATTTTTAAAATATTTGTACTCTTGGAATTTAGATGCGTTGATGACCATGATAGAATCTGAGCCCATGTCCTTTGCTTTGAAGGTAATCCTGACTGCGAAGAATTACTGCTAAGTGAATGTCCAGATTTCTTCAAGTAACTGAGCTCTAATACCTGTCCGTAGTGTTCTCATAACAGGACCGAGATAGTAACAGCATTCCTGTATTTATGTCTATAAAACCGGTGACTAAACACCTTCATAAGCACTTCCGCTATATGATTGTCCAAATATGTTGTCAGGCTGAACAATTTCTCTTTGGAAAATCTGTCTTTCTTCATTCTCAATATATATGTCATTGTCCTCTGATTGAAAACACAGCAAAGAAAAGCAACTCTTAATCTTCACCCAATTAACAAAGATAGTCACATACTAGAGTCTAATTTCATTACGTGTATTCTAGCCTTTAATCTCCATTTGTTCTAAATCTGTTTTTGAGGGTAGAGTGAAATTTAGGACAACTATAACAAAATTCTAAAAACTGTGATGAAAGAACGAAACACTCATCAAAATCAAATCCATTCCAAATTAGCAAAATGATCCAACTGTTTTATTTATATAGATAGGACCATTGAGGAAAACATTGTGAACACACAAAAAATTAAATATTTCTCTTTTTTTAACATTTATTTATTTATTTATTTATTTATTTATTTATTTGACAGAGAGAGAGAGGATGAGTGCACAGACAGGGGAAGCAGCAGGCAGAGGGAGAAGCAGGCTCCCCACTGAGCAAGGAGTCTGGCATGGGACTCAATCCCAGGACTCTGGGATCATGATCTGAGCTGAAGGCAGATGCTTAACCGACTGAGCCACCCAAGTGCCCCAAATATTTCTTAATTAATATTCTACTGAGATATTTTTACTGTCCTTAAAATAGCAGAGCAATCCAAAAACTGAATTAAAAAAAGAAAAGACTAGTATCCATCAATTGTGTGTCCATTCTTGTTTATAATTTGCTACCGTGAAAGAAAGCACTGTAATATCAAATATTTTATTACTAAAATAGGAAGAAAGAAAAGGGTATGACTATTTTACTCTAAATAGTAGTTCTAGAAAAGCAATTTCCTTTTCATTTAATTCTCTAAGTATTTCTATTTTCCTTAACACCCATTCTGATACTTGTAATAAATTCATGGTTTAAGTTTTATATATGGTCATTTGTTTTGGAATGTTCTACCAACCTTTATACAGCATTCTTTTTGGATATAATATATATTTCATAAATAGCATCCATTCACCCAGTAATAGGATTCATTCATTTGATCATTCATTTAAAATTATTTTTTAAATATCTATACTGGAAGATCCTTTGAAAAATCTATGATTAATTTGGGGAGGTAAAAATTAAACTCAGTGGGGCCCCTGGGTGGCTCAGTCGTTAAGCATCTGCCTTCGGATCAGGTCATGATCCCAGGGTCCTGGGATCGAGCCCCGCATCGGGCTCCCTGCTCAGCGGGAAGCCTGCTTCCCCTGCTACCATTCCCTCTGCTTGTGTTCCCTCTCTTGCTGTGTTTCTCTCTGTCAAATAAATAAAATCTTTAAAAAAAAAATAAACTCAGTAAGCACAGATTACTACTGATAAACCCACTGGCCAACCCACTTCATCACTTCATCCCTTGAAAGTAAGAAGCTTATCTGTTGCTTTTTTGATAAGATTAACACCTGGGAAGATCTGAAAACATAAACCAACTTTACCAAGGGCTTACATAACCATTCCCCTGCAGTCCTGCCTACTTATCATGTGGCTAGCATATTGGTAGGGACTAGAGAGAAAACAAACTGGATAGAAAAAGTTCATGTTTTCATGGAGTTTATATCCTAGTAAATAGGAGTGGCAAAGAAAAAAATAAAAAGGATAATGACTTCAAAAAAAATTCAACATGTCCAGGAAAGGCCTCTCTGAGGATACATGTCAATTGAGATTTTAAAGATGAAAATAAACCAATCAGCCATGAAACTTGGTGTAGGAGAAATGTACAAGCTCAGAAAACTGTGCTGACATATGAAATATGAAAGATACATGTGACTGAAAACCATTAAAAAATGTATTGAACAAGAAGTGCTAGAGGGAGGAAATAGAGACAAGGGAGCACTAAATTAAATCTGAAAATCCAAACTGGGCCATGAAATTAGGTTTGGAATTTGATGGATCATTATTAATTTAAGTAGAAAGGGTAAAGGCCAGCATTCATGGTTGGTAGGAAGTACAAAGGCAATTCTAGATGAGGAGAGTTTATGGAGGAGAGTGGTAGGAGGTAAACTTAGAAATGTACATGGTGGGGGGGGAGGGGTCAGATTTTAAAAATTCTTTGGTAATAGAGAAACTTAGAGATTTTCGTGCAGTGAATAAGAAACTTCCCAGGCATCAAAGATGGTAGTGGTTAGTTGCCCTGTTTTCTTTTAATTTTGGTAGTTGATTCTTTGTCACGGATGAATGTTGGGGTTTTTTGGATCTTAGCTGGGGAATGACACTGTTAAACTAGTATGCTTTGTTTTCTTTCCTACTAAATTATTGTTTTTTAAAAAATTCATATTAGATGGGTAACAAGCTTATTGTTAAACATTCTGAAAATGCACATGTCATCTTATTGCTTAGTTCCCATGGCTGTGGGTATTTTTTCCTTCTCTATTCCAAATCATGACTTTGTGTTCCATTGACAAAGAATTTTTTAAGTTGTAGGACTACTAAAATAGCCAGTACAAAGCTTCATGGAGAAGATTACTAACCTCAACTCTTTACTTCCCTCCATCTCCCCTCCCAATTATGTTTGCAAAGCCCAAATTCTTTTCTTTTCTTTTCTTTTTTTAAGATTTTAATTTATTTAAGAGAGCGGGAGAGTGGGGGGAGGAGCAAAGGGACAGGAACAAGCAGACTCCATTGCTAAGTGAGGAGCCTGATGCAGGGCTCAATCCCACCATCTTGAGATCACAGCCCAAGCCAAAATCAAGAGTCAGAGATTCAAAATTCAGAGTCAGAATCCCCAGAGTCAAAATTCAACTGACTGAGCCAGGTGCCCCTGCAAAGCCCAAATTCTTATAGGGGGTTATGAGAGAAAGCAAACATGGAGGCAAGGTAGAAAGTATCGAGATGATTTGTTTTTAGAGTATTTTTACTCTAGAATTTTACTCCGTTTTTAGAGTATTTTAGAGTATTGGTAACTCCCATTCCTTACATGAAGAGCAGGTGGCAAGACTTTTAGGAAATGGCTACTCCACTTGGTAGAAGATAATTTGTATAAGATTGATGATTCATACAATCTAGTAATTCCACTACTGGGTATTTATCCAAAGAAAATTGAAACATTAACTCAAAAAGATATATATACCCCTATGTTTATTGAAGCATTATTTAAAATAGATAAGATAGGGGAACAACCCAAATGTCCATCAATAGATGAAAGGATAAAGAAGATGTGATTAAATCTATACAATGGAATATTACTCGGCCACAAAAAAGAATGGGGGTCTTGCCATTTGTGACAACACGGATGGACCTAGAGGGTGTTATGCTAAGTCAGAGTAGTCAGAAAAAGACAAATACTGTATGATTTCATTTATATGTGGAATCTGAAAAACAAAGTAAATAAATAAACAACAACAAAACCCAGAAACAGACCCATAAATATAGAGTACAAGCTGGTATTGCCAGCAGGGAGAATGGTGGGGAAATGGGCAAAATGGGTGAAAAGGAATGAGAGGTATGGGTTTCCAGTTATGGAATGACTAAGTCACGGGACAAAAGGTACAGCACTGAGGATGCTGTCAGTGGTCCTGTAAGTGTTGTATAGTGACAGATGGTAGCTACAGTTGTGGTGAGCACAGCAAAATATACAAAATTTCATATCACTAGGTTGTACACCTGAAACTAATGCAACATTGTGTGGCAACTATACTTCAATTTCTTAAAAAGTTACTAAATGCATGAAAAAAAAGATGGATAATTCAGAAACTCCATTTAAAATTAGGGACTTTTGGGTGCCTGAGTGGCTCAGTCAGTTAAGCATTTGCCTTTAGCTCAGGTCATGATCTCAGGGTCTTGGGATCAGGTCCCACATTGGGCTCCCTTGTCAGCAGGGAGTCTGCTTCTCCCTCTGTCCCTCCCCCTGCTCGTGCTTGCTCTCTCTCCTGCAAAAATAAATAAAATGTTTAAAACTGGTTTTCTTTTTCATGTATTAATTCTTGAAGTAAATGGTAATTTGAAGATTAAATCTTAGTATTCTTAAATACTTAATATGTATCTCCATGTATTACTTATGTATTACTATGTAGTAATATGTATTACATACTATATAGAAGGCACCAAAGTCCCTAATTTTATTTCATTTTTTTAAAGATTTTATTTAAATTTTCTAGTGTTAACTAAAGTCATCATGTTGTACATTCCATCCCCAGTACTTATTTATCTTATAGCTGGAATTTTGTACCTTTTGACCCCTTTCATCCAATTCCTCCCACCCTCCACCCTCTGCCTCTAGTAAACACAAATTTGATCTCTTTCTCTATGAATTTGGGGGTCTGGGGTTTTTTTATTTCACAAATAAGTGACAACATACATTATTTGTCTTTCTCTGACTTATTTCACTTATCATAATGCTCCCAAGTTCCATCTACGCTGTCACAAATGGCAAGGTCTTCTTTTTTATAACTGAACCATATTCCATTATATATATATATGACTCACAACTTGTTTATGCATTTATCTGTTGATAGACAACTTAGGTTGTTTCTATGTCTTGACTATTGTGAATCATGTTGCTACAGACATGGAAATGCAGATATCTGTTTAACGTGGTATTTCTGTTTCCTTCAGATAAATACCCAGAATTAGAATTTACTGGATCATATGGTAGTTCTATTTTTAATTCTTTTTCAGGAACTTCCATACTGTTTTCTATATGGCTGGACAACTTTATAATCCCACTAACCGCGCACAAGACCTCTCTTTCCTCCACATTCTCACTAACATTTGTTATTGCTTGTCTTTTTGCCGAGAGCCATTCTACCAGATGTGAGGTGACATCTCATTGTGGTTTTGACTTACATTTCTCTGATGACTAGTAATGCTCAGCACTTTTTCATCTACCTATTGGTCATTTGCACACCTTCTTCATCTATTCAGGTCCTTGGTCCATTTTTTTAATTAGTTTTTTTTTTTTGCTATTGAGTTATATGAATTCTTTATATATATTGGATATTAAGCACTTAGCAGATATGTGATTTGCAAATTAATTTCTTATTCCATCAGTGGTCTTTTCATTTTGTTAATGGTTTCTTTTGTTGGACAGCTCTTAATTGGATGCATTCCCATTTGTTTATTTTGGAAAAACTCTTTTTGGTGTGTTAGTAGATATGCTGGTTTTACTCCTCTCCAGGTTAAGACTGAACTCACAAACTTTCTCACATCTGCTTTATATGGATGGAAATTACATTTTCCCCTTACTAAAGCTCTATTCTACCCTAAGACCTATTATACTTAAGAATAAAATGAAAGAGAAGTCATTTCTCATCAGCGTTTCTCATGGCCCTGTTACTTCACCCTCTTAATTGTAAAACTAAAAACATAATGTCTATGATATGAAACATTTTCAGAGGTGCTCACTGGATCTTTATTTTCTAAATATCTTCTTTTGTAAAAAGATTATATTTATTTGCAGGGCCCCTGGGTGGCTCAGTCAGCTAAACATCTGCCTTTGGCTAAGGTCATGGTCCCGGGGTCCTGGGATCAAGCCCCTCATCTGGCTCCCTGCTCAGCAGGAAGCCTGCTTTTCCCTCTCCCACTCCCCCTGCTTGTGTTCTCTCTCTCTCTCTCAAATAAACAAATAAATAAAATACTACAAAAAAATAATGAGTTTATTTATTTGAGAGAGAGCACAAGTGGGGAGAAGAGCAGAGGGAGAGAGAGAAGTGGGCTTCCCACTGAGCCCAATGTACTGCTCCATCCCAGCATCCTGGGACCATGACCTGAGCCAAAGGCAGCAACTTAACCAACTGAGCCACCCAGGCATCCCTTTCTAAATATTTTCAATTTGAGTTAGTATATATGCAGTGAATTTATTTCACATGTATCTTCCTTAAAAAATTGCCTCAAATCAGGGAAGTCTTAAAATAGGTTTTCAGTTTCTATTCCTATTCTGAGGTTACTTTTCAGCATCTTATATGAAAACAGGATGACTCATCAGAATTGTGTTGTTTCTTCCAGGGGTATATTTACAAAGCTAGTAGCCATCAAGCAGAAGGAATATTCTGAGAAACATTTGTCCTCCTTCAATGAATAAGCAACTAATCATGCTTTGTCGGTAAGAGAGCTTAAGCCTCCTTCTGGTCTATCCTAAAAGGTACAGTTGTGGAATTAAAGTGTATTTCAACTCTTAAATGACCTTGGGTGTAATTAGTTCAAGGGTAAATATGGTACCAAGTTTTGTCCGGTCTCTACGATAGGTAGAGCGAAGGTTTACAAAATTCAGTCTCTGGGACTGAATTGTGGATGTGATAAAATGTTATAGCTTTGTGGACAAACTACAAAAATAAGGAATATCGTATGCACGAAAACGTTACTGTCCTTATAGGGGAATGAGAAAGCTTATCATTTATTGTGAAATTATATTCTTCTTAAATTATGATGTTAAAATGTCATTCCAAATTTTTATTTAGCTTATTGGGTTTGTTAGGGTTTTGTTTTAGGTTTTTTTGGTTTTTTTTTTTTTAAGATTTTATTTATTTAGTCGACAGAGAGAGAGAGACATCACAAAGTAGACAGAGAGGCAGGCAGAGAGAGAGGGGGAAGCAGGCTCCCTGCTGAGCAGAGAGCCCAATGTGGGGCTCGATCCCAGGACCCTGAGATCATGACCTGAGCCGAAGGCAGAGGCTTTAACCCACTGAGCCACCCAGGCGCCACTTTAGTTTTTGTTTTAAGGAGAGAGTGGAGTGATTTCCTGATCCCTGATATTCAAGTTTGGGAACCATGATTTTTCAGAAAGGCTAGAGAACCTTGCTCTTAAAGCCCTTCCAGCTGTACAAAGGTTTGTCATCTCATGGCAAGGGTTGTCATCAAGGAAGAAAACTTCAACAAGCTGCCTAATAGTGTGATAAATCACTATCCTAAACTTCTCCTTGCTCTTTCTTCCAAGTAGACATTATTTTCTATAAGCCTATATGTACACACATACACATTTTCCACTCTCACTCTTTCCTTTCCAACAGCAGTTAACATGATCATGATCATTTCAGTACACAAATCTTTTGTCACTTCCTTTCAGTGGCTTGCTGCTTCCTTTGGGATGCTGCTACCCATTCTCTTTGATTTGGCCTCAGAATATCTTGATTAAATCTCATCTGTTCCTGAAAGAAGAAATAGACTTCTTTCAATCCCAAGAATATCTCAGCTCCTGACTGTCTGTCTAATTACCTTCACACTTAACCCATCCCATTCCTTTCCCAACATTCTGCCTTGCTAACTAACACCTACCTAACCTTTGATTTTCTTTTTTTTTTTTTAAGATTTTATTTATTTATTTGACACAGAGAGAGATCACAAGTAGGCAGAGAGGCAGGCAGAGAGAGGGGGAAGCAGGCTCCCTGCTGAGCAGAGAGCCCGATGCGGGGCTCAATCCCAGGACCCTGAAATCATGACCTGAGCCAAAGGCAGAGGCTCAACCCATTGAGCCATCCAGGCACCCCAACCTTTAATTTTCAACTTAAAGATTACTTTTTCCTAAAAGATCTTGCCAGGCCAACTATATCCCACCCCCTTCTGCCCAAAGTCAAGTTCCTTTTCCTTCCGTTTCACTTGCAGTTCTCCATTTTAAAACTTCTAATCATTTATGCAATACTTACATTTCCTATAGCTTTGCACTCTATGCTGTAAGCTCTAGAAGGTCAGGGACTGTCTGCTTTGTGTTCTTCTATATGACCAACATCTAACATGATGCGTACATATCTTAATAACTGGTACTTGATAAATATTTTCAAATTAATGAATTCCCTCTGCTTTGCCTTCTAAGTTCTTTTCTCTTGTTACTTTTTTTATTCTGGCTATTAGTTTCAACAACACATCTTAGTTATTTCAAGAGATGGTTTACAAGTCAATATTCCAATTTCCAAGGCCCCACTGTTATGGATTTAATATATGATAATAATGTGTTTTTCCTATGATGTTTCTCCTTTGTGCTACCAAATCATGCTTCTCAAATTCTGGTTGAATTTTTTTTTTTTTTTTTAAGTAAGGTAAAGTGAATTCTAGGGCATGATTAACACAGACTGGTATGCTGCTACTGCCTGAGATTCTAGAGTGAATGTTTAAGACTCTGCAACATACTTTAACTAGAAGACTGATGACAGCAGGGTTTCTTAGCCATTTCTGGGGGTGTGCTACAGTGAAATGATTGAAAGTAAGGTAAACACAAGAAAAGTTTTATCAAATGGAAAAATCCATGATAGAAAACAGCCTCATCCCAAGCGATTAAAAAAGAAAAGAAAGCAAGCAGGTGGTTGTGCTGAGCAATGCTTACTAAACGCCAAGAAGCCGTCACAAACATTTCCAGGACTGGCAAACCAAAAAAATGCACTTTGTGTGTACAAAACCTGGGACAGATTTCTAATTATATACTTGCTTTAAACATATTTGTTCATCTAGATAATGATCCCTTTCAGGGCTATCATTTTGAAATAAGAAGAGAGAAGGAAAGGGAGGGGCATATAAAGGAAAGAAACTGCTCTGATTCAAGAATCTTGTAAATTTAGAAAGGACATTGACCCTGAAAATCATCAAAGAAAACTTACTAGTTTCTAGACGAGGAACTGAGACATGAATTGCACACTGATTTGCACTCACCCACTCCATGATTTTTTTAGTGGATCCTTAGAGTATCTAAAAAATGTAATGAATTTTAAACAGCATTTAGCATATGCCTTAAATTAGTGCCATCCCAAACTCCCAGATGCCCTTAAGATCTAGGGGCTTGAAACCCTAGTTATAATTGAATGAACTCTCTCCTTGTTATCTCACATCTCATGAGATTTTTTTAGTTCTGCCATTTTTTTCCTACTCCATATATCCTAAATTATTTTTTCCTTTCTTTTCTAGTTCCAGGGACATACACAGCTGTAATTCTTCACAACTCCATGGCTAGTGGACTATGATCAACCCCTAACATGTCTCTCTGTAATCCAGCCTGTACAGAGTAGCCAGAGCAGTGAGAATAATTATCCCCAAAATCAGGTCCATCATAGCATAATACATTTTATCCTATCACTTCCTATCACTCAGAAGCTTAAATGGTTCTCCATCTCC
The DNA here is from genome assembly GCA_028646535.1 of Procyon lotor. Classification (NCBI taxonomy): domain Eukaryota; kingdom Metazoa; phylum Chordata; class Mammalia; order Carnivora; family Procyonidae; genus Procyon; species Procyon lotor. The sequence continues at coordinate 38,728,924 of CM053618.1, read as the reverse complement.
TTAATAAGTTGAAGAATTTCACAGAAATCAGGAACTGTGTACTCCCTGGCAGGAAATTTTCCTTCTGGCACACATATCTGTGAGTTCAACACCATCCATGCTGCAATCCTATGCAAACTGGAAAGAACCCAGCATCACTTCCCAGCCTTGCCTGGGAAATGCCTGATCCTTATGGATTCTGAACTACAGTTTATTTGTCTCTAAAGGATAGATGAATTCACTCCCCACCACACTGACTTGTTGGGGGAATTAACAGACATGGTTTAAGTAAAGAACTGGGCATATATCAGACATACTCATACACTTTACTCTTATTTTATATATTTGCCCTACCTAATTTCACAAAGGATTTGAATAAGCTATCATTTATTCATTCTTTAATTCATTTATCCAATCAAAAAATGTATATTGAACACATGCTGGTGCCAGACACTATATTAGCAACTTGGGATATGAAGAAAAATAAGATATAATCGCTTACCCCGAAAAACCCTCACATAGTAGCAAAAATAAAAATATAAACATAAAGAAATGTGACTATATGGGAATAACAATAGTGTATTCAGGGATCCCTGAGTAAGGACTCCTCAACTCTACCAAGACTTGGGAGCTGGGTCAAGGAGGATGGGACACCTGATTTTAACCAACAAGCAAAGATGAATAAAAGCTATGAAGGCAAAGAGGAAATAAGACTGTCACAGGTAGGTGGTAGATCACTAGAACAATTATTGTGGTTATTATTATTGTAAAGTCCTCCACCAGAAAACACCACTTTCAATCCAAGCTAATTTCTGGTTCTTTACTTATAGCAAACTGTCCTGAATGCTTGCTTGCTTCTTTCTTTTTTCTTTTCTTTTCTTTTCTTTTCTTTTCTTTTCTTTTCTTTTCTTTTCTTTTCTTTTCTTTTCTTTCTTTCTTTTCTTTCTTTCTTTCTTCCTTCCTTTCTTTCTTTCTTTCTTTCTTTCTTTCTTTCTTTCTTTCTTTCTTTCTTTCTTTCTTTCTTTCTTTTCTCTCTCTCTCTCTCTCTCTCCCCCTTCCTTCCTTCCTTCCTTCCTTTTTAGATTTTATTTATTTATTTATTTAAGAGAGGAAGAGAGAGAACATTAGTAGGGGGGAGGAAAAAAGGGAGAGGAAGAAGCGGACACCACGCTGAGCACAGAGCCCCATGCTGGGCTCAGTCCCAGGACCCTGAGAGCATGACCTGAGCCAAATTAAGAGTCAGACGCTTAACTGACTGAGCCACCCAGGCACCCCAACTGTACTGGATTCTAACATTGCTCAGTCTGTCCATGACTGAATCACATGCATGCCCACACCCAGACCTTAGACCCCTCCTCTTTGAGCTAGCTCCCGACTTCTATATACCTCAGAATTGTGGTTTAAGTTCCTGAGATCCTTCCTCATAGGATCCTCATTGTCCCTTACCCAGCTTACTTACTTAAGCTATTTGTTTCTTGTCTACTCCTTCTTGACCACATTGGCCTCCCAGGGTTTTGGATTTAGTCTGTCTGCTGGGAATTGCTCCATCAGACTCCTCTCATCCCAGCCACACATCCCTGGGTATATGCGTGTGACTTGTTCTTGACTTCAGGTCTTTGTTTAAATGTCACGTCTTCAAAGAGCCCTCCCTACCTCTGTCCCTTCCCCACCCCCAAATATAAAAGAACAATCAGTTTCTCATCCATATGATTCCCTTTAATTTCTGCATTGCAATTATTGTCAGACAATATTTTCATTTATTTGTTTGTTTATTTGTTTGTTTTTGACTTCTTCCCCGAGGATATAAGTTTCATAAGGCTTCAGGGCTTATCCAAGTGCTCAGAACATTTCCTGGAACATAGTAAGTTGTCAACAAACATTAGATTAATGAATGAGTAAATGAATGAATGAATGAGTAAATATCTCGGCTCTGCCAGTTGATCAAATTCCTGCTCTCCAGACTCTCAGAACTACAAGACTTCTTTGCTTCAGAACTAGAATCTGCAGGGGTGCCTGGGTGGCTCAGTGGGTTAAAGCCTCTGCCTTCGGCTCAGGTCATGATCTCAGGGTCCTGGGATCGAGCCCCACATTGGGCTCTCTGCTCAGCAGGGAGCCTGCTTCCCTCTCTCTCTGCCTGCCTCTCTGCCTACTTGTGATCTCTCTCTGTCAAATAAATAAATAAATAAAATCTTTAAAAAGAAAAAAAAAGAACTAGAATCTGCAGATTCCTAGTTCTAAACTCTTAGGACCTTACAGATCCAAATGAATCCACATGTGTCCACATGAATGTAATTCAGGGTCACCCATTATCTTTCCCAGCCCAACCCCTAACTCATATCTTATTGATTAGCATTTTGAACCCTCTGCTTTGGCCAGCAACATTTCATTGTCCTCCTTCAACCAAACTTCCTAATGTTTGTCTTTGGGCTTTGGGACAAGTCATTAGCTAGTTAACTATGGGGTAAGAATTTCTATCATTACCTTCAGGTTCTGGTTAAAAACTACTCCTAAAGGGGGTGCCTGGGTGGCTCAGTCAGTTAAGCACCCAACTCTTAATTTTAGCTTAAGTCATGATCTTAGGGTCCTGGGATGGAGCCCTGTGTTGGGCTCTGCACTCAGCACAGAGTCTGCTTGAGAGTCTTTCCCTCTCCCTCTGCTCACTCTGTTTCTCTCTCTGAAACAAATAAATCTTTAAAAAAATACCCAAAAAAAACCTATTCTCAAAGTCTTCTCTAATCATCTTCAAATGAGGTCTCCCTGTAATCATGTACTAAAGTTTATTCAATCTGTAACATATTGCAATTTTTAGTGTTGATTTTAACTTTTTATATCACTGAACATTCTTATTTGTTTTTCCCTTACTACACTCCAAGTGTTTTAAATTAGTTATCATTTATCTACCTTTTTTAAAAAAAAAACTGAACCTCTCATCACAGTTTCTTGATTTCTCCTCAGGAGATAAAAAGTAAGGAATTTCAAATAAAATTGTATCCTAATTATTACTGACATGACACAGTTTTACTTGTTGTGGTGACTCTTCAGAGTGGCTCAATGTCACCAAATCCCAAATCTCACCTCAACCTTTTTTTTTTTTTTTTTTTTTTTTTAGTGTATCACAACCTCTCTCTTAACTTTCTTTTACTTGTTACTATGGAAAGTATTCTTTCCTCAATGGGAAGAAATTAAATTTATCATACTTAAGGTGCTTCTTCAATGTATCTGGTTTATAGTTTGAAAATTTAGGGCACCTCGTGGCTCAGTCGGTTAGTGTCTGCCTTCTACCCAGGTCATGGTCCTGGGGTCCAAGGATGGAGCTCTGGGTTGGGCTCTCTGCTCCGCAGGGAGCCTGCTTCTTCTGCCCTGCTTGTGTTCTCTCTCTCTCTCTCTCTCTCTCTCTCTCTCAGTTAATAAAATCTTTAAAAACAAAATTTATTTTCCTATATTGTGTAGAAGGCAAAAAGCCAGTGATGTTTGTGATGAAGAGAAGTGGTGAAGTATGTTACTGAATAGTTGCCAAATTAACCAGGGCTTAAGAACTAAGGAAGCAAAGGAGGGACTTTCTTCAATCATGTAAGAGGCAGAAGGTGAGAACTAAGGCTCAAAGTCAGAGAGGGATTATTAACATCTTTTATCAAGGCTGAGCCTGCAAACTATTCACTAGGGTTCATTATGTTACCCTTGATTTGGTTCCAGAATTTGAAGCTGAGCCCTGCACACAGGGGTCAAGTACATCCATGTATAACAGAGAAAAGCGGTGAGCAGAAGACAGGCAGGACGTTATCCTTTACGTCCCCCCTAATTTCATCATACTCACTGATCCCTCTGTTTATGAGGCCATTTGCTCATATGTGCACAGGTATGGTGCTACAATCCTCTTCTTACCAGCTCTTCCTAACCTAGAACATTCTCATTCGCTCAGGATTTAATTTTAGTTATAGTATGCAGTAACTCAAGTCAGCATGTGGTTATTAAAAGTTAAATAGCATTTCTTATAATTCTGGAAGCACTGAAATTTTATTAATTTTACATTGGTTTTCCTATAGCACCATAATTTATCATATAAGCTGCCAATGCTTCAGTTGATTGAACATTAGAAATTTAACTATATAGATGACTTAAGCTTTAATCTCTGTAATAAGTTATTTTATGTAAGAGGTAAACCACCTTCCCAGAATTTAGCCAACCTTATTTTCTCTTGCAGTTTTATTTTTCATGTTGATTCATACTTAAGTCTCCACTCTTGGTTCAGTCCTTCCCTACAGAATTTTAACTTCATTCTCCCTTGAGGAGCTGTATGTTATTTATCTTGGAATCTTTTAAAAATTCTTGTGGTTCAAAATTTTTCAGTAGTAAGACTATTCTCATCACTATGAGACAATTCCTCAATAAAAGCAGAATTAAGCTTCACATTGCTAATCTTCCCCTCCATATTTTTTTTCTTAGCAAAACAAAACTTTATTTGTGGGTTACCACAACCCTTCTAACTTTTCTTTTTGTAAACATTCATTCTTGTATTCAGATCTTTTGTTAACAAGGGGGAATTAAAAAGTAAAGAATGACTCAACACTTCCCCTTCAAAAACCTTATATCCTAATTAAGGGCATGAAAATACATACACACATGAGGGGCGCCTGGATGGCTCAGCCAGTTAAGCCTCTGACTTAGTTTTGGCTCAGGTCATGATCTTATGGTCATGAGATCAAGCCCCGAGCTGCGTTCTGAGCTCAGCCTGGAGTCTGGTTGTCCCTCTCCCTTCTCTACTGTCCCTGTCCCTCCTTCTCTAGCCCTCTACCCACTCTTTCTTTCTCTCTCTTCCAAATAAATAAATAAAATCTTTTTAAAAATAAGGAAAATACATGCACACATAAAAAAAGCAATAATAGCAATAATAATCATCATAGTAGTAGTAGTGGTAGTGGCAGTAATAGTAATAACAAGCCTTATGGAGCTTTGCTATTTTCAACAGACATTCTCTTATTTGATTGTATAATGACCCTGTAAGACAGATGCTATTATCATCCCCATTTTACACATCAGAAAACCAAGTACAAAAAGTTGATATGACTTGTCGAAATTTTCTTAAGCATAACCAGAGTTTGAAATTGGTCTTCTAACTCCAAAGATTATTGCTTCCACACTGCCTCTCAGTGATGAAATAGTACAATTTTCTTTGCCTCAAGCCACCTGAATCACATAGCATTAGGAGTTGAGGCACAGATGAAGCACTCTAATTGTATCATTAATATTTTCATTTCTAAATTCTATAAGAAAAGGAAGAGTATTTCAAGGAGAAGTTGGGACTTGGACTCTGGACAATGGGACCTGTAACTGGAAAAGGAAAGGGATATTCCTGTCTGTTGGGTCACAAAAGTAAAGCTCTAGTTTCAATAATGGGCATGTCTTATGCAGGACATTGGGAAATCTTCCTCACCTGATAAGCTGTAGTGAAAGATGTTCTGAAAACAAAGTCTGGGGACAAATAATAGTATTGCATGCCCCTGAATGCTGGGCTAAGGAACTATTATATAGGCAATTGTGAGCCTCTGGAGGGTTTTAGGGTCAAAAGTGACAAGATCAAATAAATCACTGCTTTAGTCATACATTTAATGCACTTAGCAGAGAAATCAGCTAAGACACTGCTCTAATAATCCAGGTCTTGGTGACCATCATGTGGACTGGAGGAGGGCAATGAGGATGGAGAAGAAAGGAACAAATGTGAAACAAATCTGAAAAGAAGAGATAGTATAATTTGGCAGCTGATTAGAAATAAAGTAGAAAAAAGAGTCAAAGACCTCACTGAGCCTTCAAGCCTGGGTAAAGGCTCTAATAAGAACACAGAAAGGCTATAGTGAAGCCACACTGGCTTGTAGAGTGAAGAAAGAAATCTAAGAAATGATAAACTAGCAGGAATGGGCATGTTCTCAAGCACATTTTTTTAAAAAGTTAAAACTTACTGAACTCAGGGGCGCCTGGGTGGCTCAGTCTGTCAAGCATTTGCTTTCAGCTCAGTCATGATCCCAGGGTCCTGGGTTCAAGTTCTGCATCAGGCTCCTTGTTCAGCAGGGAGCCTGCTTCTCCCTCTGCCTGCTGCTCTCCCTGCTTCTGCTCTCACTCTTGCTCTCTCTCTCTGACAAATAAAATCTTAAAAAAACCAAAAAACAAAAAATTTACTGAAATCCATTATCCATCTATTGATATCTCCAAATCAACAGATAATAAGAATATTATCTTGGGCATTTTGTAAGATTATAACTACCCTTGTATTGACAAGAAGAGTAAATAGCTGCTTGACAATTTTACAATTGAAATCAATTCATAAATAACTTCTCGAAAACATTTTATTCATTAATTATCATATACGTTTAGTCAAAACAAAGTGTTCCTTTCTCCTTATCTTAAAGCAATTTCTAGAATCATGTCTGATTACCATATTATCGCTTCATTCCAGTTTATTTTATGTACAGAGTTATATAGTCCTCATTCTGTCTTCTAGAGTCTTAGACTGAAAGGATTATACGGTGTTAAAGAGCTACCCAACAGACATTTATTCTACATCAGTGGTTCTTAAACTTCTTGGTCTCAGGAATCCTTAACATTCTTAAAAATTATTGAGAACCCAAGAAAGTTTTTGATTATATGGCTTATAACTACTAATATCTACTGCATTTGAAATCAAAACAGAAATGTTTGGAACAATTATCTATATATTCATTTTTAAATAACAATAATAAAGGCTCCTGGGTGGCACAGTTGGTTAAGCGTCTGACTCTTGGTTTTGGCTCAGGTGGTGACCTCAAGGTTGTGAGATTGAGCCTCATGTCAGGACAGAGTCTGCTTGGGATTCTCTCTCCCTCTCCTTCTGCCCCTCTCACTCTTGCACTCTCTAAAAATAAATATTTTTAAAAATTAAACAATAAATTTGTTATAAATTAATGTAAATATATATTTAAAAGAAAAATAACATTTCTCAATCAAAAAAATTTTAGAGAGAAGAGTGACATTACTGGACACTTTTGAAGATTTCTTCTTTTTTATATTTTCTATCTCTTTACTGAAGGTCTTGCTGAGATCCTCCACTCTTATCTCAAGTACAGTATCTTTATGACTATTACTTTGAATTATCAATCAGGCATATTGCTTATATCTGTTTCATTTAGCTCTTTTGCTGTGATTTTATCGTGTGCTTTCATTTGGGACATATTCCTCTGTCTCCTCATTTTGTCTAACTCCCTGTTTCTCTGTGTTAGGAAAGTCAGCTATGTCTCTTGATCTTAAAAGTAGTGGCCTTATGAAGAAGTCCTGTAGTTCCTTGTGGTACAATGTTCCCTGTTTACTAGAACCTAGAACTTCAGTGGCATCCCCTATGTGTATTGTGTGCCCCCTACTGCTGTGGCTAAGCCACACGTGTCTTTAGTCCAGTCAGCTACAATGGCCCTCTTTACCTATTGTGGGCAGGGTTTGGTCCCTGTGCTATTAAGGGGCCAGTCTGGGGTCACCCTGTGCTTATAGTTGGGTCAGACCAGGTGCCTGACTTCAGCCTGTTTGCTGGAACTATGGTTACACCAAACTGTGGGACGCTTACCCTGCATTGTCTCCTAAGAGACTCTCATGGACAGGGCTGGCAGTCAGACCAGATGTCTGTCCGCAGTCTGTCTTTTGGGTTGCAGTGACCCTAAACTACAGGGCTCTCTCCTTATGCTGCCCCCTGTAAGCTTTTTCCATGGTAGGTGGAGCTAGTAGTCTGATTAGATGTCTGTCCCCAACCTACTGCTGGGGCTGCCGTCTAATTGGTGTGTATGGTTATCTACCCTTCACATGGGGCAACAGTAACTTTGGAGTGGCGCTGTCCACTGTTGCAGAATGAGGCATACCAGGAACTGTGTTGGAGGGACACCTGCCAAGTGGGGCAGGTTGGATGGGGCACTTTTTAACTCGAGCCATTTATCACTTTTGACTCCCCAAAAACTTAACCTCTAATAGCCTACTGTTGACTGGAAGCCTTACTGATAACATAATTAACGCCAATTTTGTAAGTTATATGGATTTTATACTATATTCTTACAAAAAAGTAAGCTAGAAAAAAAAATTCTATTAAGAAAATCATAGGAAAGAGAAAATATACTTATAGTACTGCACTGTATTTACTGAAAAAATCCACATATTAAATGGACCTGCACAATTGAAACCTGTGTTGTGCAAATGTCAACTGTATATATTTTAAATGACATGCAGAGGTGAACTATGAAAAAGTCAACATTTTTATGGGAGCATAAATAGAATAAGATTTCCCCAATTCTTTTTTTTTTTTTTTTTTTTAAGATTTTATCTATTTGCTTGAGAGAGAGAAAGCACAGAGGGAGAGGGAGAAGCAGACTCCCCTTTGAACAGGGAGCCCAACATGGAGCTTGATCCCAGGATCCCGAGATCATGACCGGAGGCCAAGATAGACTCTTAGCCACTGAGCCACCCAGGCACCCCAGTATCCCCAATTCTTAACACTAATCCCTCCAATTGGCAAGGAATTAACCAAAAGTCTTAGAGGAAATAATGCTTACTTAGTGGTATAGCAATTTTAGGAGGATATAGTTTCTCTCTTCAAAAAGCTTATGCAAGCTTAGAATCAAATTCCAATTCCAGCTTTGCTATTTTTTTAAGTGTTGCTGTATAATATAAACCAATGACTTTTGGGGTTTCAGAGAATTAAAGGAAGAATTTTAAATTGCATGAAATGACCTCAGGTCTGTGTCCATTTAATGAAAACCTAGAGTTGGCTCAAATTTTAAGCCAAGGGTTATTTAGAAGGGCAGTTGGGTTAGATGTTCCCTCTGTGTAAGCGGCTAGTAAGTGGGCCTTTGGTACCAAGTTATAGGCACTAGAATATAGAACAAACTTTAAGACACTATGGAGACATCTGTGTGCATCAATCACACTAATCAAGATGGTCTAACCAATGAACCAAATGCAACAACTGAAACACTGGTTTCTCTAAACTTAGCATTATATCATCTTATCCGTCTTGTTTACTAACTTAGTTTTTGTATCTGTAAAATTGGTCTAATAATTTAGGATTATCCAGAGCTAGCAATATGGTATAATTCTAAAATAGCATGTTTATAGCTAGAACTAGTTAATTTACAAGACAGTTTTGTTGTCATAAAATCTAAAAGTAAAGGACAAGAGTGTTCAAGGGTCTCAAACCAAATTTCCTTTTTTTTTTTTTTTTTAAAGATTGTATTTATTCGTTTGAGAGAGAGAGAGAGAGAGCACAAGTAGAAAGGAGAGGAAGAAGCAGGCTCCCCGCCAAGCAAGGAGCCTGACGCTGGACTCCATCCCAGGACCCTGAGATCATGACCTTAGCTGAAGGCAGATGCTTAACCGACTGAGCCACCCAGGCGCCTCACATAACCCTCTCAAACCAGTTTCTAAGATTACCCCAAATTACCAATTTTCACTGTAATCTGAGATGAAGGAATATAATTTATCATCAGTTATCATCATGACTGATGGGAAAAGGCCTGGAAATGTGTCCCGTCTGTAAATGTTGAAAGGTAAGGACACAGCATTCTCTCACAGGTCAGCAGGGGGTGTCAGGCCACCAGACTTCTTGCTCTAATAGTAAACTGCAGTTTCGGAAGAAATCTTTCAATGAACAAAGCATTCAAATGAAATTCATCCATGACGGTTGCAACCATTACTTCATTTCCTTCCATTTTTTTAATGTTTTGTTTTGATTTTCAGAACTACTTTCCTAGACATCTGTAGAAAATGAATACCCTGCCACACAAATAAATTAGGTTCCTGGACCCAATTCTGATGTATTTGTGGAGGCTTCCCCACACCAAGAAGCAATTCTTGGACACTAGCTGGGTGTCCGATAATTCAACTCCATTCTGACGCTATCTACTTGGAGATAGAATCAGATTCTACTCAGTCCCACAAGATCACCCCCCACACCAAGTTGTTACCTGTGTTTCTGACCTACAGGCTACAAATTGAAGGTTCCAACAACCCCTTCTGGGGTTTGATTAATTTGCTAGAATTGCTTACAGAACTCAGGAGAACCCATTTACTCACTAGACTTCTGATTTATTTCAAAGGATATTAAAGGATACAAGTCAACAGCCAGATAAGGGAATATATGAGTTGAGGTCTAGAACAAAGGAGTCTCTGCCCTCATGGAGCTTGGAGCTCAGCCTGGTGGCATGTGGAAGCATTCTGGTACCCCAATATGGAAACCCCCCACCCAACCTCATCCTTTTGGGCTCTTAATGGAGGCTTCATTATGGTAGGGATGACTAATTAACTGATTGGCCATTGATTCAACCTCTAGCCTCCCTCACCTCCCAGAAATTCAGAGGGTAGGACTAAAAGCTCCAAACCTCTATTTCCAGTTGGTTCTCTTGGCAACTAGCCTCCAAGCTTAGATGCTTTGCAAAAGTCACCCTCATTAACATAAACACTGTTTTGGTTGAAAGGACTTGTTATGAATAACAAGACACTCATTTTACCTTTATAGCTTTGAAGCAACAGAGGACAAGAGACCAAATATGACAAAAGATGCTTCCACTGCTCTTATTGCTCAGGAAATTCTAAGAGTTTGTGGAGCTATGAGCTGTGATGCAGACCAAGTGTGTGTGTGTGTGTGTGTGTGTGTGTGTGTGTGTATATGTATATATAATATGTTTATATTTATATATTTTTAAAATATTTTATTTATTTGAGAGAGAAAGAGAGCATGGAGGTGGATGGAGAGGTAGAGGGAGAGGGGGATCTCAGGACCCTGAGATCATGACCTGAGCTGAAGGCAGACACTTTACCAAATAAGCCACCCAGACGCCTCTATATATTTCTTATAAGGCACAACATTGTAATAAATATATTAAAAATTCTTAGCTTGTATTTTAGAAACATTCTTATTTATCACTGTCAGAAAAATCAACTCATTTAAAAATATGATTAAATCTAGTTTCTAATGCTTTTCCAAAGATACAAATAAACAAAAAAATCAGCTTAGGAAAAATTATAGAATCCTCATGTAATGAGGAGCATTACAGAGTGTAACATGAAATTCAAATCACATACTAAGAAATACAACTGATATTCTACAACTGCATCATGGCATGACATACAGAAAGCTGGGAAAGGCTCACACAATCAGGGCAAGTATACCAAGGCATATGGCATGAGAAACTGAGGCTGTAGAAATTTTTTTCATTTTAATTGTAAAACAAAATTCAGAACAAATATAAAATGCTTAGCTGGGGGCTGCTTGGGTGGTTCAGTTGGTTAATTGTCTGCCTTTGGCTCAGGTCATAATCCCAGTTTCCCATGATCGAGTCCCACATCCTGCTCCTTGCTCAGTGGGGAGTCTGCTTCTCCCTCTCCCTCTGCCTGCTGCTCTTCCTGCTTGTGTTCTCTCTCTCTCTCAAATAAATAAATAAAATCTTCTTAATAAAATGCTTAGCTGGAATGCTTAGAGGAATGCTTAGAGGAATGCTTAGAGGAAATGCTTAGAGGAAACAGTTTGCAATTTTAAAAATTATTTTTATTATTTTAATTTTTAAAAATATTTTATTTATTTATTTATTTGTCAGAGAGAGAGAGAGAGAGAGCACAAGCAGGGGGAGCAGCAGGCAGAGGAAAAAGCAGACGCTCTGCTGAGCAAGGAGCCCAGTACAGAACTTGATCTCAGGACCCTGGGATCATGACCTGAGCTGAAGGCAGATGCTTAACTGATTGAACAACACAGTCATCCCTACAATTTGTTTTTTTTTAAACCTGAAAAAATTACAGCAATCCCCACTTACTCATGAGGGATACATTCCAAGACCCCCAGTGGATGCCTGAAACTGCAGATAGTACGGACCCCTCTACAGGTGTGTTTTTCTCATAGATATATGCCTATGATAAAATTTAATTTATAAATTGGGCACTGTAAGAAATGAACTATTGTTCATAAATAATAATAAAATAGCACAATTATAACAGTATACTGTAATAAAAATTATGTAAATGTGGTCTCTCTCAAATTATCATATTGTACTCTACTCACCCTTCTTATGATGGTATGAGATCATAAAATGCCTCGGTGATGGGATGAAGTGAGGGGAATGAGAAGCTTTGTGATATGGCCTTAGGCTACTTTTGACCTTCTGATTATATATCTGAAGGAGAATCACCTGCTTCCCTACCATTGACCCAGGTAATTAAAACCCAAACAGCGAAACCACTGATTAATGGAGGACTACTACTGTGGAGGAAAACAACCAACCAACCAAACCCTCTTTGAGGGAAAATAAGAGAGGGAAAGCCTATATTCCTCTGATTGTGTTGGTACACCCATGGAAGCTAGGGAGCCAGGCTTAGCATCCTACACTGTCATGCCTAACATCTAGCTACTTGTTCTCACCTACTACTGACTCCCCAGTGATTGCAACTCAACTGATGTTAGCAACTCGTGTGTTTAAGAGGTTGTAGAAAGTAAACTAGTTACATAATGCTTTCTCCATTAATAGATAAACATGGGTCTGACCCAGGATGTTTGCGTGGCTCAGCTGGTTGAGCATCTATCTGCCTTCAGCTCAGGTCATGATCCCAGGGTCCTGGGATCGAGCCCTGCAAGGGGCTCCTTGTTCAGCAGGGAGCCTGCTGCTCTCCCTGCTTGTGCTCTCTCTCTCTCTCTGACAAACAAATAAATAAAATCTTTAAAAACAAATAAATAAAAAACATAGATCTTCCCCATACTTGACCGTGAAAGTAGTTCTCATCAGCTTTGTGATTTTACTCTAGTGGGTCAGGCAATCTGGATGTAGGTTAGATCTTATGAACAGATTAGGGCTGTTCATAAGCTTTTGAATAAAGGTCAATGGTTTTAAAGGAAAGGAATCAGAATGTGGAAAAAAGTGTGTGTGGGGGGGAGGTGTTTCTGTTTGTTTAACCTAACTCTGCATCCAATCATTTACCTATATGTGTATGGCCTACATAAGTAATATATATTTTCTACCTATTTAACATAAAGAACAAGACCCAAAAGACAGTGAAGTCTAAATAGTAGATGCTTGGTGACATTTCAGTAATGAGTTGATTCATTATATGTTGTCAGAGAAGGCTCCAAGAGTAAGTCGTTGATGTCCACAGTGCTGGAACACAGTTATACCAAAGCATTTATATTGCACTAAAAATTTCCCCTGTTATGTATGCTTGATGTGGATACTGGTTAAAAACAATATTTGGGGGTTAAGGAGAGTAGGTAATCAAGAGGCAGTAGTATGAATAACCTTGTATGCCCTTCAGAAAATGCGTAATAACCGTGTCCTGCCTCGAAACAGCATAGTTCATTAGGTTTCTGAATACCCTATTCAATCATTTCAAAGCTTGTCCATGGTTAAAGAGTAACAACATGATTATTTCCCTTTCCCCAAGGGAATTACCAAATTGCAATATCCTGGTATGGAGACCCAGGCCTCTGACACACATACTGAATATTAAAGCCTCGCTCGCTCAGAATAATTGTAGTGCGTGCCGTGGCATTGTTCTGAGCAGGGTCTAGGGTGTGCTTTCACAAGCACTTCGATTTATAGGCTCTTTTGAAAAAAAATGTGGCTTGTTAGTTTCTGGTATATTTTGTAATGCACCAAGATATCAGCGAGTTCTGCTACTTGGAGTTCGTGCTATGGTTGAAGCCATATTGTTGCAGAAGAACCAGACAGAAACTGATCTTTTCTCCAGGAAATAATAGCAAAGAGCAAAACAAGCAAAATCGTCAAATTTGTAGCTTGGATGTTGGTCTCAAGGATCTCCAACCCCTCCTTCATCATTATCCCCTATTCTTCTGCTGCATCCTCTCTTCCTTCTGAGGCCCACTGAGACCACATTTTTTACTCCCATCACTCAAACATAGCCCTGAAAATAAGTAAAGACAAGCACTCATTTATACCATCCTCTTAGGTTCTGAGAGTAACCAGTTTAATACACAGACAACTCGTTCTTTGGAAGTAATTGTAGGCAAGTAAAAGCAGAATGCAAAAGACTTAGGTTGAAAAAAACCCAAGACCACACAGAAGTTTTGCCTGGGCCAACGCATTTCTCTTCTCTATCCACCCTGCTATCCTCTGCTGCCGAGAGCCGCAGAAACCTCGCCGTTGGACACGGTCCGGCGAGGGGGCAGGTTTGCAAGGCTCCTGCCATATGAACGGGGATCGGTATCTCCTCCTATACCTCTTTGTGTTACTCGAATTCCTTTCTTCTTTTTGGCCTAAGCCTTTTGCTCAAGCTGAGGCTCTGACCCACTTAACCTGCTTCTAAACCAGACCGACATTTCCTTACAGAAACTACATAAAACAACCCAACCATTCCCCCCACCATAAAACCGTTAGAGCAGATAACTGCGAGGCTCCCTTCCAGTGTTTGTCCACCAAATTATTGCAGATAAGATGATAAGGTACTTAAAGGTCAACACTTACACAGACCTTTAAGAATCTACAGCCTACTTTGGCTTCCCCCTAGGGAGTCACATTCCATCATCTACACCAACA
>CM053618.1:38701952-38713911 GCA_028646535.1 Procyon lotor | reverse complement strand
TAGATAGATAAATAAATAAATAAAATAAAGGGCTTCCACAAACAGCTTGGGCATTCTATAATAAACTCAAATGTCATCCTCTCTTATTTTGGTTAATGTGCAAAAGACATACGTGACTAAATCTTTTTCCAATATATAGAAGCAGTCATAAAAATTGTTAAGGGTCTTGTTGTTCAAAATGAGATAAGCCTGTCTCTGCCCCGGTCTTGGAAAAAACTATAGGTTCCACAAGAAACTTTTGTTGATCTAAGCCCCCTTATCTGCGAAAATCGTTGACTGTTTTCCATGTAACCTGCTGCCTATAAATAAAGAGTCAAACACCAATGAGGCAGAGATGCCTGCCTGGTGACTGAAAGAAACCTCTGGCTCTCTCACTCCTTTTGCCGACACCGTCCATCCTTCAGGGAACCCCTGGACTGCCTGGGCTGGACCCTGGCACTCTGCACCAAAAACTTTGGACTCCAGAAATCCAAAATGTGCTCTCATTTCAAAACACTCCCATCTCTGTCTGTGCATCCCTGAATAGTCATACTTGCTGATTTACAGAATATTAGTTTTCTACATGAAAACGTGTAAGGAGCAGGACCAGGTCATAGCAATACGAATAAACGGCCAATACAGGACACCTGCCTTTCACAGTAGGATCCCGCTTATCGGAAGAATGTTGCCCCAAACCAACCAGTGCACGTCAGATACTTAGAATAGCAAGTGCTCCCTAAGGGTGAAGAGAGGCACTACAGAGAGATAGAAATGTTACTTGGAACACCTCTCAGCAGGGGCAGCTCCAGGCAATGTAAACAGAAGCTAAAACCCAACAGAAGAGATATTCCCCAGCACTGGGGTTTAGGAATGTCTAATCTCCACATTTCTCAACTGGGAGATATTCCTGAAGACCATGAGACAATTCCATCTAGCAGATGAATAGCAAATGGCCCTGGCCATTTGCTCTCTCTCAATTCTACTTTCATATGGAAGAAGAGGAGCATTACACATTGCCACTAGTTGTTATAATGTTTCTGTTAGAGAAAAGCAGAAGCCTGCCTGGCAAAACCCCAAATGAAAAAGGAGTTGTAACCGGTGACAACTGGTTGGAAAAGAAAGAACTTTTCCAGCAAAGAAAGCAACCTCAAAGGCAGAGAGCTAAGGACTCGGTGGGAGTGATGTTTGATAATTATTCTTAATTTTATCTTGAATAAATTAGAAAAGAGACTATGGTGAAAAATATTTGTGCTTTCTGTCTTTTTCTTGATGTTCTTAATATTTTGTTATCTTAAAAAAGCAAATAAATTCCCTCAGTTTCAATACAGATGGGAGTCTCTCTTGATCTTTCGCCAAATATTGCGTTAAAAAGCAAATTTAGAACACATCACAAATTTTGTTTTGATCTGCAAGGCCAAGTAAAGAAGCAAAAGAAAAGACATCACCAGTGTCTTTTGGCACTTCGAAATCAAGATCATGAAGTTATTTGATTTAGGCACTTTTGAGTGTCTCCATGTTTTGCCTATAATAACTTCCTCCCCATCCAAATTTTTTATTCTGTGAGTAGCGCAGTAAAAGGAAGAAAACATATTGATTGACAGTGTGGCTCCAATCTCATTGGTCACTGATCACTGATATGTTTTTCATTAACTTTAACTTTGGAAATTAATTATTTAATTAACTAAAATTTTTCTCACTTATAATCTTTTGTGTTTTATGCCATTGTTTAACAGTGGTCTTGATCAAACTCCAGAAAGGTGACCAAAGAATAAGTTGCAATAAATAATTTTAATGTTTTATATTATATTAATTTTTATATTAAAATATAGCACTGGTTATTTTGTTATCGCAAATTTTGCTTTGGTTATCTCAGATGCAAGTATCTGATATATATTTATTACATGTATATACAATATTATGTCTTTATACTCTATAATATTTAAATATTTGTCATTTTTGTACAGTTTATGAAAATAATTTATTTTAAAATAATAATTAAATAAAGTCAATGCAATAATTTTCAAGGTGTGGCATATTCAGGCAACTAATTCAAAAATCAAATATTTTTCCAAATCTTAAAAAGATCAAAGTTAATGCAACTGTGATCTTAGGAGTTCATTCTTTGTTATCCACTTCTAATCCTCCCTGAAACAGTGTCTGCTTGCAGCCAGAGTTAAGGAGGAAAGGGGTTTGTGAGGTCGAGGAAGGTAGGACATAACGTCTTGTTGCAAGTCTGCCACATTAAAGCGGTGCACCTAGGTATCCCCCAGCAAAATACCATCAGCCAAAAAAGTACAAGTTAAAAGTCAATGAGTAATAACATCTTGTCTGGCAGGAGCAAGAAAAACATGAGAGATATTGTTTTGAAAAAATATGGTTTAGGGGCGCCTGGGGGGTCTCAGCTGGTAAATCATCTGCCTTGGGCCCAGGTCATGATCCCAGGACCCTGGTATCAGTCAGCATGGGGCTCCCTGCTCACAGGAAGTCTGTTTCCCCCTCTCCCTCTGTACCTCCCTTCTGTTCATGTGCTCTCTCTCTGTGTCAAATGAATAAATACATAAAATCTTTAAAAATATATATATGATTTAACTGAACACAATAAATGTGATTACATTTTCAGACAGATCAGTTTGGAGGCACCGGTGTGAATCAGGAATGTGGATGTCTGCAATCCTAGAACCAAGTGAAGGAGAGCTGCGGGCTATGAATGAGGACTAGGGCAACACAACAATGGCATCTCATATGCCCGATGCATTTCTACACTTTTCCTCCATTGTCCTCAAAGCCGAAACTTGGGAATGGTGGTAGTAATTGGAGTGAAACGGCCTTTGTCATGCTTTGATATGGGACAAAGGTTGGCAGGTCTGTCTAGCATGATGATGTACGTGGCTACGCTCCACATACCATGCGATGTTACATAACACCGCAATCACAATAGTCCTGTAATTAAAAATATATATATTCTTCATCAACTACCTGTTTATAAAGTACATATAAATGTATGGGTTATGCTAAAGGATGATAAGTTCATTAGGGGATAATATACTCGCTTGCATCATGATATGAGGACACACCAAATAAGAATAGGGTGATTGTAAATCAGTTCAGGAAAGGAAGGTGGGAGAGAGAGAGGAGAAGGAAAGGGAAAGAGAAGACAAGTAAGGAAAAGAAGTATTGAACAATCCTGAAACAATCAACAAGAATCATTTTAGGGTGCCTGAGTGGCTCAGTGGGTTAAGGCCTCCGCCTTCTGCTCAGGTCATGATCTCAGGGTCCTGGGATCAAGCCCTGCATCGGGCTCTCTGCTCAGCGGGGAGCCTGCTTCCCCCTCTCTCTCTGCCTGCCTCTCTGCCTACTTGTGATCTCTCTCCCTCTGTCAAATAAATAAATAAAAATCTTTTTTTTAAAAAGGATCATTTTAAAAGGACAATAACTTCATAATACTATAAATTATAGTGTTATTAACCTTATAACACTATGAATAAATAAAAATGTATTATTTACCCAATGGCTAAGGTAAACTCTGAGAGTTTAAAAGGAATTAGGCAACTGCTGAATTTTCCAGCTCAGTAATTACTGGTATCATCTGGCATTATTTTAGTTATTTAAAAGTAATATAATTAATGACTCTAAATTAATATTTTTTATTTGTTCCACTTTCTATTCTATTTCATCCTAACAATTGAACATGCTTGTCATGTCACGGAAGCAGAGCTAAATCATAGTGCAAATGTATAAAATCTCGCTAGCTTAAAAGACATTTCGAGCATTATCAAATCAGTTACGGAAACAGAACAAAGGGTAAGAACTCGGGTTCTCTGACTGTGATTTTCCCCTCATAATAAACAATCTGTTCAAAATGTCCTGTATTTTTTAAAATGGAAAATATGTTTCTCCCTGAATTATCTACAAGGTCATACTGAGAAATGTTTGTACAGAGTGTATCTGCATTTGTTTTATCAACTGAGTTATCAGTGACACTGATCTTAAGTTGGAGGTTCTAGAATACTGGAATCTGTAAGTGAAAAATGATGAAAACACTTAAAAGGAGTGCTTTTTTTTTTTCTGGTTTTGTTTTAAAGATTTATTTATTTATTTATTTATTTGACAGAGAGAAAGAGAGGGCACAACGGCAGAGGGAGAGGGAAAGGCAGACTCACCACTGAGCAGGGAACTGGATGCACGGCTTGATCCCAGGACCCTGGATTTAGGGACTGATGGGAAGGCAGATGCTTAACTGACTGAGCCACCCAGGCTCCCAGTAAGGAGTGCTCTGTATGAGAAAGGGGAAGTCTGGTTTCATATGAAGCTTTTATCTGCTCTACAGCTTGTCTCCAGTCACTGAGAGCCTCTTTTTACTTTTCCATTTTTACCTCATCCCTCGTGCCTTCTCCGATGGGGCTCCCTCACCACCCCAAAAGACCCCTTTTTACCATCTAGTGGTCAAACATGCCTATTAGGAAATGATCTGATTCACAGAGTCTCACTGAAGCATATCTGAGGGATTAAGTTTCATTAATTACCATTTCTAGAAGTATTTGTATCAAGAAATATAAGCTTTAATAGAAAGAAATGAAATACTAATGGTGAAATTTCAGCATTGCTTGGGAAAAGGGTCTGGGAGCAGGGAGAGGTGGGGACAGAGGCGAAGAGAGGACACTAGGTAAGTGGGGTCGCCTGATGCACTGGCCGGAGATGACAACTACCATACACCCACGAAGTCCCCAGACCTTATACCACGTTCTTCCTCATGATCGAACCCACCACGTGGTGCTGTGCAAAGAGCTTTGGATTAAGAGTGAGGACACTTGACATCTACCTCTAAGCTCTGTCTCAGCTTATTTGTGTGATCCAGACCAGGTCATTCATGCCTTCATTCCCATAACACCTGTGAGTTCTTTTAATGGTAACAACAACCAAAAAAAGCCCATAGAAATTGAGGTACAGGGGCGCCTGGGTGGCCCAGGTCATGATCCCAGAGTCCTGGGATCAAGCCCCGCATCGGGCTCCTTGCTCAGCAGGAAGCCTGCTTCTCCCACTACCATTCCCTCTGCTTGTGTTCCCTCTCTCGCTGTGTTTCTCTGTCAAATAAATAAAATCTTTAAAAAAAAGAAAGAGAAAGAAAGAAAGAAAGAAAGAAAGAAAGAAAGAAAGAAAGAAAGAAAGAAAGAAAGAAAGAAAGAAATTGAGGTACAGTATGCAGTAATAAAATAAAAGGCTCCTTCCAAAATAGCAAATATCAAAGTTTCCTAGACTACCATGCTTATATAACTCTTACTTGAATTAAAACTTTGGCTCCTGAGACTAACTTTGTAAAATTTCCTACTGCCAAACACTGTCAGGAGTTCCATTAGTAAATCCAAATGTCATTATTTAAAATGAGTTATGATGGGGCGCCTGGGTGGCTCAGTGGGTTGGAGCCTCTGCCTTCGGCTCAGGTCTTGATCTTGGGGTCCTGGGATCGAGGGCTCTCTGCTCAGCACAGAGCCTGCTTCCCCCTCTCTCTCTGCCTGCCTCTCTGCCTACTTGTGATCTCTCTCAGTCAAATAAATAAATAAATTCTTAAAAAAAATAAAATAAAATGAGTTAGGCTTTCCTGTTCAAACTCCCACAGGAGCTCTGGGCTGATAAGGAATAGCTTGAAGGGGACTGTTCCTCTTCCCAAGGGATTTACAACCTAACAAAGCTGAATAAGATAAGTAAATGCTTACTGATGTTTTGGAAACCAGGAAACAAACAGCCTAGTGGGTGGGCCGACTTAGCACAAGCATCTTGATAGTAACAGGACCATTAAGGTTTTTGAGATGCATGCCTTCTTGGATTTTGTTTGCTTGTGTTACTTTGCTTGAAGAACTCTATTTTTTTTTTACTCAGGGGTTTGTTATCTATTTGTGATGATGCAATGTCTTTAGTAAATAATGACAACCTTTGCTACTCTATACTAAGTTTTAAGGAAAAGGTGTAGAAAAACACAGAAACGTGGACACACGTCCGACCCAGGTGTAAACTTGTGAATAACTAAAGCTCTGGAGTGCATCAGAGACAGGCCTTATGGTCAGAAAAAGAAAGGATGAATAGGCTTGGAATAGAAGCTGAGAGAATTGTTTGCTGCAGTGCCGGAAAGGACTGAGCAGAGGTGAGGTCTGACCAGGCTTCGTGAAGGAGGTGGATCCTAATTCAGGACATTATGTTATTCTTGTGTTTTTATAGGAAAGTCCAGGAAACTCACTCTATGCAAATGATTCTAGTTAGTCTTGTATTTAATGTTGATAAGATACTCATCGTAATAAACAGGTTTATTTTTCTCTTTATGAGATGTAGTAGGCTAAAATTCTTTCCCCTCATTAACCTTTCCAGTTACCTAAAATACCAAGCCCCGTATACATGTCTCCATCTCTCTGTCTGTCATCTCCACCTAGAAGTTTTGACATGACCAACACTTAAAACCATAACCTTTGTCTCATACCTAGTCCTCTCCTGGTGTCACCTCTCTCTGTGAATAGTATATACATGTCATTGTCATCCTTGACATCTTATCCCTTTCTAAGTATAGGGGCCCATCACCAGGTCCGTTGATACCACCTTTAAGATACCTTTGAATCTAGGCACATTTCTCTGTCTTTCTCCCCATTGTCACCACTCCTAATTCAAATAACAAGGTCTTTGGGGCGCCTGGGTGGCTCAGTCTGTTAGGTGTCTGCCTTGGGCTCAGGTCATGATCCCAGGGTGCTGGGACTGAGCCCTGCATTGGGCTCCCTGCTCAGCAAGGAGCCTGCTTTTCCCTTTTCCTCTGCCGCTCCCCCTGCTTGTGTTATCTCTCTTTCCCTCTCTGTCAAATAAATAAATAAAAATCTAAAAAAAAAAAATCAAGGGCACCTGGGTGGCTCAGTGGGTTTAGCCTCTGCCTTCAGCTCAGGTCATGATCTCAGGGACCAGACCTGGGATCAAGACCAGCATCAGGCTCTCTGCTCGGTGGGGAGCCTGCTTCCCCCTCTGTCTCTGCCTGCCTCTCTGCCTACTTGGGATCTCTCTCTCTCTCTCTGTCAGATAAATAAAATCTTAAAAAAATAATCAAATAAAAAAAAAAATCAAATGACAAGGTCTCTCACAGTAACCTCTTGATCTGGTTTTCCTGTACAACCCTTGCTCTCTGCACCAAAATATAAGTCTTGTCATGTTCTCTTTCTTCTTAAACCTTTCAAAGGTAACACAGTGCTCTTAAGATAAAGAAGAGGCTCCTTATGTCCTGTGGTGCTCTGACTGCTCAAACCCCAGGTCACCTCAGCCCCCAGCCTCCTTGCCTGCTGCTTTCTTCCTCACTCTTTATGCGAGCTTCCCGGCTTCTTTCCAATTCGGAATGTACCTTCCCCCTCATGGCAGGGCCATTCCACTTACTATTCCGTCTGCCTGAAACACCTCTCACATGCAATTTCACTTAATGACTTTTGCTTTTCCTTCAAATTATCCAAATATCTCTTCCTCAGAAAATACTACACTGACTTGACAAATTAGATCCGATCCCTACATCTTTCATGGCACTTATCACTACCTTTTTTTTTTTTTTTTTTTAAGAGCGGGATGTGAGAGGCAGAGAAAGAAAGAGAATCTTCTGCAGGCTCCATGCCCAGCATAAAACCTTGTTGCAGGGCTCGATCTCACGACCCTGAGATCATGACTTGAGCCAAAATCAAGACGTGGGAGCTTAACTGACTGAGTCACCCAGGCCCTCCCCACTTATCACTATCCTTGATTTGTCTACTTAAATGATCACTGTCTACCTCCCACACAATGAACTTCGTGAGGCAGGGATCTCTCTGTTTTTACTGGCCCTTTTCTTAAGCCCTCAGCCCAGCGATTAGCAAGTGCTGGGTTCTCTGGATGTATTGTGGAATGAATGAATGTGTGAAGGACTGGATGGATGGATGGATGGATGGATGGATGGATGGATGACTGAAAGATCACTATCTTCCGATGTCCAATAGCTAAAGTCATTAAACCAATTTATTGCAGTTTTATCATTTCTCAGGAAGAGAGATCTTGAGAGAATGGCATATGATGCAATGGTATAGAGAATGGGAACTGAATAACACAGAGCATATTTATAGTCACGTTTGCTATTTGGAATTTGATTCCCTTTCCTAAGAGGGCATCCTCTTTTGGGGGGGATTTATTTTTCCTCCATGGTATGGTTTTGTGGGAGTGTATAAGTTTCAATTCAATAACAAAAAGTCAAATCACACAATTTAAAAATAGGCAAATGATTTGAATAGACATGTCTCCAGAGAAGATAGACAAATGGACAATAAGTTCATGTAAAGATTATCAGAATCTTTAGTCATTAGAGAAATGCAAATCAAAATGACAACGACAGACCACTTCACACGCAACAGGATGACTCTAACCAAAATGGCAGACAATAACAAGAGTTGACAAAGAAATCCACACCTCTCATACACTGCTGGTAGAAACTTTAAATGATGCTGGGACTTTGGAGAACAGCTTGGCAGTTCCTCAAAATGTTAAACGCAGTTGTCCTATTACTCAGTGATTTGACTCCTAGGTATCCACCCAAGAGAAATAAAAACATACGTGAACATATGTTCACACACAGACTGGCACACAGATATCCATAGCAGTCAAAAGCTAAAAGGACCCATCAATGGGTAAATGGGTAAGCAAACGTATCATATCAATACAACGGAATATCATTTGATCATAAAAATGAATGCAGTGCTGACACATGCTACAACATGGATGAATCTTAAAACTACCATGTTATGTGAAAGAAGTCAACTGAAAAGACCACATATTATGTGGTTCCATTTATAAGAAATGTCCAGAATAGGCAAATCCATGGAGACCAACATTAACTGAGTGGTTCTAAAGGCTGGGGTGAAAGGGGGTGGGGATGGAGACTAATTGGGGTTTCTTTCAGGGGTGTTTAAAATGTTCTGAAATAGATTGTAACAAAGGCTGCACATCTTTGGGAATGTATTAAAAACCACCCGTGTGTACACATTAAAGGAGTGACTTTTATGGTATGTGAATTATATCTCGATGAACTGCTTAAAAATAAATATAATGTATCAATAAGTGCAAATCTAATAATATACACAAAATGTAAGGGGGGCACGGACTGGGCAGAAAGGAGTGGAACAAAGGTTTCATAGGCGAGATGATGGTAAATCTGTGAATTACTTGTCTTTCACCCAACCTTCCCTGTCAACACACTAGGGGTCAGTTCCATCAGGCTTGGGCTGCCCAGATACATAAATATTAAAGAATAATAACTGCATTTAGTTTTGAATGGAAAATATGTTCTAGAATGCTCAAGCACATAAATCCCAAGAGATTAAGCTTCAGGCAAATCCAATCTACACCGCCAGATCACTCATAGAGGTCATGATTGCAGTTTGGCTACACCTGAGTTTATTCAATGACGTATTTCTCTCTCTCTTCAAAGACTCATAAGTACAAGAATTGCCAGGAGACAAGAACCCCCTCAAACATTTCATTTGCACAGGATGTTGAATGAGTAGGCATTAGAACCTACATCACTTCTCCGGTTGTTCACTGTGTAACCAAAACAATTCAGGTCACCAAATATTTGCTCACATACCCAAAACCTAAACAATATTAAACAGCACACTGAAGACAGGAAGTGACTTCTGGAAATTGTTGTCAGCACTTTGTTACCATATTCATAGGGGAAAAAAATGTCTCTTTCATCAATGCATAGACCCAGAAATTATTACAAGAAATTTGTAAATTCTTCATTTTCTCTTATAGACTATATCTGTGTAGATGAAAAAAATGTTTTACACTGCACGTCCAGAATTCCTATACACCATTAGCCTTGGGCAGAGTTTTTGCAGCACTACTGGTTACTGATTAGTACTAGTTCGTCAAGCTCACCCCATGAGTAAACAACAGCTTGCAAAACACAATAGTATACAAAGGAGAATTTTTACTGTAACCTAGGAAACTAAAAGCTTGTCAGTCATGTCTCCTTGTATACCATGGAATCAAAGAGAAAGTGACAGAATGAATTGTAGCAAAACCTGCATCACAAATTACACATCAGTCTTATGACCTTGAGATATCTGGGAGAAAAAAAGTGTCACGTCAAAGACCACTGTGCCCAGAAAAGAATGGTAATCTATGGACCAGGAAGAAATGTATCTTAGCAGACTAAGTGACCAATCTCTGGATCATATTGGGAAATCATATTTTGTAATATAATAGAAGTATACTGAGTCAGAGTCAAGGTTAACCTATAATGGTAGACTATTAGAATCAGAAAGAACATGCACAAAGAAGAAGGTCCCCACATTTCCACTGACTCACTAAGGTAGACCATATCTCCACCTCCAGCATGCATCTCATTCTCTGCTCTACACAGATCTGCTGAATGAGACAAGAGGAAAACAAGATCCTAAAATGTTTGGGGTGGTCAGGGGCAAGAGGAGGCCTTTATCACAGTCTGCCTCCCTGGTAGAGTATCTACAGAAAATTAAGTATCTTGTATTGTGAATTTTAATTTCCCATCAGTTTTGTGCCATTTAAAAGAATTTTACTGAAGTCTATTTTACCGTAGTGAAATAGATCTTAAAGGTACAGTATCATCAATTTTGACAAATGGATATATATTCCTATACCCGATTAAAGTATAGTTCATTTTTATGGCCCCCAAAAATTCCCTTATGCTTCTTCCTAGTTAGTCTCTTCCCACCCAGAATTAGCTCTGTTCTGACTTTCATGACCATCATAAATTAGGTTTTCTTGTTTTATGACTTCATATAAGTATGTATTTCTTTTTTTTTTCTTTTTTTTAAAGATTTTATTTATTTGATAGAGATAGAGAACAGAAGTAGGCAGAGCAGCAGGCAGAGGGAGAGGGAGAAGCAGGCTCTCCACTGAGCAGGGAGCCCAAGGCGGGGCTCCATCCCAGGACCCTGGGATCATGACCTGAGCGGAAGGCAGCCGCCCAACCGACTGAGCCACCCAGGTGCCCCAGCATGTACTTCTTTATGTCAGGATCCTCTCACTCTGTATGGTGCTCTTGTATGCATCCTAGTTTATTCCATTTTATAGCTGAATGTCATTCCATTGTATTTTTTTATCCAGTCTTCCACTCAGTCTTCTCGTCTGACATGTTCTAGTCTATCATAAATAAAGCTGCTTGTGAATGTTGTTCTAAAAGTTATTTTTTAATACATATTTTCATTTCTCTTGAATAAAAACCTCAAAATGGGCTGGCTGGGTCACAGGGTAGAAATACACTTAAATCGGGGCGCCTAGGTGGCTCAGTGGTTAAGCGTCTGCCTTCGGCCCAGGTCATGATCTCAGGGTCCCGGGATGGAGCCCCGCATCGGGCTCTCTGCTTGGCAGGAAGCCTGCTTCTCCCGCTACCATTCCCTCTGCTTGTGTTCCCTCTCTAGCTGTGTTTCTCTCTATCAAATAAATAAAATCTTTAAAAAAAGAAAAAAGAAATACATTTAAATCTTTCAAATATTACAAGTTGTCCAAAATAGATGCAGCATTTTACACACCTATCAACAATGTATGAGAGTTCTTTTTGCATTACGACTTCATCAGTATTTGATTAGGCTTTTATTTCAGCCTTTCTAGTGGCTATGCAGTTATTTTGCAAGGTACTTTTAATTTGCATTCTTCTGAAACACTGAGGGGTGTCTGGATGGCACCATCCATTAAGCATCCAACTTTTAGTTTCTGCTCATGTTGTGATCTCACGGCTGTGAGATCAAGCCCCATGTTGGGCTCCCTGCTTAGTGCAATCTGCTTGAGATCCCCTCCCTCTTCTTCTGCCCCTTCCACTCATGCTCTATCAAATAAATAAATAAATAAATCTTAAAAAACAACAACATTGAGCAGTTTCATATGCCTGTTGGCCACGCATTTATCTTTTCTGTGAAATATCTGTTCAAGTCTTTTATCTTTTTTTATACTGGCCTAGTTA
>CM053618.1:38683311-38701852 GCA_028646535.1 Procyon lotor | reverse complement strand
AAATATAGTCTCCTATATTTTCTTCTAGAAATTTTATAGTTTTGGCTTTTGAATTTAGGTGTATTATTCTTCTCAAATTAGTACTTGTCTATGACTTGAGGTAGACGTCAGGATCTTTTTATTTTTACATATGGATGTCAACTGGTTCTAGCAACATTTATTGGGAAAAATATTTACTTAAAAATAATTTTCTCCTTTTATGTTCTTTAAATTTCTACACAGATTTTATAATTATCTTGTCAACTTTTATTTTTAAAAAGTCTAAGATGATGATCATAAGGAATCAATGGCCCAATTTTGGGATAACTGAACATTTAACAATGCTGAGTCTTATAATTCACAAATATGATATGTCTCTCCACATATTCAAGGTCTTCTTTAATTTCTCTCATAATATTTAATATTTTTAAATGTAGAGGGTTTTTTTTTAAAGATTTTATTCATTTATTTGACAGAGAGAAAGAGATCACAAGTAGGCAGAGAGGCAGACAGAGAGAGGGGGAAGCAAGCTCCCCAGTGAGCAGAGAGCCAGATGTGGGGCTCGATCCCAGGACCCTGGGATCATGACCTGAGCCAAAGGCAAAGGCTTTAATCCACTAAGCCACTCAGGTGCCCCTAAATATAGAATTTTAACACAAATCCTATTAAATTTATTTCTAAGTATTTTATGTTTTTGGTGTTATTATAAATGTTTTTAATCTTATATTCAAATTTGGGGAAATTTGAATATATGCAATTTATTTTTGCAAATTGGCTTTGATACTACAACATGGCTAAATTTCCCTATAAGTTTAAGCAGATTTTATATTTATTACTTGGGAATTTCTATAAGTATAATTATGTCATCTGCAAAGAAAGGCAGCATTATTGTTTCCTTTTTTACCTTTTTTTAGATTTGTTTATATATTTGAGAGAGAGAGAGCTCGAGTGGGGGGGAGGGGCAGAGGGAGCATGAGAGAGAGAACCTTCAACAGACTCCCCCCAGCATGAAGCCTGAAGTGGCTGGGCTCAATCTCAGGACCCTGACACCATGACCTGAGTTGAAACCAAGAGTCAGATGCTTAGCTGACTAAGCCACCCAGGTGCCCCTTTTCTGTTTCTTGTTGTATTGTGCTAGATAGGATCTCTGCTACCATTCTGAATAGAAGCTGTAAAAGTGGACATCCTACAAGAGAATGAGGAGATAAGCCACAAACTGGGAGAAAATATTTGCAGAAGACATATCTGATAAAGGACTGTTATCCAAAATATGCTAAGAACTCTTAAAACTCAATAGGAAAATAAACAACCTGATTTAAAAATGGGCAAAACACCTAAACAGACATCTCACCAAATTAAGATATACAGATGGAAAATAAGCATCTAAAAAGATCTTCAACATCAAATGTCATTAGAGAACTGCAAATTAAAACAATGAGATATCACTACATACCTATTAGAAAGACCAAAATAAAGGCATTGTTAACTCCAATGTTTATGAAAATGTGGAATAAGAGGAACTCTCCTTCATTGCTGGTGGAAATGCAAAATGGTATAACCACTTTGGAAGATGGTTTGGGAAGTTCTTAAAAAAAGAGTATGATTCAGCAATCACACTCTTTGGTATTTACCAAAATAATTGAAAATTTATGTCCACGTGAAAATCAGCACAAGAATGTTTATGGCAGCTTTATTGATTATTGCCACAACCTGGAAGCAACCAAAACATCCTTTGGTAGATGCATAAGTAAATAAACTGTACTACTTCCAGGCAATTGAATATTATTCAGTGTAAAAAAGAAATAAGCTATTAAACCATGAAAAGACATGAAAAAACTGTAAGTGTATATTATTCAGTGAAAGAAACCAATCTGAAAAGGCTACATACTTTATAATTCCAACTATATAACATTCTGGAAAGACCAAGACTATATAAACAGTAAAAGGACCAGTGGTCGCCACAGTTGTGGGGAGAGAGGGATGAATAGGCAGAACACAAAGGAATTTAGGGTAATGTAACTCTTCTGGACAATGCTACAATTGTGGCTACATGAGACTTTTGTCACAATCCATGGAATGTTACAATGCCAAGAATGAACCCTAATGTCAATTTTGGACTTTGGGTGATGATGTATCCATGTAAGTTCACAGATTGTAATAAATGTACCACCTTATGTTGCTGAGGAGGAAGCTCTGTAGGTGAGAGCCAGGGATGTGTGGAAACTCTACTTTCCTCAATGCTGCTGTACCCCTAAAACTGTTCTTAAATCTTTTAAAAAATGTGGACATCCATGCCTTTTCCCTATCTTTGAAAAAAGCATTCAGTATTTTACTAGTAAGAATGATATTAACTCTCAAATTTTTATAGATGCCTTTCATTGGACTGGGAATTTTTCATTCCATTCTTATTTTGCAGAGAGTTTTTGATCATGATTTGGAGCTTAAATCTGGACCTACTGAATTATCATATAACTCTTCTCTTTAATATTTAAATTACATTGTTGAACTTTTGTGTTAAACCAATGTACTATGCTTTTTCTATGTCGTTATATTTCATCTGCTTGTCTTGTTAGGGATTTTTGTATGGACATTTATAAGAAATATTAATTCATATTTTTTCTTTTTTTTGGTAATGTCTCCAGCTCTTTTGGTATCAGGATTACACAAACTTCCCAAACTTAGCCAGGAAACATTACCTCTATTATATTATCTGAAAGAATTTTTGTAACATTAGTAATGATACTTTCTATTTTTTTTTTTTTTCTTTTAGATTTTTTCCTTTCCTGTGTTACAAAAAGCCCCCTACTTAACTAAGAACTCTAGCTCTGGGTGATAGCAATGGGTCTCTGAGCTACAAGAAGGAACGAAAACCTGTCTTGCCACATGTTTTTAAAAGGAGCATGTTTCTCTTATATTTGAGGGGTATGTGTGTATTTCATATTTAGGTGAAATTCTACATACTTCTACAAATATAAAAGCAATCATACACACACACACACACACACACACACAAACACACACACACAGATTATTTAAGAGCCTCGCTTTGAAATTTACCTCTGCTCGTGTAATAAAGGACTTCGAAATTCTTTATTATATTATTCAGTATCAATAGAAAATAGAGATGTTAGAAATCATTATTGTGACGCATGGAAATTTAAACACATTTAAACATATTTAAAACATATTTAGGAGAAACCATGAAATTTGGGGGAGCACATTTGGAAAAGAAGAAGGAAATATTTTTCTTCGGAGAACTGAAGCGACGAGAATGTCTCTCTGTCCCAGGAGCTGGCGGTGCTCACTTCATCTGTTTTAAGGCTGTAATTTTACTTGCATGCAAATAAAGAATTGTTAAGTTTTTCTGGTGAATTAAGCCAGGAAATTCACTAATCATTATAAAATGAAGTTCTTTAATCTCTAGTTATGTTTTTGCTTAAAATCTTACCTATTGTGATGTTAATATAGCTATATGTGCTTTATTTTGTCTGTTGTTTACATAATACTCAACTGGTTAGAAAAGATTTGTAAGAAATATTCCTCAGAGGGGCGCCTGGGTGGATCAGTCCATTAAGCGTCTGCCTTTGACTCAGGTCATGATCTCAGGGACGTCTGAGTCCTGCATTGGGGTCCCTGCTCAGGGGAAAATCTGCTTCTCCTTCTCCCTCTGCCCCTCCTCCTGCTGGTGTGCTCTCTCTCCTTCTTTCAAATAAATAAATAAATAAAAATCTTTTTTAAAAAAAGCTATTGAGTTAATTAAAAATAAATTCTAGGACACCTGGGTGGCTCAGTGGGTTAAAGCCTCGGCCTTCGACTTAGGTCATGATCTCAGGGTCCTGAGATCGAGCCCCACATTGGGCTCTCTGCTCAGTGGGGAGCCCGCTTCCCCCTCTCTCTCTGCCTGCCTCTCTGCCTACTTGTGATCTCTTTCCCTCTGTCAAATAAATAAATTAAATCTTAAAAAAAAATAAGTTCTAAACATTGACAAAATGCTTCTTGACATGGAACAAAGTTCACACAACATTAATGAACAAACAGAATATCAAATATAACAAATAGCGTATTCTCGGTGTGCGTGTGTGTGTGTACACGCTTATAGCGAGCAGACCTATTAGTGTAAAGATATACACTCAGCTGTTTTTGGTAGTTCCTCCTAGGTAATGGAATGTTGGTGACTTTTGTTTCTTATTACTTCTTTGTACTTTCTAATTTTCCAAAATGAGAGTCTATTTCTGTTTTTTAAGCTTTTTAAAAATATTAAGGAAAAGGGAACAGCATCAAATGCATAAAGAGAAACCAAGTTATCTTTGGACTGGGAGAGTCACTGACTTGGGCCTAGTAATGTCTCCAGTATCTTTAACAAGAACAGTTTCCGTAGAGGGTTTGAAGCTGAAATTAGGATATGATGGACTTCAGAGTGGAAAAAAAAAAATTATTTGTTTTAATTGGCTGTGAAGGACATGAGAAGGATAATGTATAAAGGATGTGTGACTGAAAAGGCAGGGTCTAATTTTATTTTATTTTTTTAGATTAAGAGAAAGATTAACATGTTTATGGGTGAAGGACAAGAAGGAAGATGAAAACAGAAAGGTCAGTTCATTGAGCAAGACAGAGGAAGGCCTCAAGGGCACAGGCAGTGGGTTGGGCTTGTAAAAAGCAGAAACTGGGCAGGAAAAGGTAAAGGTTGCATTCTGGAAGTTCCTTTCAAAGCCAGAAATAGTGAGACCAGTGCTTGGTCCTTGCAAGTGAGAGGCAGGCAAGACTAGTTTTAACCTGCTTACTGTTTGCTTTTCTTCTGAGAACAGAAACAGGGTCTTCCAAAAGAATGGCCCTAGTTAAGAGAATTAGAAAGAAAATCTTAGTCTTTATCTTTTTTTCTTATCTGAATAATTGCACCATTCCAGTGGCTTTTTGTAAATAGACTCAGGGTTACTAATACTATAATCTTGAGTAAAAGATAAAGTAGAAATGCTTTCTTTCAGCCCTGCCAGCATAAAATGGCAATAGGCATTAATTATTAAATAATTTTTTAAGTAATTCTCCTTAGATTTACACCCAAGGGTAACCATTTAATGTATTCACAATATTTAGCAGATTTTCTTTTTTTTTTCTTTCTCTTTTATCTTTCTTTCTTTCTCTTTCTCTTCTTTTCTTTCTTTCTTTCAAGATGCTGTGACAAAGACATGGAACCCTTAGAGGGAAAGAGCCAAAAGATATATGAGTATTCAGTGCTGGGTATATATAATATAGTAACTCTGATTTTTTAATATAGTAACTCTGATATTTGTATTTGGTATGTGATGAAACTAAACCCAAGTAATAAAGTTCTTCAGCAAAGCTCACGTAGCTGATAAGTAGCAGCACTGGACTTTATCTCTAGAACACGTGCAATTTATACTAATCCAGCCTGGCTACAAATCTGAATTTCCTGAATGCTGATCCTAGAGATCAGCCTCCCAGAATTTTGAAGCCAGCTAATGAATCCTTACATAAGATGGGGGAAGAAAAATGGCAAAGTAGGAGAAGTTCTAGCTTCCAGGGAAGAAAGCAGGCCTCTAGTCCCCAGCAGAGTACATACTTTTCTTACACCACTCTTCATCTTCTCTGGATCTCAGTTTCCATATCTGAAAAAATGGAAACTTTAATCAAATGACCTGTAAGATTCCTTTCTACCTCTAAAATGTAGGACCTTACTGTATCTGCTTTCTACCTTGAAGGCCCAGCCCGCTCTCCAGCACATTATGTGGGTTCTAAGAGTCTTCAGGTTAGAATGTTTCTCCACAGCCGTGAAAAGCAAGACAGGCCAAGAAGCCTGTCAGACTTCAGGTCAGAGTTCTGGCTGTAGCCAGCCTTAGGTAACCACCAAGAAACACCTAACTACCAACTTCTGGCTGCCTCGCCAGGTGAAGAATGACATTGGTTAGCATGCACTCCCTTCTTCATGTGAAGGGAATGTCTTTACATAGCCTCTATTCTGTTTTTGGTTATGTGTTTTGTGGCAATTCTCCTATGAGATTGTAATGTAAATGACATAGTTTTGGATTCATAAGGCAGTTATAAAATATATATTAAAGTGTTGTGTTTGAAAACACATTCAGAAGCTTTAAAGAAAGCCTGCATTGTGGGCCTTAGATGAACTCACACACATGTGTTAAGTCAGAGATCATCAAAGGTGGAGAGGAGAATAGTTCACCTCATTCACACCTCTCCCAGGTCAGGTGGGGTCATCACTGCATTCCCAGGTGACCCCAGAAACTCTGCTTATACTTACATGCAGGGGCGGGCCACAGCCACGTCCATACATACAGTAAGGAGAGATCACACAGAAAACCAAGGGGTGGGATCGGCCCAGTCAACTATGGGGCTACGGAGAATTTTTGCCGTGGACATTGTGAGAGCAGAATCAGCTCCCAAGACAGAGACATATTTATCACTTTGGGTCTTCAAAGAGGAAATACTTCCTTCTTCTATTCCCGACGTGTGGCCCAAAGTTCTTGTCTTCTAGATATGTTTAGTTCAAATTTCCATGGGTTACAATGATAATCTTCCAACACTTATAGTTTCTCCTGATATTGACTAATAGAATGAAGGGTTTGCAAAGAAGAGAAACCGTGTAGATGCAAGCCATTTGACTCTGTGTATCACTCAAATCAGGACACTGGCACTTGTGTCCCTGGGTCAGGTTCGTAATGGCTTAGCAGCTGCTGGAAGCCTCTATGCATCACAATAAAGAAGTCCGTGCCATGCTTGGCTGCTGATTTTTACACATTCACATAATAAACATGGACTGAATAGAAAAGGACGGAAAATTGTCTAGTCTATTCTGACTTTTTAAATACAATCTGACTCATATCTTGCAACGTGGCCAGCTCTAGCATGGATAGCGGTAAGGGGGATGCAGCATTCTCGGAATGGCTGAGGATTGTAGTTCTGCCCACCTCCCAGAGAGGCAGGCAGCAGGTAGGTATGTAGTATGTCTACTTACATAGACAGAAAATAATACTGGAATATATGGCAAGAGGGAAATCAGAAGCACGAGAAGGACAGACTACAACGTCATTTATGGGAGCATAGACTGTAATTTCAATATCTGACAGAGTTGGATATCCCCTGGATGACTCAACCTGGACGTTCAGGGAGGGAGACCGATGCATATATTTATTTTGTTAGATTCAGACAAAAGGCACCGGTCCAGGGAGAACCAGAAGAACAAAGAAGCTTGTTGGCCACAGAGTGATTTCAATACTCGGGAAGCTGTCAGAATTGGGAAATCCAGTGGGGCCAGCTCACAGAAAGTATGTGGAAGCCGATGAGGTTAGCTCGGGCAGCAAGGGGCGAGAGGAACACTGGTGGAAAGGGTGACTTGCTGCTGAGTTGGAGACGGGTGGTCTCATTCATCAACACTGCCTGCCTGCAAGGATGACACTGAGCATTTACAGGGTTTCAGCTCTGCCAAGAGGCCCAGAAAGCCGAAAAACAGATTGCGGTGGAGACAGAAGGTTAGAGCAAGATGCCAAGAAATTAAGTGGCACAAGAAATACCAGACTCCACCTCTAACACTTTAAAAAAAAAAAGACAAACACCAAAAACCTCACAAAACTTTCACCTGGTTTATAAATATAATTTTTTAGTTTTGAAACTAAACTGTTTTATCTTTATACCTGAGAATGTAATACATTTGATGAAAAGTTCCTCTTAGTATCTACTTTTTTAAAAGGCAACAGTTTTGTAACAGATTCTAGCTTCCCTGATGTGAAATGACACTTCTTTTCGAATAGAAAAAAAAAAAAAGAATGATACATATATGTACTTTAATACTTTACAAGAAAGCACAGTAATTTCCTTTAACTCATTTGTGAACAGACAGACAGAGGGACATTTCACCTGCTGAGACTAACAGGATGCTGCCTGCTGTTTCTGTGCTTTTTTTCCTACCCATTTATGCTACAAGTATCTCGAGTGGTTCCTATGTGCCAGGCACTGTTTTTATGGCTTGGGACACAGCAGTGAGCAAAACAGCCCGAGATCCTTGCTCTTGTGAGGCTTGGATTTGAGTGGGGAAAAATACCCAATAACCACAGACACACATTTTTTTTTTAGTATGTTAGAAGTTAATTTGCTATGGAGAAAAAAAGGATAGAACAGAGAGGGATAGGGGAGATCTAGAGTATAATGTTGGGGGAGCATAATCTAAAAAGTGATCTTCAGGGTAATCTCAAGTCAACTTAACCATAAAGATCTGAAGACCGAAGAGTTGAGGGAGTTAGCCAAACACACATTGAAGGGGCATGTCTGTTGTGTTCTAGGAATAGAAAGAAGGCCAGTGTGACTGGAGAGAAGCAGGGAGGGGATAAGAAAGGGGAAAGATGCAAGAAGAAGAATAAAAGAGCTTTTCTTTCAAATGTAATTTACAGGGCAACCCTGACGGGATCCCTCTCACTTTTTTTTTTTAAAGATTTTATTTGACAGAGAGAGAGCACAAGTAGGCAGAGAGGCAGGCAGAGAAAGAGGGAGAAGCAGGCTCCCTGCTGATCAGGGAGCCCGATGCGGGGCTCGATCCCAGGACCCTGAGATCATGACCTGAGTTGAAGGCAGAAGCTTAACCACTGAGCCACCCAGGCGCCCCTCCCTCTCACTCTTGAGAGCTTTTCTATATCTTCACTTAACAAACTTCTATCACTTTACTCAAAACAACAAACAAAAGCAATTTACAGGGGCACCTGGGTGGCTCAGTTGGTTGAGCGGCTTCCCTTTGGCAAATAAATAAAATATTTATTTTATTTTAGGGCCACCCAGGTGCCCCTAAATAAAATCTTAAAAAAAAAAAAAAATCTACACACTGAAAATGTAAATTCCAGCATAGAATACTCTGCATAGTTAAGCCTGACTAATTTTGTTTTCTCAGGGTCCTGGGATGGAGGTAATTTATATTCACCTAAATCTCTATAAGGCTCACTAACCCCAATGTAGCATTTGTACATAAACAGACATATTCTATAGTATTTCAGTACTCCAGATAAATGTAACATTGGATCAAATAAAAATTTAAAATTTATATTTTAGGTTGGAAAGCTAGTGGGAAAGAAGGAAGGGGAAGTGCATTTAACTGTCATAAATAACTTAGTTCAATAACAGAGCTGAAAATCTGTCTGTCTATCTATCTATCTATCTATCTATCTATCTATCTATCATCTATCTATCTTTAATCCCTCAAGGCAACAGAGACCTGTTCACGTCCCTGGCACATTGGAGGAGATTGTAAAACAACAAAACCACCAGATCTGGAGCAGTTTGAATGAACCTACATGTATCCAATTCACCAAAGACCAAAATGTCAAGAAGAGGAAAATGTCAATTGCTAGAAGCAAAGACTGGCCTCCTAGTAAGTGGGTGAGTAGATACACACGCAACACTAGTTTAATCATTAAGTGGTTTCCTTCTGCTGCTTCTCTTTGCTTAGAGTAAGCTTAATAACTTTAATTCGAATTTAATAAGTTCCAACAATAAAAATGATAAATTTATTTGGAAACATTGGGGTTTATTTAAATACACACATATTGACTTGCCAACGGCGAAGAAAACAAAATTAGTCAGGCTTAACCGCAGAGTATTCTACGCTGGAAAAAATCTTGAGAGTCTTCCATAACTGGGAGTAATTTTTTTTTTTTTAAAGATTTTATTTATTTGACAGAGAGAAACACAGCGAGAGAGGGAGCACAAGCAGAGGGAATGGTAGCGGGAGAAGCAGGCTTCCAGCGGAGCAGGGAGCCCGATGCGGGGCTCTATCCCAGACCCCTGGGATCTGACCTGGGCCGAAGGCAGACGCTTAACCACCCAGGCGCCCCACTGGGAGTAATTTTTAATTGATATCTCTACTGGTGTTCTCTAAGCATTAGCTTGTTTATTCTACACAACAATTCTATGGTCCCCATCTTAGTTATTTAAGTAGGCTCCATGCCCAGAATGCAAGCTCCATGCAGAATGCAAGCCCCAACGCAGGGCTTGAACTTATGACCCTGGGATCAAAAGTCAGATGCTCAACCGACTGAGCCACCAAGGAAGCCCTCTGAGGTCCTAATTTTAAATAGATGATGAAACTAAAGCACAGAGAATTTGAGGAATTGCCCAAGAACGCACAGACAATAAAAGGTAGATTTGAACCCTAGTGTCATGGGTCCAGAATTGGACTCCATACCAATACTCTATACCACCTCTCCAATGGCATTGTGGGTTTACCATTTGTGGAACTTAAGAAATAAAACAAATGAGCAAAAAAAAAAAAAAAAAAAAAGAGAGAGAGAGTGAGAGAGAAAGAGACCAGCCAAGACACAGATTCTTAAACTGTAGGGAACTGATGG
Organism: Procyon lotor; assembly: GCA_028646535.1. Classification (NCBI taxonomy): domain Eukaryota; kingdom Metazoa; phylum Chordata; class Mammalia; order Carnivora; family Procyonidae; genus Procyon; species Procyon lotor. Next base: position 38,691,515 of record CM053618.1, on the reverse strand, counting down.
TTACCAGAGGGGAACTGGGGTGGGGTGAAACAGGGGATGAGGATGAAGGAGTACACTTATGATGAGCAGCTGGGTGTTGTAGGAAAGTGCTGAATCACTCTATTGCACCCCTGAAAGTAACATAACACTGCATGTTAACTGTATTGGAATTAAAATGAAATAAAATTAGAAAATATTTATATGTCCACGCAGTCTGTGAGTGATGTCATACTGGAGGCAAAGCAACTATATACTACTGCAACATTAAGGTAGGGAACACTATGTAGATTGGGAGAAAAAAAAAAGAGTTCTCTCGAAGAGAGGCCAAACAAGGTAAAGGTCAATTGTGGATACCTGACAACGGCTGCATTCCCGATACTCTTTCCATCTGTCCCAGGCTCTTCGTGGATCAAGGTTCATTACTGCTTCTGGAGCCCATAGGATGATAAATGTTTTCAGCCATAGGCAGAATAACTTCCAGATGATTCCCATGCTTTGGTGACGGCTACCATGGGGGCTTCTACTGCAGCCTGGGGGCATTCTACGGACACCCAAGCCAACCCTCGGCTCACAGGCTCTTCTGACAAATAGAACAGAGCATGAGCTCACAAATCACACAGAGGTGCTCAGTTTTCTCAATTCCTTCCCCTCTGGCAGGTTCTCCTTCTTTCTTTTTTCTCAGCTCTCTTTGGGAACTTGAGATCCGTTGGAGAAAGAGATGATGCCCCAGCTGCACGGCCCTCAGACCACCCTACGGATCACCCTGCAGTCCTCGGTCCGTTCTCGAGTGTGCTGTCTGGCCAGCAGCTGTGTATCCCACCATCCTTGGACGGGCCTGAACCCAGATGTGCCGGTTTGATTTTACCATTTCACGAGCAAGAGTGAAGGAGAAGGGCGTCTGGCTGACTCAGTGGGTTAAGAGGTGGCCTTCGGCTCAGGTCCTGATCCCAGAGTGCTAAGTAGGGCCCGCTGCTCAGGGGGGAGCCTGCTTCTCCCTCTGTCCCTCTACCCCTCCCCCCTGCTTCTCCCTCTGCCCCTCCCCCTGCTTGTGCTTATTCTCTCCTTCTGTCTCTCAAATACCTTTTTTAAAAAAAATTCCTTAAAGGAGCAGAGGAGAAGAAATGTCAGTAGTACGAAGTACAGCTCAGAGCACACGGAGGGTTGAGATACTAATAAAAGGTTATCAGTTACATCACTGAACATAGTTTCAGCAGAAATGTAAGTGGAAGGCAGACTACAATATGAAGAATAAAGAGAAGTTGAGGAAATATACGAGGAACGGAAATGTTGGCATTTAAATAAGGTTGGCTGAGGAGAAAAAGGAAATGGGCTGGTGGCCAGAGAAGAAATGAGAGTCAAAGGATATTGTTTTTACTTGATAATTGGGTTCTATGAGTGTGTTAGCAGCTAAGGGGGAAAGTGCCAAAGGGGGGGCAAGTATAGTGGACTGGAGGAGAAGTGGACAGAAAAGGTTACTGAAGGGAGATGAACAGCAAGAGTACAATTTGAGGACAACCTCAAAATGTCATGTGGTCAATCCCTTATTTTTTAAGGATAACAAACAAACATAATACTAGCTTGCAAAGCTACTTTGTTAACTAGTCAGCTGACTTTAATTTCTTACCTAATAATTTTTTTTTAAGATTTTACTTATTTATCTGACAGAGGGAGACATAGGGAAAGAGGGAACACAAGCAGGTAGAGTGGGAGAGGGAGAAGGAGGCTTCCTGCCCACAAAGGACCCCCATGCGGGGCTGATCCCAGGACCCTGGGATCATGACCTTAGCTGAAGGCAGATGCCTAACAACAGAGCCACCCAGGTGCCCCACCTAATAAATTTTCTTAAATTTCCCTTTGCATTATTTGTGTAGTGAGTAGGTCAGTTAATGATATGGTTTTGATTTCTATTAATAGAAAACCCCAGAACTCCTTATTGTTTTTCTCATATCTATTATGTTCTTATGTAAAAGTTTTGCTTAAAAATATGTGGTAATTCAAAATCAGATAAATTAGCTTAAAAGAAGAACAGGGATTAATTTATATTTGTGTATATATAATCAGCCCCAAAGATATTAAATGTGAAATAAACTGGAGCTTATCTTTAATAAGCACTATGGAATTAGAGGAACCATTGTTATTTCCGAGAATAGAGATGTTAAAATGTCAAGTTAATTCTCAATTATTCACACAGTTGGAAATAGACTTGAGTCAAGAATCCAAAAGGGTAAATTAATCATGCATTTAATACACATTGTTTCCGGAAGGTTTAGTGGAATTTCCATTTATATGTGGAGATTCTGATGCTGGAGAGCATTTAAAGATTTCCCCCCAAAATGAACCTGTATCTAAATATCTACCATTTAATTAGATTTACTCTGGTGCTACTGCCAGAAGCCACACATACCAAAAACTACATCTTCTACATTATTAAAGGAAAGCAATTATCTTGCTGGTTTATACTAGTACTAAGGTAGGCAGTTGCATTAGCTAAAAAGGAAGTTGACTAACTATATAAAAAGTGTTTAAGTATGTCAAGGAAGAATCTACATAATTAGGGGTTTTTAGGTCATGAGCCCAGGATCCTGGGATCTAGCCCTACATCAGGCTCCCTTCTCTGCGGGAAGCCTGCTTCTCCCTCTCCCCCTCCCCCTGCTTGTGTTCCCTCTCTCACTGTGTTTCTCTCTAATAAATAAATAAAATCTTAAAAAAAAAAGAGAGAGAAGAATCTAAGTACAGGAAGTGATAACACTGGTCAGAATTTTGGGGCACTATTGAGAGTTAACTTTACATTAACACTGGGTTCTTATAAGCTGTCTGATGATTTTTCTATGCTCCCGTGAGATCCTAGGTGTTTATCTATTATTGCATTATCAATATATGAAGAATGTTCCCCAGGAGCATATTTTATGTAAGCTACAAAAAGGGAGTTATAAGGTGCTATTTGGAACACAGAAGAAAAACATTTGACCCAGACATGAAGAGTAATTACAAGAAGTCTTCTAGAGTAAGTGATCGATAAACAGGGATGTGAAGGATTGGTTTGCATTTTAAAGGAGCTTTGGTAGAAGTTATGGTGACTGTAGAAATGGGTGGTAGAGATCAAGGTACTGGTGTGGTAATTGGTAATCAAGAACACCTGGTATATTAGACAGAGGTTTCAAGCTAATGTGCCTTAGTTATATTGCCATGATTTGAGAGTTACAGATATATTTGAATCCTGATTTCCTGACTCTTGGTGGGGGAAGGGGGTGGGTGTAATCCCAGACCAATTGGTCCTAGGCACAATGTTAAAAAGAAAACCCCAGGCACAAAATGGCATTCTTAGGTCAAGTCCCCAAATCAGGTCTTAATATCTAACCTAATTGCCGTTTCAAGCTCCCCCAGGGATGTAGGTGTTAATCAATCATTCAGGAATTTTCTGATCAGCACCAATAAAGTAATATGTCATAGGAGCCCTCTCTATTCCCTAAAGGAAGATGAGGTAATCCACCTAGTAAGATCCCCATCCTTCCCCCTAAGGGAAGGTGATCTTGCTTTTTTGGCTAATAACTTTCTTGCCCCAACCTCCTTCTTACAAAAATCTTCCATTTTTACAACTCCTTGGAGCTCCCCTCTCCTTGCTGGATGAAACGCTGCCTGATTCATGAATTGCTTCATAAGGCCAATAGATCTTCAAATTTACTCAGGTGAATTTGTGTTCTTTAACACAAGCAAACTTGTTGATTTATCCTGGCATCTCACGCATATAGTATGATTTTGTGTGTGTTATGAAGCAAAAATTTTCTTGGAAAGCACTGCTTTAAAGTAATGAGTTGGTGTGACTACCATACTGAGTGAAAATTGGTGAGGGAGGAAAATGAGGATATAAAGGTGAGCATGGAAAGATCACAAAGGGACTTATAAACCTTTATAAAGATTTTGAGGAGCCATCAAATGGATTTAGGCATTGAACTGACATGAAGAAATTCACATCTTTGGAAAACCACTCTAGATGGGGTGACAGAATAAATCAGAAGGAAGTCAGCCAAGCAGCAAGGGAGACTAGTTAACATATTGTCACAATCCAGAATTATGGTTACTGGCCTGGGAAAAAAGCTGAGGGGATGGAGAAACTGTAGAATCTGGAAATTAAGTAAATAACCAGAGGAGGGCAAAAGGTAAGGGTCAAGGATGACTTGCAGGCATTTGGTTTAATCAATTAGGTGGATGGTAACAGGAATAGCTGATGTTTATGAAACACTGTTTTCCTAATTTTATCTACGTGCCTGCCACTGTCTCAGGAATTGTATCAATTCCTTTCACTTCTAACAACTTTCTTATGAGATAGATACTATATAACAAACCCACTTACAGATGACAAAGCTGGAGCCCAAGGACAAATTATTAGTGAGAGATTAAAACCTGGAATCAAACCCAAGAAGATCGGCTCTAGCACTTATTTTCTTTACTGGTGCTTTACTACTATTCAGGGGCATTATACTGTCTCAGGTGCCATTCACTAAAATTGGGAATACAGAAAATGGTGTTGGTTTTAGTATGAAGCTGATTGAGTTCAACCTCGGATGAATTATGTCCCCATAATTTATCTGTTGAAGCTCCAACCTCCAACAGGACTGTTTCTGGAGACAGAGCTTTTGTGAAGATATTGAAAGTTAAATGAGATTGAAGGGTAGGGCCTTATCTGATAGGATTGTGGCCTTATAGGAAGAGGAAGAAAAAAAAGCCCTCTTTCTCTCCCCACCCCAACCCAGCCCACCATCCCATGAGGACACTTATGTGACCTTCTCCAAGTCAGCAAGAGGGCCTCACCAGAACCCAACCCTGCCAGCACTCTGATCTCTAGCCTCCACTACTTCTAGCCTCCACAATTATGAGAAAATAAATTCTTTTAGTTTAAACCACCCAGTCTATAGTATTTTGTTATGTCTAGAGAAATTCACCAAAGATTACACCTAACCTCCCCCAGGTAGAAGATCATGATTTAAATATGTCCTCAACTCACATGGCAGCAGTTGAACTAGGGCACATTAGCTTGGAAGCTCTAAGATACCAGATGTTCTCCATTATAGTTTACCACACCAGCGCCATGATCTCCACAGTCCCTTTCTACCACCAGCTACAAAATAGTTTGCAATAGCCTTGCAAACTAAAGCAGACATATACCCGTTGGAAATCCAAGAGGAGTTGCAAGAATGAATCTGTTACTTAGAAGAACCACTGGAATGGATATATGCATTGGAGAGTCAACAGCCTATGAGTAGAAAGTTGAACCATGGCACTTAACGAGATTGACTGGCAAAAGTGTCTGTAACAAAGAGTAGAGGGCTGAGAATGAATCAAGCCCATAGAGACAACAACATTTAAGAAATAGATAAAGGAAGACAAGCTAGCAAGAAAAATCTGCATGAAAGGGGTTAGCAAGGAAAAATAGAGAATGAACCACGAGAAGGCAAAGGATTGTGGTGTCACAGAGGCCAAGAAAAGATTCTGGGAGAAAGGAACAGAAAAATGATGTTAAGTGCTACAGTTACAAAGACTAATAATGATCCATTGGCTTGAACTCTAAGAAATCACTATAATCATTAGTGGGAACAAGTCTTATTATAATAGACTGGTAAAGGCAGAAACCATATAGAAAAGTATGAAGAGTGAGGGGCTGTTGGGAAGTGGTGAACTGGGAGTAGATAACCCATTCGAAGAGGTGTCCTTCATGGGAGAGGAAGGTGATGGTAGATGGAGGCCAACGTGGGGTCAAGGGACGTTTTTGTTGTTCTTAAGAGAGGAGAGATTTAAGGAAACTTAATGCTGCTGGGAAGGAGAAAAGGAGAAAGAATGTGGATTTGAGAATATAGGAGAGAGACAGACTCACTAACAGGCAAAGTCCTTGAGAGAGTGGTTGACATAGAAAGACACAGAGCCCAGGCAGAGATTAGGAGGAGGGACACTGCTTCGTTTTTTTCTTTTTCTTTTTTAAAGATTTTATTTATTTATTTGACAGGAAGAGATCACAAGTAGGCTGAGCACAGAGCCCAGTTTGGGGCTCGATCTATAATTTATAGATCCCAGGACTGTGAGATCATGACCTGAGCCAAAGGCAGAGGCTTAAACCCGCTGAGCCACCCAGGGGCCCCGACACTGCTTCTTTTAAAAGAGAAGAAATAAGAGAAGAGTGAGTTTGGAAGCAGGTGAATCTTTAGATTGCAAGACAGATGTGGAGAGGGCTTTTATCTGATGTTTTCCCGAATGACTAAGTATTTTGGTGTTTTAAGAATAAGGGGGGGGGGAGGGCGCCTGAGTGGCTCAGTGGGTTAGAGCCTCTGCCTTCAGCTTAGGTCATGATCTCAGGGTCCTGGGATCAAGCCCCAGATCCCCTGGGATCTGCTCAGCAGAGAGCCTGCTCCTTCCTCTCCTCCTGCCTGCTGCTCTGCCCACTTGTGCTCTCTCTCTGTCAAACAAATAAAATCTTAAAAAAAAAAAAAAAAGAATAAGGGGGAAGTTGGAGAGGCCCTGGGTTGAAGTTTACTTTTGTTGATAAAGTGATGGAAATACCGGATTCTTCTACGTTTGGTTTTTTTATGAGGCAGTGTTGGGAACAGATTGGAATCTAGATGATTGGTGGGAAGAGAAGTTACAATGTGAACCATGGAATCATGGCTGGAGGGGAATGTTGTGAGTTATTGAAAAAACTGATAGGTGAAGATAAAGGAAAAGGACCCTGGAATTACAAGTTGTCAGGACTTCCTGGGACAGATGGTGACCATGTAACTACATGGCCGGAGAGTAAGGTGACTAAACTGAAGACTTTAAGGAAAGCAGTTCTGCATGGTAGCAAGCTCCAAAGTACAGTCACTGAAAATGAGAATGAGATGTTTTACAAACAAAATAAAGAAGTGAACAAGCTTACGAATAGGTAAAGGTCTTTTGCGTAAGTAGTCAAAATGTAATCTGAAGTTCTCAGATCCACCTCCTTCTGTTCTTTTTTGTTTGTTTGTTTTTAAGGGGAAGGCAGAGTTTATTGAAGCTGTAGAAAGGACAGATACAGATAGAGATGGAGTGGAGTGTGTCCGGAAGACTCAGAAAGGGAACAAGGAACATGACCCTCCAACCTCATTCTATTTTAGTTCAAGCAGAAGAATCCACAGAGAAATCAGCGATTGCCTTCTAACACAGTAGATGGTTGCCTCAAAAGGAAACTTCAAAACCAAGACATCTGTACCTATACCTCTCAAAAACCTCTGGTGATAGTTTCTATGTCCTTAGCAGTTTGAACTCTTGCCTCGCACAGTCCTTCCCTTAGCAGCGAGGTAACTGCGCCCAGAGTCAAGGGTGCCTTGCAGAAGAAAACTCAGTGAACTTTCTGCAGCTGTTTAAATGCCTTGGCATCTTTTCCTATTATTAAAACAAAACTTTACCCCCTGACAATGTTGCAACCTGTAGTTCCAAGAAAGCAATGCTTCCAGAGCCCCTTTATATGTAGGTGTGGAGTGTTCATTGTCACTAATGAGAGGATTCTAATCAAATAGAAAAGTTAGAATCAAAGGAAAGTCTATGGAGGAGAAACTGATTTCATGAAATTTTATTAAATCAGAATTGTGAACACAGCCTAATGAACCATCCTGCCACTACTTTTGAATGACAGAAAAGAGAACTTTTACTCGTGTTTTCCGTTTCCAAAACTACCATGCTGCACCCTGTGCACCTGCTAGGACTTGTATCACTCCTGCCTTGGAATTTTCAATATCGCCTCTGTCAGCTTTGAAGGATATTTTCCCTTGGGCACCTGGGTGGCTCAATGGGTTAAGTCTCTGACTCTCTCTCTCTCTTTTTTTTTTAAATAAAGATTGTATTTATGTATTTGATAGAGAGAGAGCACAAGCAGGGGGAGTGGCAGAGGGAAAGGGAGAAGCAGGCTCACTGCTGAGCAGGGAGCCCAATGTGGGGCTTAATGTGGGACTCAATCCCCGGACCCTGGGATCATGACCCTAGCAGAAGGTAGAGGCTTAACTGATTGAGCCACCCAGACATCCCAAGTATCCGACTATTGATTTCAGCTCAGGTCATGATCTCAGGGTCATGGGATTGAGCCCCATGTCGGGCTCCATGCTGAGCAGAGAATCTGCTTAAGATTCTCTCTTTCCTCCCTTCTTTCTCTCTTAAATAAATCTTTAAATAAATATGTGTATACACACACACACACATACATGATTCATATATATATACATATA
>CM053618.1:38637200-38682811 GCA_028646535.1 Procyon lotor | reverse complement strand
GAGAGAGAGAGAGAGAGAGGAAGAGAGAGAGAAAGGAAGAGAAAGAAGGAGGGGATTACACAAGAAAAAGACTTTCCCAAAACCATTCACTGGGAAAATGAGAGGAGCTGATTATCAAAAGTTTCTTAAAACTCAGAAAGCTAAAACTCACCTAAATATTTTTTGAGCTAATGTGTCTGGGAAAACGTTCACTATTAAAGTTAATTTAAAATTGTTGGTTTGAGGAGCACCTGGCTGGCTCAGTCAGTAGAGCATGTGACTCTTGATCTCAAAGTCAGGACTAAGATCATGACTCATGATCTCAAAGTCTAAGCCCCACACTGGGCTTATAACCTACTTAAGAAAAAGAAATAAAATAAAGTTGTTGGTTTGATTAAAACAGACATCTTTAAAGTTGTCAGCATTAAATATAAAACTTTCAATCTGCCTGCGTTTACTGAAAGTTGAATAAATTCATGTTATGTTTGTTGCAAAATTTATCAGAAAAAAACTTAGACTAGTGGTTGACTTTGCCTAATGCCTTATGAAGTTTTGTGGGGGGGGCTAAACCTAAGTGTTAAAAACAAGTAAATTCAATAGATGTAGGGGCGCCTGGATGACTTAGGCGTTAAGCATTGGCCTTCAGCTCAGGTCATGACCCCAGGGTCCTGGAATCAAGTCCCACATCAAGTCCCACTTCTCCCTCTCCCCCACCCCCTGCTTGTGTTCCCTCTCTTTCTGTTTCTCTCTGTCAAATAAATAAATAAAATATTTTTTAAAAATTAGATGTAAATAAAATAAAAAGGTTTGTAGGTAAACTTCCAAATGAAGTCTTATAACCTGAAACTTGAAAGTTTTGCTAATTAAAGTAAATGATGAGTTAAGTAAAATTCATTAAATAATCTAGATCATTTCCAAAAATGATAAAACATTAATATTTTTTACCTAATTTTTTCTTTTTTCTTCTCTTCTCTTCTCTTTTCTTTTTTTTTTTTTTTTTAAGTAGGCTCCATGTCCAGCGTTTGGGAGCCAAACCCCAAGTTTGAACTCATGACCCTGAGATAAAGACGTGAACTGAGATCAAGAATGGGACGCTCAACCAATTGAGCCACCCGGGCTCTCCTCTAATTTTTTCTTATTACAGAAAAACTAAAGATAAATTTGGGTCTGTTAGTAAGCATATTTTGTGCTTTATTTAAAAATTGTACCATGGAAGGGGCGCCTGGGTGGCTCAGTCGTTAAGCATCTGCCTTCGGCTCAGGCCATGATCTCAGGGTCTTGGGATCGAGCCCTGCATCGGCCTCCCTGCTCACCAGGAAGCCTGCTTCTCCCTCTCCCACACCCCCTGCTTGTGTCCCCTCTTTCGCTGTGTCTCTCTCTGCCAAGTAAATAAATAAAATCTTAAAAGAAAAATTGTACTATGGAAAAGTACATGTTTTTAGATATTATGAAATGTGTTTATAAATTCGCCAATCTAAAGAATACTGGTATAGCCAACAACTCACAACTGCTTCCTGCTTAGTTTTTACTAGAAATTAAGGTTTCTAGGAGTTAAGGATTCTAAGAAATGTAATTAAGACTACTGGAAAAAATAAAGGAAACAACTCTGTATGTATGGAAAGTAAGATGTGTGGTTTGGGTAAGCAAAGGAATAAAAACATTTTTGTTGAAAAAAAGGAAATTAGATTTGTTCACAAGTGAGACTGGTTACTTCAAGAGGAAAACCTTAGGACAAAATCTGAATGGAAAAAAGAAAGTTGTAGAAGGTTTATGGAAAAAGAATTTTTAGTGAGTTTTATATGTGGTTGGTTCTGGCTAAGATTTAGATAAGTTTAAGTAAATGAGTTTTAATATCAAAAATGTACTGATACTATATTAAATACTGTTTTCTCTTTGCCAGAAGGACAAGTTTTCTTGAACTATTGGGGTCTTCTCTTAATAAAAATATTATAAACAAAAGTTTTTCTTTACTCTAAAGTTATCTGCCTAGAAAATAAAGATTCTGCATTTTGCCAAAATAATTCCTATGTGTAGCAGGTCTTTGATGAGGTAAGAAAACTGAGACTGAGTGTTAAAAGAGCCAGGGGTGCCTGGGTGGCTCAGTCAGTTAAGCCTCTGACTCTTGCCTCTGGCTGAGGTCATGACCTCAGGGTCATGAGATTGAGACCTGCATCAGGCTGTGCACCAAGTGTGGAGTCTACTCAAGACTCTCAAGACCCTGAAATCAAGACCTGAGCTGAGATCAAGGGTGGGACACTCAACCAAGAGCATGCGCATTCTGTCTCTCTTGGAAAAAAAGAGAGAAAGCTAAAGTTTGCTCACAACTATGTAGCCTTGTTTATTTGCTGTTAAAATCTTTTATTGTCTTTTTAACTTTGGTTAAATAAGTAATTAAATATTATTTTATAATGATTTGTGATCCATTTAATCATACTTAATGATATGTTTTATATTATTTTATATTAATTTATATTATAATAAATATCCTATTTAATAAATATCAAAATATCCTATTAAATAAATAAATATCCTATTTAATCCTACTTAATCAAATGTTCAAGTCTTTGGATATTGTTTGGCATACTTCCAAAAGTCAAATTCTAAAATGAAATCTTTTGACCACAATCTAACTGAAATTTTCCAGCTGGTCCCTGGAACATTTCAAAGATTTCTGTGAAGAATTAAACAAATTAGTCTTATTTGGTATATTAAGTTACATGGGAAGCATTGTCAAATAAGTGATACTAAACACTCAGATTATATTTGTATAGAGATACGTTATTAGAATAAGTGTTCTAAAATTGTATGAAACTCCTAGAAATCTGATTTCTTGGCGTGTTATTATCTTGGAGTGCTATGTGTCACAAAATGATTAAGTTCCTTCGTCAGTTGCACTGTAATAAATGTGAATCAGATCTTCAACCATGGCCATTCTTAAGTCTTATCATTTTCAAGTTACTATTTTACTCTGATGCTATGGAAGATGGGTTTCATCTTCAGTGAGACTCAAAAAAACTCTTGAGTACAGTTTTCTGACACCTCAAGATCATAAAGCTGAACTAGGTTAGAATTTCTGAGCTAGTGGTGAAATTGGATTCAAGCAGAAAAGAATCAGTAATATGGGACTAAATGAACTGAGAGGGATAATTATAATTTTTATGACTTTTTATTTGAAACATTACTGACTTTAAAAATGTTTTGTTTTTCCAGATTTAAGGAAACCTAAGCTAACTGACTAAATAGCAATTTGACAAAATATACCTTTGGAAACAAATGAAATATTTATCTTTTTCTTCCTACTCAATCCCTCCAGAATTAAAAAACTCAGTAGGTATTCTTATATATTCATAGTAATGTATTTATTCGTCCAATGTCCAATGTTCAAAGTCCAATATCCAACAAGAATTTGTTCTCCTTATGACAGGACACAATTGCAATCACAGGTTATATTACTAAAGCTTTGACTGAAATGTCATATTTGAGAAAGACATGCATAGATTCAGACATGACTGAACAGCTTTAAGGAACTAAGGTTGACTTTATGGAGCCAATAAAGGCTCTTGAAAATATCATCCTGAAAAGAAAGGAAAGGAGAACAGAGGAGAGGGGAGGGGAGGGGAGGGAGAGGAGGGGTTGAGAGGGAAGGGGAGGAGAGGGGAGGGGAGGAGAGGAGAAAATAAGTGAAAAGAAAAGATCATTCTTATACCTTGCTTACACAGTTCCCCAGCAGCCTTACCAGATGAGCAAAGATCACTTTCTGTCAGGTGCAGGAACCTCAGGATATTTGGGGGAGCTGAAGAATAGAGGAATTAACCCAAATCTACAGGTATTGCAGGGGAGTCTGATGGCAAGTGTTTGGTTTGGCTTCTGGATCTATAGAGGCTGTTGAAAGTTCAATTTGGAGATTCCTTACGAAAAGTTCCAGCAAAATAGCTTTGTTTGTTTTCATTTCTTTTTTAAATTCAAGTATAATTAACATATGCATTATATTAGTTTCAGGTGTGCAATATAGTGATTCAACAAGTCTGTACATTACTCAGTGCTCATCATAAATGTACTCTTAATCCCCTTCACCTATTTCAACCATCCCCCCACCCACCTCCCCTCTGGTAACCATAAGTTTGTTCTCTATAGTTAAAAGTCTGTTTCTTGGTTTGTCTCTTTTTATTTCCCTTTGTTCATTTAGTTTCTTAAATTCCACATATGAGTGAAATCATATGGTATTTGTCTTTCTCTGACTTATTTTGTTTAGCATTATAACTCTAGCTCTGGGGCACCTGGGTGGCTCAGTGGGTTAAGGCCTCTGCCTTCGGCTCAGGTCATGATCTCGGGGTCCTGGGATCGGCCCCCACATCGGGCTCTCTGCTCAGCAGGGAGCCTGCTTCCCTCTCTCTCTCTGCCTGCCTCTCTGCCTACTTGTGATCTCTTTTTGTCAAATAAATAAATAAAATCTTAAAAAAAAAAATAACTAGCTCTGTTCATGTTGTTGCAAATGGCAAGATTCCATTCTTTTTTATGGCTGAGTAATATTCCATGGTATGTGTAATTTTTTTATATATATATATCACACCTTCTTTATCCATTCATCTATTGATGGACATTTGGGTTGCTTCCATATCTTGCCTGTTGTAAATAATGCTACAATAAAAATAAGTGCCTATTTCTTTTCAAATTAATGCTTTCATTTTCTTTGGGTAAATACCCAGTAGTGAAATTACTAGATCATATGGTAATTCTATTTTCAATTTTTTGAGCAACCTCCATACTGTTTTCCAGAATGGCTGCACCAGTTTACATTCCCACCTATAGTGCATGAGTGTTCTTTTTTCTCCACATCCTTGTCAACAATTATTGTCTTGTGTGTTTGATTTTAGCCATTCTGACAGGTGTGAGGTCATATCTTACTGAAGTTTTGATTTGCATTTCCCTGATGATTAGTGATGTTGAGCATCTTGTGATTATTGGCCATCTTTATGTCTTTGGAGAAATATCTATTGATGTTTTCTACTCATGTTTAATTGGATTATTTATTTATTTATTTTGGTGTTGAGTTGTACGAGTTCTTTATATATTTTAGATATTAACCCCTTATCAGATATGTATATATATATATATATATATATATATATATATATATATAAAGATTTTATTTATTTATTTGACAGAGAGAGAGATCACAAGTAGGCAGAGAGGCAGGCAGAGAGAGAGAAGGGGAAGCAGGCTCCCTGCTGAGCAGAGAGCCCGATGCGGGGCTCAATCCCAGGACCCTGAGATCATGACCTGAGCTGAAGGCAGAGGCTTTAACCCACTGAGCCACCCAGGTGCCCCAGATATATTATTTTTGCAAATATCTTCTCCCATTTGGTGGGCTGTCTTTTGTTTTGTTGATGGTTTCCTTTCCTGTACAAAAGCTTTTTTATTTTAATGTAGTGCTAATAGTTTATTTTTGCTTTTTTTTCTCTTGTCAAAGAAGACATATCTAGAAAAATGCTTCACAGTTGATGTCAAAGAAACTACTGCCTATTTTTTCAAAGGATGTTTATCATTTCAGGTCTCACATGTAGGTCTTTAAACCATTGAGTTTATTTCTGTGTACATTGCAAGAAAGTGGTCCGGTTTCTTCTCTGGCATGTGACTGTCCAGTTTTCCCAGCACCATTTGCTGAAGAGACTGTCTTTTTTCCCCACTGAATATTTGTGTCTCCTTTGTTATGATTATGGGTTTATTTCTGGGTGGCCTATTCTCTTCTGTTGACTTATGTGTCTATTTTTGTGCCAGCATCATACTGGTAGACTACTATAGCTTTGTAGTATATCTTGAAATCTGAGATTATGATACCTCCAGTTTTGTTCTTCTTTTTTCAAGATTGCTGTGGCTATTCAAGGTCTTTTGTGATTCCATACAAATCCTAGAATTATTTGTTCTAGTTCTATGAAAAGTGCTATTGGCATTAAATCTGCAGATTGCTTTGGGTAGTGTGGACATTTTAACAATATTTATTCTTTCAATCCATAAACAAGGAATACCTTTCCATTTGTTTTTGTCCTCAGTCTCTTTCATCTGTGTTTTATAGTTTTCAAAGTAGAGGTCTTTCACCTTTTTGGTTAAGTTTATTCCTAGGTATTTTATAATTTTTGGCACAGTTAAGAATAGGATCATTTTCTTAATTTCTCTTTCTGCTACTTCATTAATGTATAGAAATGCAACGGATTTCTGTATATTGATTTTGAATCTTATGACTTTACTGAATTTGTTTATCAGTTCCAGTAGCTTTTTGGTTGCTTTTCTATATAGAGCATCATGTCATCTGCATATAGTGAAAGTTTGACTTCTTCCTTATGAATTTGGATGCCTTTTCTTTTTCTTTGTTGAATGCTGTGGCTAGGACTTCCAGTATCATGTTGAATAAAAGTGGTGAGAGTGGACATCCCTGAAGCAAGGATCCTGATCTTAGAGGAAAAGCTCTCAGTTTCCCACCACTGAGTATGATGTTAGATGTGGGTTTTTCATATATGGCCTTTATTATGTTGAGGTATGTTTCCTCTAAACTTACTTTGTTGAGGGTTTTATCATGAATGAATGTTATACTTCATCAAATGCTTCTGTATCTATTGAAATAATTATATGGATTTTATCCTTCCTCTTGTTGATGTCAGTATCACACTGATTGATCTGTGAATATTGAACCACCCTTGTATAAATGAATAAACCCCACTTGGTTGTGGTAAATGATTTTTTAATGTATTGTTGGATTCAGTTTGCTAATATTTTGTTAAGGTTTTTTCCAACAAAACAGGTTTTAAAGAGCCTACATGTTCAACGGATATTATTGCAGTTATATAAGTAATCAAGCCAACTTATTTTTAAAACTAGGCTTACTTCGCAAATAAATTAGTATTAATTTAGTTATCTTCTGTAGAAATTAGAGTAATTATACAGAGAAATATAGATGTTTCAATAACACACCTGTGTAGAATTAGATTCTTTTTTTTAAAAAGATTTTATTTATTTATTTGATAGAAAGAGAGAGACAGCATGAGTAGAGGGAGAGGCAGAGGAAGAGGGAAGCCGACTAGGGAGCCCATAGAGGACTCATCCCAGGACTCTGGGATCATGAGCTGAACCAGAGGCAGATGCTTAACCAATTGAGCCACCCAGGTGCCCCACAGATTCTAATACTGTTCATCATAACCTGGCCTACGTCCTTATTTCTGGTTTTCTCCAGTGTCTGGATGCAAATCTCCAAACCCACATTTTCCATTTTCCTCCCTCCTTTCTGACTCGGAATCATTTGAGTACTAAAATTGCACTTTTTCATGAAGCCCTACAAGCTAAATATGAACGACCTGATGTAAACTTCAGAGAAATCGCCCTAAGAGCTCACGTATAGATAATCTGAATGTCTGTTGTCTATGGGCCACTCAAAAAGACTAGAAATATTTGAACTCTAACAAGGAAAATCTGTGAGATTGTCACTGCTAGCTCTTATTGTATCTGAAAACAGTTCCAATCTGACATCTAAAGATCTTCTGGTGGCGCTGGGTGGCTCAGTCATTAAGCATCTGTCTTCAGCTCAGGTCATGAAACTAGGGTGCTGGGATAGAGCTCCTGCTCAGTGGGGAGCCTGCTCCTCCCTCTCCCACTCCCCCTGCTTGTGTTCCCCCTCTTCGCTGTGTGTCTCTGTCAAATAAATAAACAAAATCTTAAAAAAAAAATCTTCTGGACTGGCTACTCTCAGAACTCAGAAACTGGTTTATAATTTGATCCAATTATTAATCATTGTTTTTCTTTTGTTTCCATAGAAAACTCTCTTATTTAATACCAGATTACTTAAATCATAGGCTTAACTGTGAGAACACACCTACATTCCTGACTCCTGAAATGAGTTTAACTGAACTGACCTATTGTCAGGGCTAAGATACTAAATCAATAAGACAGAACAATCTACCAACTCAATTTTTAATGTGTAAAACTTCAGAGAAGTTTCAGACGAGGGAACTGTAGGGGCCAAGTACAACTGATGAGCCACCTTGGCATGAAGATGATTTTGAGTTAAAAGCAATGAAAACCCAGCACATACAGGAAGGGCTCTTTACCTCCCCTTTACCTGCCTGCCCATACCAGGAAGAGAGCTATTAACAGATATTCCTCTTTACCTAAGGAACTTATCTGCATACCCTGGCAACCTTTGTTTTCCAACATCTTCTCTCCCCTTCCTGCCAATGGTCTTCCTCCCTCTCTCCTTAGCTCAGGATGTCATATATGAGCCTCCTGTTAGCTGTCTGGATTTTCTTGTCTGAGTGGATTACTCATATGTATGAAATTAAACTTGATTTTCTCCTGTTCATCTGTCTCATGACAGTTTGATTCTTAGTCCAGCAGACTAAAAGGCAGAGGGATCCTCCCCAACAGCTTGTTGCCAATCTTAGAATAAAAGCATCCAGTCTTTCATCATCAGGTATGATGTTAGCTGTAGGTTTTTCCTGGGTTTTGTTTATTAAGTAGGGCATTTCACTTTCTATTTTGCTGAAAGTTTTTTTTTTTTTTAATCAAGAGTGAATGTTGAATTTTATCAGATGTTCTTTATACATCTATTGAGATGATCATATAATCTTTAGAAATCTGTTAATGTAGTGAATTATATTCATTAATTTCCAAATGTTAAATCAATCTTACATCTACAATTTGAACAGCAAGAGTGAGAAAAGAGAAACTACTGCAAAAGGAGGCTTTCCTTCCTGCATCTTAATATGACTGCCTTCCTCTACTGAAGGCCACACCCTCTCTGAGCAGCCTTCCCTGTGGGGCACTCTCTCTCAGTCCTGAGAATTCTTTCCATCCCCTCTCTCTCTCTCTTCAGACCTAAAGATGGTGGAGGCTTCAGGCAAAGTCCTGCACCAACTGTTTTACTTTTCTGAAACATGGCCTACATGTTTGTAAACAGTCCCTCTATTAAACTATCCTTACTCACGCTGATTGTGCAATTTTTTTTTTTTTTAAAGATTTTATTTATTTGACAGAGAGAAACACAGCGAGAGAGGGAACACAAGCAGAGGGAATGGTAGCGGGGGGGAAAAGCAGGCTTCCTGCTGAGCAGGGAGCCCGATGGGGGGCTCGATCCCAGGACCCTGGGATCATGACCTGGGCTGAAGGCAGACGCTTAACGACTGAGCCACCCACGCGCCCCATTGTGCAATTTTTTTTTTAACTGGGATCCAGCTAATCTCTAATTACACTATTATATCCTTTAGTAATGAGGGAACAGAAGGCAAGCTGAGGACAAAGCAGAAGCTTACACCCCACAATCACCAACTTATATAGAGATCACAATCCTGCAAGACCTGAGTCTCCCTCAGTTTACAAAGGTCTTAGCAATTTACAAGAACAAAGCATTTCTATCAATAACCTGGCTTCCAGATGGAAATGTAGGTACAATTAAATGCCCTTATAACCTGCAGCCCTTTGACAGGTAATTCAAGTGGGCGGTGTGTAATGTTCCTTCAGGAAGTTCCCAACTATCTTAATGTTAATGCCTTACTAGTGGGGTAAACGTCCTTAACTAGACAAGGCCTCCTCCGGTATCTTCTAGGTCCTCTTTAGCATATGAAAGTTCTTTCAAAATCTCCCTTTTTTCTCACTTCCCCCAGCTGTGCATCCCCCACTTCACAACCTACTCTTCATAACCCCTGGGCAGCAGCTCTTTCTGCCTGCAGGTCCTATCCCCGTGCTTTAATAAACCACCATTTTGTACCTAAGATGTCACAAAAATTCTTTCTTGGTCGGCTCTGGACTCCACCCCACTGAACCTCACCTGTATTCCAAAACCCTTTCATATGGGGCCCGAATGTGGGGCTTGGAGTCTTTACATCAGGACTCTGAGCTTCTGCAAAATTGGTGAGTACTTTCTTCTTTTACCCTCATTTCCCTCCACATCCCTGGTCTAGCCACTTCTGGCCTTGGGACCGCCACCGGGAGCTGGCTGAAACCAGTACCTGAGGGAATTAAAATCCAACCGGAAACCATTTCCTGAGAAAGTTGGCTATAAGGACCACATGCTTTGGAATGTTGCTTAGACCATGATGGATTTCCATCTTTACTGTTTCCTGTCAGTGTCTTCTCCTAACTACTTAAGTTACAAACTTGGGTAATTCCACGTTGTAAATCTATTCTAGTGTTCTCCATGGGGTTATAATGGCAGGTTCTTCAAGGCAAGGTATTTTGGTCCATTTGCTGGCACCCATAGTCATCTAGAATGTGATTAGGGAAGTGGTAGGGAGGGCAGGCCTCCCTCCTACAGGGGCCTTTAACAGCAGTGGTAATCATAGCGATTTTATTAAGGGACGCCTTGAATTGCTTTGACACCAGGAACCTCTGACATACCTTGTGTGTGGGATGCCACTGGGTGTCAGGAAGGGATTTTCTTTGGTAATGGACCCTCTCTAATATCCTCTCTATCATGGGATGGAAGCTTCTTCAGTCCCCAGAAGTTCTCCCTTGGGAGAGGGAGTGCCTTTTAACTCACTGGAAATCATTCAGATTGCAAAATTTAGTGAAGGATTTATCTGTAATACTGCATGGCCTCAATAGAATCTATTGGTTAGATCTCTTCTGTAAGAAATGGGACAAATGGACCTAGGGTACCATCATTGTTTGTACCTAGGCCTTCATTGCTTTACACTAGCACCCCAATGGGCTCCTGCAGAACATATTTGGCTAGTAAGCTCTTTCCTGACATTTGATGATAATGACCTAAATAGGCCTCCTCCGACCAACTCTGGTCACTGGAGTAAACATAGTCTCTCCCTAGCAAAGGGGGTTCTGACTCTGTGTTCCTCCTCCTAATAGAGGTGGGGCTTCTCCTTCACTCATTTCCTGGGTTAATGGCTACACTGGAGCCAGCAGTGGTTAGTCTACCTTAGTCTTAAGTCAGGGGACTTTAATACTCCCAAAGAGCTGTCGAAACTGTTTGTTACAGGGAAATTCACCGTCTTCTCTGGCCTGACATGGACTGCCTACCCCCCGTTTTTGGTGGGAAAACATGGCGTCTACTGCTCTGGTGGAGCTGATAAGCACTCAAAGGGAACTCTGTCTCTGCCTTCTGGCAGCACTCTGTCTCTTCGGTCTCCCCCTCCCCCTTCTCTTTCTGTACCTCCTTGGGTGTGGCCTGTGTAACTGGCTTCTGCACCAACCCAAGTGCCTCGGGCACCATGGCTCCTCCTCCTCCCCTCACCTTTACGGAGAAGAAGAACACCCCCTGGACAACCACCCACTCCGTACTTCCCCACCAGTGTCCCGGGTAAAATGGACAGTGGGGAGGATCTGGTTGGAACACAACTCAGTATTTAAACCAAGTTAAGTCTATTGGTTTAATTAAGACAGATGTGTCTTTAAAGTGGTCGGCACTAAACGTGAAACTTACCTATCAAGGTTTGCTGAAGGTCAAACCAACTTGTGTTACTCTGTTGCAGTTTGTTAGCTTAAAGATGACTAAAATGTACTGTCTCGAAGTTTTCATGGGTAATTTCTAAAATAGCTTTCAAAGTGTTTGGTAACCTGAAACTTTAGTTTTGCTTGGATGATAAATGGAATTAAATTCATTGGACCTCTAGGTCTTTTCCAAATAGGATATAGTGCTGAGTCATTATTGATTACTGAACCTAGGTTTGTACTTTTGACTTATTGCAAAGAACTAAGGATATTTAAACCTGTTGGTAGACATGCTTTGTGCTTAACTGATTCACAAATTTGCCTTCTAAAGAATACTGGTCTAACAGTTCACAATTGGTTACTACTTAGTCTTAACTGGAGACTAAGGTTTCTAAAAAAAAAGCCCAATTTTAAATGTAATTAAGACTGATAGAAATAAGGGAAGCAAGTCTGTTTGCAGTAAAGTAGGAGATGCATAAGAAAGATACATGGAGTGGGAATACATTTTTGAAGGTAAAAGAAGGTAAT
The DNA here is from genome assembly GCA_028646535.1 of Procyon lotor. NCBI lineage: Eukaryota > Metazoa > Chordata > Mammalia > Carnivora > Procyonidae > Procyon > Procyon lotor. The sequence goes on along the minus strand of CM053618.1, from coordinate 38,670,877 downwards.
TTTGTCCTAAATAAGATGGTTGTTTGGAAAAGATGGCATGGGACAAAATCTGATTGCAAAGGAAAGTTGTGAAAGGTTTGTGAAGGGAGATCTTTGGAAAGGAATTTTAGGTGTGGTCAGGACAAACTAAGATTGAAATGAATGGATTTTCAAGGTACACTAGTATAAGACTAAATTCTCTGTTCAAAAGACAAGTTTTCTTGAATTGTTCATCTGTTCTGGATAAGAAAATGGTAAACAGGGGCACCTGAGGGGCTCAGCAGTTAAGTGGCTGCCTTCGGCTCAGGTCATGATCCTAGGGTCCTGGGATCAAGCCTGCATGGGGGCTCCTTGCTCAGTGGGAAGCCTGCTCTTCCCTCTCCCACTCTCCTGCTTGTGTTTCCTCTCTCACTGTTCACTGCGTGTCTCTGACAAATAAGTAAACAAAATCTTAAAAAGAAAAAAGAAAATGGTAAACAAAGGTTTTTTTCTCTCTTCTGTCTACCCAGAAAACCAGTTTCCATGTTTTGTCTTTTATGCTGTCTTCCATCACTTGGTTAAAACTTCTCAATATTAAAGGGGCTAAGTTTTCCTAACAACTGTAGAATCCTACATATTTGCCTTTCAAATCTCTTATTGTCACCTTGGTTAAATAAAAATAATTTTTGTAATGATCTGTAATACTATTCAGGCTTGTGCTGTAACTTTCTAAGTTTAACAAACTTAAGTTTTCTAAGTTTAACAAACTTCCCAAGATTTAAATTGTAAATGCATTCTCTTTAACTCACTAGCCCCTTTTCTTTGGTATGCTAAGTTCTCCGGAAATATTGTTAAACAAATGACAAGACTTAGGTTTGTCATTTGGGTAAACAGTATTAGTATTCTAGAGATAACATGCAATTCCTAAAGTTTTAGTGTGTTAATGTAAGGTCATCATCACTCAATACTTTGGCTATTGAAATGTTAGGTGTCACAGAAATAACCTGATTTTAATTTTCTTTCTTTCTTTTTTAACCTCTTCTAAATCTGATTTTCTTGACAGCTCTTATCTCATCAGATGTCTAACCATGTCCATTCTGAGTTTTTGTCATTTATAATTGTTCTTATTCTCTTGTAAAATAAGTTTCATCTTCAAGGAAGTTAAAAAAAAGACTCTTAGGACAAATACAGGTGTTCAAGATCTTTAAAATCCTAACACTGAAATGGGTAAGAATTTCCAGAACTAACTAAAGCTGCATTCAAACTGAACAAAAACTAGTAACATGGGACTAAATGAACTAAAAAGACGATTATAGTTTTGTGATCCTTGTTTGAATATTGCTGGTTCTCTAATATTTACTCTTCCGGATTAAGGAAACTTTCTCTTAAGATGTCTATGACTTACAGAAACATGATAAAATAGTCATTTGTAAGCAGATTAAAGCATTTAACTTTTTTCTCTACCTGAACCATCAAATTCAAAAGGTCTCAGTAAGTATTCTTTCTTCCGTGACGGTCCTAGTCATTTACATAGGTTCAAAAAGAATCTGTTCTCCTTGTAGCAGGACACCATTGGAAACATTGGTTATTTTACCAAGGCTTTGACTGGATTGTCATATTTGAGAGACATGCATAGACTCAGATATGACCAGACAGCTTTAAGGAATTAAAGTTGGCTTTATGAAACCTGGAGCCATAAATCCCCTTTAAACTATTGGCCTGATACCTTGCTTATAGAGTTCCCAGCAGCCTCACCAGGTGAGTAAAGAATGTTACTTCCTGGCAAGTGCAGAAACCTCAGGATACTTTGGGGACCTTGTGAAGAGGAATTCGCCCAAATCTACAGGTATTGCAGGCATGTCTGATGGCAAGTACTTGGCTTGGCTTCTGGCCTGGCGAGGCTACTAAAAGTTCAACCTAATTCCTTATAAAAGTTCCTGCAAAGCAGATTCTAAAAAATCTACATGATCAACCACTATTCTTTTTGAGCTTATGTAAATAATTAGACCAAGTTTGTTAAAACTGGACTTTTTTTTAAAATAAATTAGTCCTGACTTGGCTATTGCTGGAAATGAGGGTTTATATTAGAGAGGAAAATTGTTTCAGTAACCCACCTTTGTGGATATTAAATTCTAGATCTGATTATCCTTTAATGTTTACCTAAACTAGACAACTGGAGGTAATTTGAGAGAAATTGCCATAATAGCTCATATAGATCATCTTTCCATGCTTCTTATTTATTCTTTGGGGATAATAAAAGGACCTAATGGACACATGATTATTTAAACAGCCTGAAAATGGTATTGATTCCCCAATGACTGCATAACTTAACTATCACCTTGACCAATTCTATGTGGTCGGGATAATGAGATTATTCCCAAAAGCCAGAAACATACCCCACCCCATAGGGTTAACTATGGACTTGTAGAGACAGTGGGTGACCCCACTTTCTTTATGATTGAATTGGATGATGAACTTGGGAATCCCCTCATCTTTTGACAAGTTTTCTCCCACTTGCCAGTGATCCTTTGTAATTAGGATATTGTTAAGGATGGACCTTAAACAAAAAGGGCTTCTTAATGATTTAATATCTTATCCTAGAAGCCACCTCTTTTGAGGTACAATTGCAAACAAAGTCGTTAGCTAAGGATACAACAGTGCTCCTGGAATAAGGATCCTCAAAGCCCCTGACTGTAATGACTTAACATCATGTCCAGAATGTCTTAGAGACCAAAGGCCACCAACAGATAATAGGAGGCTGACTTATTAAAAACCAGGTTATGCTTATAGATATCCCTAAAATCATACTTGAAACCTGTCAGACTTTAAACCCAGCTACCCTCATGCCTGGAGCTGACTGTTGTACTTCTCTAGAACATAACTGTTTGGAGGTTATTGAGTTGACCAGATTTAAGATACCCCTATTAAATTACAAATGACAGCTGGTTTACCAATTGCAATAGTTTCATGGAAAAAGAAAGAAAAACTGGATAGACTACAGTCAGTCTTAATCAGACGGCTACGGCCACAGCCCTATCAGTAAACCTATCTGTCCCCAAAGCAGAATTAATAGTACCCACTTGTGCTTTGCAATTGCCAAAGTCTTAAGAATTAATATATATACTGACTCCAAATATGCCTTTCTAGTCTTAACCCCATGGAGCAATTTAAAGAAAAAGGGACTATTATCAAGCTGTAACTACCCAACCAAACACGGGCCTGAAATTATTACACATGCAAAGAATAGCCCTCCAAAACCAAATAGCCCTTGAAATTGTGACTACACTTCAGAAAGGCCCAGTATTATGTGACTGGCTCCTGGTTGAGGCCCAATGGCTAAGCAACTCATAAATTGTGGCCATGGCTTCCTCCTGGTTGGATAGGCCGCTGTACTCTGGGTTTTGCCTGGATGCACAGACACATTATTAAAACCATTGCCAACCCAGCCAACTGTCCAAATTTAAATGATGGTGTACGTGTTCTTCTGTGTCTTAGTGGTATGACCCCCTAGCATCCATCTTTGTTACCTCTTTGAGACTGGAGGATGTTTGGCACGTGGAAGCTTGTAATATGTAAATGGTCAAAGCCCTAAATGACACCCAAAGTAACATTTCTCTATTAAATACTAACATAATACAAATACATAAAGCAGTTTAACAGGACAGAATGGCATTATATGTGTTAACTGTTACACAAGGTAAAACTTGTGCTAGTGTAAAAACAGAATGCTATGTATACAGTCTGGATTACCACAAAATACTTCTGGGTTTCTACCCGTCATGAATGCTCAAATTGGTGCTTTAAATGCTCTCTTTCCTTTAGCGATTGCTTTAAACTCTCGGACTGGAGGAAAAATATCAAAGGTCAACTCTCGAAGATCTTTTATTGAGACTTCTCTCTTACTATAATACTTGCAAGTATTTTGTTCTTTCCAATGTCTCCCAGCCTAGTGTCAAATAACTTCCAGCTAACAGATGACCCTTTCTATTTAAGGAGTTTCACGTATTGACCGCGTTGGATTCAGCTGCCTCCAACTTTCGTAACTCCCCTGTACATTCTCCAGCTGACCAATGTTGATTCGTAGGTAGGGACATCTCTGTGCCCCTATTCAGCAGGAAGACATTACAGAAGATGAGACCTTCCACCTTCAACAACCTTAAAGTTTTAAGGGTCAAAATTGTTCAGGGGGGAATGATGAAGGAACAGAAGGCAAGCTGAGGACAAAGAAGAAGCTGACACCCCACAACCATGGGATATATGTGACATTCCTCAGGCATACCTGGCTGCCCTAAGGGTAAGGAAGGGAGAAACTAATCATTAAACTTACACAAAGATCACAATCCTGCAAAGATCTGAGTCTCCCTCAGTTTACAAATGTCAGCAATCTGAAAGAACAAAGCATAAATATGGCAGGCAGCCCATCATCGACAGGTAATGGAAGTGACAGGTAATGGAAGCGGGTAGAGTGTAAAGTTCCTCCAGAAGTTCCCAACTATCTTAAGGTTAATGCCTTGCTAGAGGGGTAAACAACCTTAACTTGACAATGGCAAGGCCTCTAGCCATTCTTCTAGGTCCTCTTTAGCATATGAAAGTTTTTTCAAAACCTCCCTTTTTCCTTACCTCCCCCAACCCCACAGGATATAATCAGTCACCCTTCACAGCTCCCAGGCAGCAGCTCTTGTGCCCATGGGGTCCTGTCCCTGTGCTTTAATAAACCACCATTTTGTACCAACAAAGACATTTCAAGAATTCTTTCTTTGTTGGCTCTGGACTCCACCCCTGAACCTCACCTATATTCCAAAACCACATTATTAGGACAGTTCCTACAGACCACAGGTATCAGGGTGAGTTTTGGAGTGTGCGTGTGGTCTTGGGTCTTAAGTCAATACTCAACTACATTTTCTAAAAGGGCAGGAGATTCTGATCCCAGGGGTAAGAGCTGACAGGCCAACTGTTCTCAGCTAGACTCTGTTTAGCCAGAGGGTCTTTTGAGTCCAGGTTGCCAGTGCATGGAGGTCTACTGCCAGTTGCTCTGAGGTCCCCCAAATAAGGCCTAGTAGCCATGGCCTTTCAACATGCAGGGATCTCAGTATATTGGTTGCTTCAGTCAGTTTTGCTACTGATACAAATAGAATAGCTTATACAATCTTCAGAGAAAAAGATTTTTTGAAAGACTAATTATTCCTCTAATCAGTGAGTGAGTTATACAAATGACCAGAAGACCATCCAAACCAAACAGAAAAGCAAGACAACAACAAAAACAAAACCAGTTAAATATTACTTAACTCATGTATAAATACCAAGGCCAGAATGGGAAAGCACTGGAAATCTTAAGTCAGTCTCTCTCTGCCAATGCCTAGCCAAGTTTTTGCAAATGCCAATATGCAACTGCAGTGTGCTTACAGGTAGCACTTACTGAGCAATGATCACATGCCAGCCACTGTTCTAAGCATTTTAGTTGTGTTCATTCTCATAGCAAGAAAGTAGACAGTATGTATCGCCTCTGCTCTACTACTAAAGAAACTGGACACAGAAGGCTTAAGTCATAAGCGGTAAAAATCAAATTCAAACCCATGTGGTTTAGCCCCAGAGCCCAAGTTCTTTTTTTTTTTCTTTTTAAGATTGATTGATTGATTGATTGATTGATTGATTTGACAGAGAGAGAGAGAGACAGTGAGAGAGGGAACACAAGCAGGGGAGTAGCAGAGGGAGAGGGAGAAGCAGGCCTCCCACCAAGCAGGGAGCCCGATATGGGGCCCGAGCCAAAGGCAGACGCTTAATGACTGAGCCACCCAGGCGCCCCGAGCCCATGTTCTTAACCACTGCTCCATGCTGTTTTTTTCACCTAAAAAATGATCTCCAAGGTCACTTAGCTCTAAGTCTCCCCTCTGAGTCTGTTTAATTCCCTTCACAGAGGATTGATAATTCCCTTTAACATCAAGAATGCCCTAATTTCCATAATACAATACTGTGCCAATGAGTCCAGTGGGCCACCTACTCTTCCTCTCCCTCTGTTGTAATCATTCCTCAGACTGCCTGGTAATTTTTACTTGCAGTCACCACTAGTAGACGGTGAACCTCTTGGGGTCATGGACTGTTTTTCTCCTCTCTCAAGTTGAGTTCAGAAAACACCCTTGAGCTGTTATTCCAGCTCTGCCTAAAAATCCTTACCATTCTCACACACCTGATGTGATACCAAACTTCTTTTGGAACCTAAAGGTCAGCTAATTCCATGATGACATACATGCCTGCCCACTTTACTGTCCAAGAGTAGTTCTTTGGGAACATCCAAATGTTTCCTATTTTCATCATCTCATATAATGCCTCTCTACCTGATCCATTTTTTCACCATTCCATGCCCCCACAACCCTTTCCATAGCAACGCATAAGATTACTCAAGTGAGCAAATTCTCCTCACTCTCAGTAACTACTCTTTTGAGGAGATCATCTTTGACTCAAAAGTTACAGTGAAAAGCAATAACATTACTTTCTGGAGTATAATAAGATTAAAGTGTGGTAGTCCAGTTTAGAGTGAATATACTTCTTCTTTGGGGACTAAATTGAAAATAATTAGCTCATAAATTAAAAATAATTCAAATACTCCTCTTTCTTTAATCTAACCAGGTTTTATAAAGTGCCCCAGCTGAAATAGCACTTTGGAACCTGGGGCTTCCTGGAAAATACAAATGAACAGCCAGATCTTTGGTCTGATCATACTTGAGATAAAGGAAATATATTTTAAATGTGAACAGATGGGTCTGTTAAAAGTTTATGAGAAAAGTTATCATAGATTTTTAGAGTGATTAGTTTACATTCTTCAAGTTTCTTCAGATGTGTGGCCAGTGCGGATTTATACATCTTCCAACTCTGGCAGGAAGAGAAGGACAGCATATGCCGTAATGTCCAAAATCTTGTCAAAGTAAAGTTCAAGAAACATTTTTTTTTTCCTGAGGTTTTTATATTTTGGAACTATCAATTGTGAATACATAAAAAAATAAAAATTTTTTGAGGTCTATCAAGAACTGTGAAGTGTCTGTATCTTAACCTATGGAAAGTGAATTCTTCAAGAAGTAATTTGATTTCATTAAGACAATGTAGCTATCCAGAACTTTACTTCGTTTACTTAACTTTTCTCCAAAGAATGGTTCAAATTTGTGGAGTATGACATTTAATAATATATCGATCTACTACATCAATGGGCGGATATTTTGGGATACCTATTGTACGTTAGGAATGATGCTCTAGCATAAGAACACAGAAGTGAATAAACCAGGATGTTGAAGTTACACTGGAAGGTATGGACCCACACTTACCTTCAGTGCACGGTGAGTATGGAATACCAGTGGATGAACCACATATCGATGGATTGCTAAGTCATAGTGATTACTTTAGGTGGGTGGCAGGAGAGGCTAGAGAAGATGACATGCCGAATTTAAATGTCTTAAGCTTTGAAGCATAATTAGGGGTTCCCCAGTTGGACAAAAGAGTTCCCTCCAGAGAGAGGGAAACCATGCATCCTTTGAAAATATGGCCCTTTGAAACCAAAAATTTTGATTCATTCAATCAGCTCTCTGTCACATGGAACTAAGTCTTCTAAGAAGGTAAAAGATTTGGCCCTCCATTCTGGTTCTCCACAATGAAGGTGGAAATAATTTAGAAGAATAGGAAAGCAAATGTTTGTACAAATCTTATATCTAATAGAAATTAAAAATTAGTTGAGACTGTGTCCCCCTTTAACCCAGGATTGCATTATGACTTCTATTGACCTAAGCACTTTTATCTTGGAAGACCTTTGCCTCACTTCCCAGTCTCCCCCTAGCCCCCCAAAAACCACCAAAAAATTTACTTTATGATGATGCTGGTAAAAACAAAACAGTATTTTAATATTATATATTAAAACATTTTCTTTGACCCAGAATTTTTTTTCTTCTGATATTAAAGTAAATTAAAACATTTTCTTTTGGGGGAAGAGGTCACCTGGGTGGTTCAGGCGTCCAAGTGTCTGACTTTTGATTTTGGCTCGGGTCACGATCTTGGCGTCCTGGGAATGAGGCTCCAAGCTCAGCATGGAGTCTGCTGAGTCCCTTTCCCTCTGTTAATCTCCTAGCTTGCTCGCTCGCTTTCAAATAAATAAAATCTTAAAAATTATTGTGTGTGTGTGTCCTGTGGCCACTCTGTGTAATGATAAATTGCCTTCAGGAATTCTATCCCATATTCCATTATGCCTTTCGTTGCTAGAAAACATTTTTACAAATTGCCCTTTCCTTGGGTCATGGAAACTTCAGTGCAGTCATTTCTAGCTTCTCTGCCTTGAATTCAAGGCTTCACTAAATCTTGTTTTGCCTGGCAATTTAACTTGACTCCCGAATGCACCTTTTACTTCTACTTTGCCAGCTCCTCTCACCCAATGCAGTGTATTGAAAAAAGTCAGGCAAGTATTTCATTTTGTTTTCGTGTTTTTATTTTAAATTTGGATTCCAAAACCAATGAAATCAGAGTCTCTGGGTGTGGGACCCAGAAAACATTACTTTTTAAAACTCCTCAGGCGATTCTGATTTGCCTACCAGTTGTGAACCGGTCCACTAAGCAACAAACAGAAGATAATCATTGTCCTGTAATGTTATGTGAAGTATCACGGTACATTGTAACAACTCGTTTATACATGAATCTCTTTACTAGATGGAAAACTCCAAGCATTGTTTCTCAATTATTTTACTTTGACCCACCACCTAGTTCAATGACGAGCATGGAGTAGACACTCAATAAATGTTTTTATTGAATGAGTAAATGGGTTTGGCACATGTTCCTAAACTTCTACTTGCCTCTTCCTTTTTTTCTTCTTCATTGTCTTACTCTGAGGTTCTCAATCCTGCCTGCCCATTAAAATCACCTGAGAGCTTTGTAAAACTCTCCTGGGCCACACCCCAGGCCAGTTAAATCAGACATTTTGAGGGTGGGGCCCATGTAGTTTTTTTTTTTTTAAAAGATCCTTAGGCAATTCAAATGCACAGCCAGGGCTGAGAATTATTGACTAATATTTACTCACTCCGAGACCTTTAAAATCCAACTTTTTGAGTAAACTTTTTCTGGTGCGCTCCCACATTTATCTTTCAGTTTTCTTAAATTTTGATTTCCCATAAGAGAGAAATGTGTAACTTCAGTCTTAATTATTTTCTTGTTGCATCCGCGTGTCTGCTTTCTCTGTGAAGCCAGCCTCTGAGGGCAGGATTTATGCTTTCTATAGCTTTGCTTTCCTGGGAGAGAGAAGAACAGTGCTAGACCTGAATTCTAACACAAGCCAGGGACTAAAGGCAGTTATGTGGGTTTGTTGCAGTATCATGTTTCTTGATCCGGACATGCCTCATACTTTGAATAGAACTTCAGCAATCAATAAACTGGTTGAAATTTTCAATGTGTTGTAATAACCAATTAATTTTCTCAACCAGTTCCTGATTTTAAAAGCTTTGACTTAAAGTAGAACCTGAGTCTGCTACCACTGTGATGATGGCCCTCGCCTCCAAAGGCATAATTCAACTTATCGAATGAAGATCAACAGGCTGACCTCAGTTTTTGAAAGGACAAGGCAAAGAGATTAAAAATTCAGATCGCATTGTTGTCCCGTCTTTCTAACCCTTAACTCATTGTCCCAGGAGAAGTAAAAGTGGTGCAAGAATTTGGGAGGCACCACCTATCAGCACTCAACTGGGGCATGTGAACACCTGATTATTTTCATGACTGGATCATAGAATACCATACTGCTTATTAAAAATGCTGATTTTTATTAGTCAGCATTACTGTGCTGCTGAGTAGTATGAATTTGGTGACTTAGCAGTTAATGGATATATGTTTATTAATAACTGAACAATTTTAGTGCAGTATGATAAACAGTTCAGCTATATAATTTGCAGGACTCTGATGTTTTGAATTTTCTCTATTTTTACTTTCAGAAATAAATATCAAACAAATAGGTGGTTTCCCAACCAGGAAAAATGCACATGCCTGATCCGTGTTGGATGGGCAAAATGTAGACAAAATGAATATAGGGGTTTGGTCAGTCTGTGGCTGATGAATGGACAGTATTCAACATTTGAGGGGAAAAAAGACATAATTGTGTAATACAGTTAATTAATATTCAAAATTATATTTACCTAAAACTCTTACTAAATAAATGCCAGAAATAGTGATTTTCATAAACCTCTACAGAATCTATATAATCTATATATAGAATCTATTTTCATGAGGACTAAAGAATTAGGATTTTTCAAGAAGAATTTAGTGAGACATTTCTTTTTACAGTAAGATACCTGTTTTTCATCCCTAAATGTTGTTCTTAAAGTTAATTTAATTATGATAAGTACAAATGCTTGGAAGTAGTGGATGATCATCTGCTTGAAAAAAAAAGAGAGTATTTGTATAATACTCAAACCCACACGACATACACAGAAACACACAAACACACTCGAAAAAGGGGGTTTGGTTCGTATTCCAAAATCCAAGTGGAGAAATGAATAGGTAATAAAAAGTCTAATTTGGCACTAATTATGCAGAACAGTTTGAAAGGAAATACTAATTCAAAGGCTTTGTATTAAACTAAATATTTAGTACCTGCTGTCTTTGCAAACCCAAACTTGTATATACCAAAGAAAATAATGAAAACACAGAGGTTTCTACTGAGTCATTTGTTTCAGTTTTCTTGAAAGAGACTAACAATGGGAGGTTTTGTTCAGGATTAAAACAATTTAGCAATCTGTTTTATTGGTATTGTACTCACACGGGTTAGGTGGCAAAAGTAGTAAAAAAAAAAAAAGATGAAAACCAATTTTCTCATCCTTCTCGATCTATTAGATAATAAATATTTCATGAAGAAACCCAACACGTGCTTTACATTTTTAAGAGCATTTAACATTGTTTTTTTTTAATTTTTCCTTATAGTGACCTATGAGATTTCTATTGTTTTCCCTCATTTCCTAGAGCTAATGTAAAGGAGACTCAGAAAGTCACAATGACTTTCTCAAATGTCCATGATCTTTAAACTTGATAGTAATCGATTTTATCTCTATTATGTGAACGGATGCTTTAATAGATGGGTGAAGATAACATGTTTTAATTTCTCTTTCGTAGTAACAACAACAAAAATGCCATTACTTTCAGATCAAAGCCTGGTCACTTCATTATATGATCAACACCTTTTACTTCTTCATGAAGAAACTTGTGTGAGCAAAGTCTTTCACCAAGACTTTCAAATGCCCCTGAAATGTTTAGAAAATAGTGGCTCTCTCATGAACTAGTAACTGCTGTAATCACTCCTAAATTAAAGTCTAGGTGACTCTAGTAGATAAGAATAAAGTCCATTTGTGCTTAATGCCAACTGGTCTTTTCAGTCTCAAGAGTTGGCATGAAGCCAGTAGTATTTCTGCACAAAGTGGTTTCTAATAAGTGTTGGTTCCTAACATCATGGTGGTTGTAAATGCTAATAAACTTCCTACAAGGGAAGTAGAAGTGGAAAGTTTTATTTGTCAAACATTTTATCACTGTACTTGGTTAGCATAGACCATTACCCTAGTTCCCTGAGGCCCATATTCCCTGAGAGTTAGCAGTTAATGAATATAAATAGTAGCAAGCCAGCAATTTTAGAACCATAAATAATTGTTCCTCTGAAAGTTCCTGCTAATGGAAAAAAAATAAATGAAAAAGAACTATCATAGCAAAAAATTACTTATGATCAAAGGCCAAAATTGAGGTTCAAAATCTTACTAACTTGAATCATCTCAAGACACCATAAGTCTATTCAGTTAATTCACAGATGGAGCTTTACAAATGTAAGTTTTCAGTGATTGTCTCTTTTTCCCATCTATAATATTTATTCTTTATGTAATTCTCTAAAAAACAAACTACCATCAACAGGATTATTTACATTAATGCTGAGTCAGTTTTGTCCAGATTGATATTTCTGTAATCATTTTTTTTTTTTTAAGATTTTATTTATTTATTTGACAGAGAGGGAGAGAGAGATCACAAGTAGGCAGAGAGGCAGGCAGAGAGAGTGGGAAGCAGGGTCCCTGCCGAGCAGTGAGCCTGATGCAGGGCTCAATCCCAGGACCCTGAGACCATGACCTGAGCTGAAGGCAGAGGCTTAACCCACTGAGCTATCCAGGCCCCATTCTGTAATCATTCTTTACTGCTTTTTAAATTTAAAATATTCCATTAAGAATACAAGCTCATGGGGGTACGTCACTGGCTCAGTTGGTTGTCTGTCTGCCTTCGGTTCAGGTCATGATCCCAGGCTTCTGGGATGGAGCCCCTCATAGGGCTTCCTGCTCAGTGGGGAGTCTTCTTCCTTTGCCTCTGCCCCTCACCTTGCTTATGCTCACTAATGCTTTTTCTCTCTCAAATAAATAAAGCCTTTTTTTTTTTTTTAAAGATTTTATTTATTTTACAGAGAGAAACACAGCTAGAGAGGGAACACAAGCAGGGGGAATGGTAGCGGGAGAAGCAGGCTTCCTGCTGAGCAAGGAGCCCGATGCGGGGCTCGATCCCAGGACTCTGGGATCATGACCTGAGCTGAAGGCAGATGCTTAATGACTGAGCCACCCAGGCGCCCCTCAAATAAATAAAGTCTTAAAAAAAAAAATACGAGTTCATGTAACAAATCCAACAAGAGAAATGAATAAAAGGAAAGCTAACAATGTTCTCTCCATCAATAATATACATATTGGCTTAATCATATTAGGGATTAACATATCAAAGTATCAGAAAGAATAGTAAAATAGCATGTTAAATCAGGATTTCATTAATGTTCTCATAGTTTCTAGAGAAAGGGCAGCAATCAGCTTCATATGCAAAACCTTAGCAAAAAATGCTAATCCATGCCGAATTTTTTAATTTGCTGATTACTCATGGACATTTACTGAGGTATGTGTACCAGATTCTTATATTAGTTATATCACAAGAAAACAGACTTTTAATTTTTGATTACCATGGAAACATGGTTAAGAAAGGCTATAATATTTTGACAAATATGTCTGCAAAGTTGTAGAAAACAAGATAGAGGTTTTTTTAACATTTTATTTTAAGATTTTTTAAAGATTTTTAAGAGATGGAGACAGAGACAGAGAGCACAAGCACGAGCAGTGGGGGAGGGGCAGAGGGAGAAGCAGATTCCCCACTGAGCAGAGAGCCTGTAGGGAGCAGGGGAGGCCTCAATCCCAGGACCCTGGGATATGACCTGAGTCCAAGGCAGATGCTTAACTGACTGAGCCACCCAGGCACCCTGAACACAAGCTAGAATTTAGTAGTTTTTATTAACATAAACTTTCTTAAAATTTTAGAATAGTTTTAGATGTATACAACAGTTACAAAGATAGTAAGGGAATTTCCATATATAGCATATGCAGTTTCCCCTAGTAACATCTTAGATAACCATATTGCATTTGTCATGACAAATTTCCTGACTGCTATAGAAGACAGATGGATAGATTCAAGAGGAGGTTAGAATGCAGGGAGAGAGTAAAGAGAAAGAAGGGAAGAAAATTGAGATACTAGTTTAATTTCACAGCTATGTAATAATGTAAGATGTTGAGGTAAGTTGGAGATGCTTTTCTTGGAATACTTAAATTGGAATTGGGGAGGTATTTGGGACTGGAGATAGAGAAAAGTAAGTATTAGCTGATTTAAAAAAAATCCTTAAATGGGTGAAGGAGAGAGAGAGACAGGCTTTCAGTTGTGGAATAAGTCACAGGAATCAAAGGCACAGCATAAGGCATGTAGTCAATAACACTGTAATAGTGATGTAATAGGACAGTGGGAGTTACACTTGGGGTGAGCATAGCACAATGGATAAACTTGTCAAATCACTAAGTTGTACCCTTAAAACTAATGTAACATGGTGGGACAACTGTACTTAAACAAAAAATAAAATTTAAACACAAAATTAAATTATTATTTTTTAAAGATAAAGAAAAAAAATTTTAATGTGGCAAAGGATATAGCTAAGGGCAGGGTGGAGGAAAGGGTATTCAGGGAAGGCCTCCTTGAGCTGACAGTTGAGCTAAGACCTGGGTAACGAGATGGAGTCAGCAACAAAAATGTGGAAGGCGGGTGTTCTTATTGGGGGCGGGGAAGCAAGTGCAAAGGTACTGTAGCGTGAATCTACTGGGTGTTTAAGGGGTAAGAAGAGTGCGATTGAGGTAATGTGGCTAGAGTATAGTGATCAAGAGAAAACAATAACAAAGATGAGATCAGAACTGTGGAAGTTTGTCTAGTTTAACAGATGTCATGTTGTATTATTAAGATTTTCATTGTGTTTGTTTTATCACCAGACTTTGGGGATCATTCCTTTTGATTATCAGATTGATGTCTGACACAGAATTTGGCACTAAGTTGGTCAAATACCTGTTTAATGTCGTAAATGTGAAAGAATACATGTTTTTCTTCAAAACAGAGTTTAAAGTGGTCGATCAGTTCAAGATAGTGATGTTTTCCTAAATGTTTAATAAATCATCAATACTCAATTAAAAAAAAAAATCCTTGAAGTTACTATGTAAGTGGCTACAAAACTGTATTGCTCTCCAGAATTATTGCAGAAGCCAATGGCATTTTAAAAGAAGCAATATTGCATGTAGCGTAATTTGAGTAGTTGTTTCATTTATTTCCTCATTCATTCAACTCATATTTACAGAACACTTAATGCATATTAAGCAGCATTCCGGACATAGGGGATAGAGGAGTCAGTAAAAGGTCATATCTTCAGAAAATGTTGCTTTTATAAAGCAACAGTACTTGGGGAAAAAGAAGAGTAAGAGGACCACAGAGACAGATAACAAGCAAATACTTGAGATCATTTTGATGGAGTAAAGTCTGAAAAAAGTACAGATAATATAACAGGGACGGGTTTAGGGAGGACTACTTTAAGCTAAGTGGTTTAAACTCTGATAATAAGGTCAGAGTTTGCATTGTTGTTGCAGGTGTTTTGGTTTGTCTGTTTGTGTTTTGGTTTGTGGCTGTTGTCCTTGTCTCTTCCACCTCACTGCTCTGTGGCATAAGTTCTGCTCTTATAGAAATAAATTTAACTTAACCAGTCTTCTATAAGTCCTCTAAACAAAACCTAAAGTTAGACTAGTTTTCATTATTAGTGTAAACCATATACTTTCTTTAAAATCAAAATGACCTACTACAACACTATTGAATCTTTTGGTTATCAGTAACATTATTATGCAGTTGCTAACTCAATCACTATTATAATAGTCCTATAGCCTATTTTTAGGAATATTTACACACTAAAGGGAAAAATGAAAAATAATATACAAATCTCTAGAAATAATAAGGAAACCAATTCATAATACTTGATTCCCACAAAAACATTTGGTTTCAATGAAGCCTTGGCCAATTTTTCAGTTAGTAGATTGTAGAATTGAACTACACACACCTTATTCCCTTGGTCAACCCCTCTTTCGTGAAAACTTTAGGAAAATTATAAGCCATCCATCCACTGATAAGATATTCTTGAGGTGGGCATGGCTGACTAATGGCACCTGCTCACTAATTTGCTTAGCTGGCTATGGGCTGTTCTCCTGCCCTCAGGTAAACGGCACACCTAAATATTCCATTAGAAGCTCATTTTGGATTGTCATAACAAGCTTCTCTGAATCGGAAATAAACCAAACGAGGTGAAAACCTTAGTCTTTGTCATCCAAGGATGAGTCACTGATACTTACTAGATCTGGCTACTCCCTGTTATCCACCCTTTAAAAAAAAAAAAAAAACCTGGCAGGGATAGCCTTTTCTGGCACAAATGAGAGGCAATGCAATTAAGTTTTATTTGGCAAATACCATCCCTACTCTTTGCCAGTTACTGTGCAAGGTACAACAGTGATCACACTCAAGTCTTTGTGCCCTTGAGGCATATGTAGTTTAGAGGAGACGATGGATAAGTAAAGGGCAACTTTAAAACCTTAGGATAAGTGTAAAATGACTGGTGTGATATGGTGCACATTTAGGGGTTCTTAACTCAGCTTTGCAGGGTCACAGGGGAATTCCCCAAAGAAGTAAAAATCTAAATGAGACATTAAAGTAAGTAGAATGTTATATGCAACTAATGGATTGTTGAACACTACATCAAAAACTAATGATGTACTACTATATGTTGGCTAACTGAACATAATAAAAAAAATAAGTAAAAAATAAAGTAAGTAGAATGTAACTAACGTAGATCACCATTGTCCTCAGTGGTGCCAAATCTGGTGGTCAGTTGTCAATCTTCATCTTATCTGACCTCTCAGCAGCCTTGACATAGTTGTTTATTTCTGCATCTTTGTCCAGCTTTCCTTGCTTGGCTTCTAGAACACCCCATTCTCCTGGCTTTCCTATCTTATCTTACCCAATCTCCTTTTGTTCCTTAGAGGCTCTGAGGAATATTGGTATACTCCTGGGCTCAGTCCTTAGACAATTTCTCTTTTCTCTTTACATTCAATCCCTTGATTATGCATCTAGTTCATTATCTTAAATTTTGTCTATGTACTAACGATTTCCAAATTTATATTTCCAGCCCCGAATCCAGAATTGTCTACTGAATAGTCTATTCAAACACTCCACTTAGATTACTAATAGACATCTCAAACAACATATTCCAACATAAACATCTAACACACCCTCCCCAGATCTGCTCTTCATGTAATCTTTCCCAATCTTAGTTAACGATAACTCCATGTTTCCAGCTACTCAGGACCAAAACCTTGATGTAATCTTTGCTCCCTCTCTTTTTCTTTCATCTCACATAAATCTGTTAACAAATCATATTGACTCTTCCTTCAAAATATGTCCAAAATGGAATCAATCACTTATTACTAACATCTAAACCCTTGCCCAAACTACTTTCATTGCTCATCTATTATTTTAATAACCTTTTAATTTGCCTGTCAGTTTTGTCCCTACCATTCTTCAGCCTATTATCAAAAATGAAGGCAGAGTATGTTATGCCTTTGTATAAAACCCACTTCTCCTCCCATGGCTTCCCATTTCATCAAGTAAAAAGCCAAAGGTCTAGAAGCCCTTTGTGATTTGGCCATACTTTACCTCCTTGACCTAATCTCCATCCAGTCTCTCCCTTTTGCTCACTCTGCCCCAGCTTTAGTGATCTCTGTGCTGGGAGTTTTTTGGCAAGATTTGATTTGGATATGAATGGATAAAGGAGACATGGAATTAAAGATAATACCCAAATTTGTGGCATTGGCTACTGGGGGTATGGTGGTGCATTCACCAAGGAAGAAAGGATGAATGGAAGACTGATGGGAAGAGAGATAATGAGTTTTGAAAATGTTGAATTTCAGTTGCCTCTGATATATCTTTGGAGATACAATAATCATTTCCTATAAGAGTTTAGAGCTCAGATGAGAGATCTGTATTATATATTTATATTTGGGAGTCCTTATATAGTAATTGAAGCCATGAAATTTGATGAAATGACTGGGGAGTGGGCATACCAATGGAACAATTACAAATCCCTTATAAGGCAAGGGATAGAGAAAGCTCATGGCACCTTCAAACAGGACAAAAGAAAAATGAAATATATAAAAAAGAAAACAAGTAGAGTGAGACATACCAGTCAGGATGCTTTTAGTTGAAAATAACAGAATGTCTTACTAAATGTAGCTTCAAAAGTAGGAATTTTTTATCTCCAAGACAAATTATCTGGAAGTAGATAGTTCAGTAGCTTGGTGAACTGCTAGTGATCTCCAGAACTCAGACTTTTCCCCCCTCTGACTACTCCTCACTCTTTTGGGTTTTGTTCTTAGGAGTATCTATCAAATACTCTCTACCAGTCCCACTGTTTAAGAAAAGTTAACTTATTTAAGCCTCATTTAAGCATTAGGGAGTTAAAATTATTATCATCATTACTAGTTTACAGGTGGGAAAGGTCAACACAGAGAGATTAAGTAATTTGCCCAAGTCATAAGACAGCATACTGAGGAGCTGGAATTAGAACACTGGATTCCAGAGTTCATGCTCTCAACCATTGTGTTGCACTGCATCTCCTTACTTCTAAGATGACTATCACAGCTTTAGGCATCACTTCTCACACAAGTCATTTGAGGGCAGAGAGGGCCTGCCAATAGCCCTCCACCAGAGTTCTCCTTCTGCCTTATTAAGCAGAACTAGGTAATGTGTCCTCTCCTAAATCAATCGTCGCTGGTAGAAAATGGGATAACTTTCCCTGAATACAGTGTCACCACATATTGGTGGAAAAATTGGGATTCTGTTTAAAAAAAAAAGTATATGTATATGTTGGAAAGGAGATGCTTATTGAGAAGTGAAGAGAATAAAACTGTTCGTTAAGGTGGAGTAGAGGGGCACCTGGGTGGCTCACTGGGTTAAGCATCTCAGGACATGATCTCAGGGTCCTGGGATTGAACCCCATGTCAAGCTCCTTGCTCAGAGGAGAGCCTGCTTCTCCCTCTCCCTCTGCGGCTCCCCTTGCTTGTGCTCACACTCTCCCTTTCTCATTCTGTTAAATAAATGAATGAATGAATGAATGAATGAACGAATGAATAAATAAAATCTTAAAGAATAGAAAAAAATAAAAAAATAAGGTGGAGCAGAAAGGAGAAGAGGGTAATAGATAAATGATGCTATTAAGGTGAGAGGAGTTCTCTTATTAGAGATGAGAAATTGACCTGAGGATACCTAAATGTTGGTGGGAAGGAACTGGGGTAAGAGAGGTGGAGAAGAGAGCTCCCAGTGAAGGAAGGAGAGACTGGAACCCAAGTACAGGTGAAGGATGACAATGTCAGGTAGTTCTTTCTTGTGTTGATACGAAGGGAAAAAAGGAAAAATACGTAGGTTTAAAAACATGTGTAAGTATAATATTAGAAATTCAAAGTGGCTCCTATCTAATGATTACCCTTGCAATGAGGTGGCAGAATTCAAGGTGGTGGGACCTTTCCTAGATGTGGCCCAGAAGTAAGAATTGTGATAGCCTGTTAAGACCACTCATAAAAATCCCCACAGCACTTACAAGAGTGATCCTAGTTGAATGTAGCCCCTAAGATCGCAGTGATTGCCTTATCACAAATAATTCTTTAGACACATTCCCTTAGAACTTGGTATAAAAATAACCGTATTGCTATTTTCACTTGTTTGTATTATGTGTCACACGTTCCTGATTAGATTTGAATCCTCTCAAAGGAAGGATTTCTTTTTGTCAGTTTTTAATACAGGACTATGTAAATAGTGCATGGCCAATAAATGTCAACCAATGAGTGACAGTGATAATGATAATTTTAGAGTAAAAAATAACACAGACCATAATTTTTTGTGTGTCATGCATGAAGGAATAGAAAAGAAATGCTCATTATTGACCCTCATATTTTTTTTTTAAGATTTTATTTATTTATTTGACAGAGAGAGAGGGATCACAAGTAGGCAGAGAGGCAGGCAGGCAGAGTGAGGGGGAAGCAGGCTCCCTGCTGAGCAGAGAGCCCGATGCGGGGCTCGATCCCAGGACCCTGAGATCATGACCTGAGCCGAAGGCAGAGGCTTTAACCCACTGAGCCATCCAGGTGCCCCGCTCATATTTTTTTTTAACAACAATTGTGGGGTTCCCACATAAAGGTTAGGATTTTATGAATGACTTTTACATATGCAGTGAGTAAGCTCCTGTTGGCCAGCAGCCATAACCCCTGTGACTTCGTGAGTTTCCCATTCTAGACAAAACTGGACAGAGTCGGAACTGGAAAAGATATTCTGAAAAAGACAGGTCACCTAGGTGCAGCACATTATCTCTGAATCACCTTGGGGTGCCTGTCTGACTCATCATTGACCAAAAGTCAAACTATGCCCAAGTAGAACCAACAGCCTCTAAACAACCAGGATCACGAGAGTAAAAGATAGATAAAGCATAAAGTAAAAATTCTCGCTAGTTACGACTCATCATAAGTCACAAAATGTCACTGGACAATTAATTGAAACAGGCTCTAACCTAGTCTGGACTTAATGTGACTCTAACAATTGGAGATGAAACTTATTGTTTTCTCCCACTAACACATATGTCACTTCCAATTCTAAGGTTGGCAGGAAGCACGACATTCATCCATGCACTTACTCATTCACTCATGCTTGGTTGATTCAGCAGGTAGTTACTGAACACCACTTTTACACCAGAAACTTGGAATTCAGACACATATGGATATGAGCTTTATCTTTAAGTTCTTCATGATCCAGTCTGGTACCTCTTAGTCTAGTTGTGAATGATTTCTGGACAGTAGCCATTTAATGAACTTCTACTTAAAAGATTCATTGCTCTGAAGTGTGTATAGTTAATAAAATTCTCCAAGTTTTCTGGTCTTTTACTATTTATATAAAAGGCAGTTTAAAATAAAAGCAAAAGTAGAAGGCAGGTTTAAAAAAAAGAATGGTACTTTTCAATGACTGTATAATTAATCAAGACATTTACGGTCTTTTTTAAAAAAATATTTTATTTATTTATTTGACAGAGCTGTAGAGCAGAAGCAGGGGGAGCTGCAGAGGGAGAGGGAGAAGCAGGTTCCCCCCCAGAGTAGGAAGCCTGATGCGGGGCTCGATCCTAGGAACCTGGGATCATGACCTGAGCTGACGGCAGACTCTTTTTTTTTTTTTTTTAAAGATTTTATTCATTTATTTGACAGAGAGAGATCACAAGCAGGCAGAGAGGCAGGCAGAGAGAGAGGAGGAAGCAGGCTCCCCGCTGAGCAGAGAGCCCCATGTGGGGCTCGATCTCAGGACACTGAGATCACAACCTGAGCCGAAGGCAGAGGCTTAACCCACTGAGCCACCCAGGCGCCCCCCTTTTTTTTTTTTTAAAGATTTTATTTATTTATTTGACAGAGAGAGAGATCACAAGTAGGCAGAGAGGCAGGCAGAAGGAAAGGGGGAAGCAGGCTCCCCTGCCGAGCAGAGAGCCTGATGCGGTGCTCGATCCCAGGACCCTGAGATCATGACCTGAGCCGAAGGCAAGAGGCTTTAACCTACTGAGCCACCCAGGCGCCCCTGAAGGCAGACTCTTAACTGAACAAGTCACCCAGGCACCCTACTTTCTTTTTTAAAAAGAAGTGTATAAGCCATTGGGAATTATGCACATTGAAGCAAATCTCATATATAAGATGTCTAATAAACAGTTAAAATATGCAACAAAGAAAGTATTAGAAGAATGCTTTCAGCAGAAATTAAAAACAACAGCACATTGTCTTAATATTCTAACCTATTCCTGGAAGATTTTCTTTTTACGTTTTTAAATTTAAAGGAAGGTATTTCAATTAATTCATCTAAATCAAATATATTTATTTTGATGTCTTGTTTTCTAAGTGAATTAATTATTTTGAGTATTTTTTGTATGTCTGAAATTGAAATAACTCTTTACATTTTCTGTGGTTACCGGTAAGCATAGTTAATTAGCCATGAATTAACAACTAGGCAGGGTGATTATGTTCCTTCTAGCTACACTCTTATTTATTTATCTGAAAGTGTAGCTACTTTACACTTTTAGCTCAATCATTTGATTCAACATTATCGAGAACAAAATATATGCGAGGCATTATGCTAATCCAATTTAAAGAGTTAAGAGATGCTTTGTTTTCAACAAGCTTATAACTTAACAGAAGCAATAATGTGCAACCACATTGCCACAAAACCCAAATAGAATATACAAGAAGTCATGAAAGGGATGTACTGTATAACACAAGTCAGCAAGAAGGGAGATTTCTACTGAGAATGAAGCAGGGATCAAAAAGCTTTAAAGAAGTCGGCCCTTGAGCTTGATGAAGGGATATCCCAAATGAGGAAAGAGCATGCTGGGAAAAGACAAAGTGCTCTGGGTTGGCAAGGACATAACATAAGAGAAGATTTGGAAGACACATTTAAGCCACAGAATTGATTATCTGAATACTAAGTAATAGAATTTTGAGTCTAGGCAAGACAAAATGAATAATAATTGAAAGAAAAGACTTCATATTCAATTAAGGAAACTAGGGTTTCATGCCAAAACCTTGTTTATTTTTCCACTTTGTAAACAGTGTCTTGGCCTTAAAGATATACAGCTGCATTATTGGCTAATTATAAATCCACCATCTCCTCCTCCACTTTTCACTCTACAAAGCAGTAGGTGATTGCACAGGGCCTGTCAATAATCACCCAAGAGATGCTGCTGAAGGTGTGGTTGGGAGGGGCTATCATCAGGCTCCTTTTTCTTGCCAGGAATACATTCATACTAAAATTATTCTAAATCATTGCAATAACTACGTGATAGGACTCGTCTCCGTGATGCAGTACGTGAGTCATAGCAACTCATTTCATGATCAGTGCGTTTTATTGCAAATAACTGAATATTTCCATCAAGAGAGGATGTTCCACACAACGGTACATCCATATAATGGTCTATTATGCAGCCATTGAAAATCATGACTTAGAGTTATACAAACTGATACAGAGGGATTTCCTCAAGGTGATATGGTAACAAATACTAACAATAACTAATTCCAAATGCTTAGTATACGCCAGTGTTTTCCATAAATTATTTAAAATCCCTAACCAAATTCTACTGCTATTATCTCATTTTAAATTAAGAAAGCGAGGCACAAAGAGATAAGAAATTTGCTCAGAGTCGCACATGTAGTAAGTGGCAGAACCAGGATCTGCACACAGGCAGTCTGCCTCAAGATTCCTACCTCTTTACCACTATCTACTACCCACAACTATACTGCTGTCTGAGCTAAAGTTGCTAAAATCTCTATGTGGCTTGCTATCACATTTTGTTTATTTATTACCAAATACAATTACAGCATTAAACCTCAGCAATCAAATGGCTACTTGCAAAGTGCTATGAATTGTTAGTACTGGGAATATAAAGTATCTGGTTTACTTTTTTTTTCCATTTAGCATATTTTTTGGTAAAGCTGTAGAGAGCCATAATGCAGCTGTTAGTTGGGACAAGAGAGTTTCAAATGGTGCTGAGTTAAAGAAATAGCATTTCATTTTTCCCTATTTGTCTCAGTTTTGCTTTATATATTGTTCTCTCCTTAGCTCTACCCCATTAGTTGAAATCTAGCAGGTAGGACAATGTCTCTATTTTTTTTATAAATATAAAGGTCATTTCTACTATCTAAAATAGTTTTGGTTTTGTAATTAACATGTCCAGAATTAAATGCCAACAGCGTTTAAAGTTTGAACTTCTTCCTTCCCTAACTGCTGCCTGGCCTCAGGTTAAGAGCCTGCCAGAAAGTAGTAAAGGAAAAGGGAAGAGGGGGCTAGTTCCCTTTCTTGCTATTTCTCTACCTGGTGTTTCTAGTTATCATTGTGGTACTAGTTTCTGACTTACTTGCACTATGCCCAGAGAATATTCTTTGAATAATTTTAATCCTGAAAATTTGTTTGATAGCCCCGGATATAATCAATTTTTGCAAATATTCTTTCTATACTAGAAAAAATATATATATTCTACAACTGTTAGGTACCGTGTTCTACCTATGTCAATTAGTTTGAGTTTCTGAATCATACTGTTCAAATCTTTGATATCACTTCTACGGTTTGGTTGTTTCTTCTTTTGGTTACTAATGTGTTAAAGTCTCTTACTATAATTGTTTATTTGCCTATTTCTCCTTATGCCCCCACACATTTTTGCTTTACACATTTTATTTTTTTAAATTAATTAATTTGTTTTAGAGAGAGCACACACTTGTAGGGAGAGGGGCAGAGGGGGAGGGAGAGAAGCAGACTCACCACCAAGGGTGAAGCATGGCACAACAATTGGGGACTCTCTCTGAGGACCCCGAGATCATGACCTGAGCAGAAAACAAGAGTCAGTTGCTTAATGGACTGAGCCACCCAGGTGCCCCAATTGCTTTATACATTTGAAATTATATTGTGAGATGCATTCAAACTTAGAGTTGTATCTCCCTAAGGAATGGAGTTTTATATCATGATGAACTGATCCTCTTCAATTATGGTAAATTTTTGTCTTAGAGTCTGCTTAATTTACTACTACAGCTATCATGACCTTTTGGCTGTTTGTAGTTTATGTTAATTTCATCCTTTTACTTCCAATATTTCTGTATCTTTGTGTTTGTATTTGTATCGTGTTTGTATTGTGCATAGTATATAGTTAGGTTTTGTATTTTTATCCTATCTGACATTCAGTCTTTTTTTTTTTTTCCGACATTCAGTCTTAATTGGATTTACATTTAGTGTAATTACTGATATACATGTGTTAAAATCTGCCTTTTTAAAAAAACTAGTTTTATACTTGTCCAGTCTCTTATATTTTCACTCTTTTCTTTTTTACAATGAATTTTTAAAAATTATTCCTTTCTTTCCCCACTATCAGCTTGGCATTGCACATTCTTTTATTATTGTTTCAAGGGTAAATCTAGAGTTAGCCTTATATCATTAAAGATTAATGTATATCTGAATCCTTTACTCCATTTGTTCCCCTCCTAACTTATGTGCCACTGTTATATTATATTTTAACTTATATATTATGCATTGCAACCATATTATTATTTGTTATTGTCATTGCTGTTTCATGCAGTCATTTTCCATTTAGATTTAAACCACATTTATCCTTTTCTTTGCTTTAATTTTGCCTACACCATTGTCTTCAGAACTGGGATAATTCTCCTTCTGACAAGAAATCTTTTCTACTTTTTTGTCAAAAAGACATTCTGTTTTTGTCAAAAGCTTCATGGGTTTAACCCTCACTTTTGGGTCTAGGATGTGTGGTGTGAGGTTCCATAAGGGTATTCAGTTGCTCTAGTATCATTTACTGAATTAAGGTGGCACTTTTGTAGAAAAGTCAATGATGGTATATGTGTATCTATTTCTGGACTCTGCTTTGCTTCATTGACCTATTTTTCCATGTATAAACCCAAGCTAATCACTTTATAGTAAGTCTGAAAATATGGTGGTATTAGTTCTCAGCTTTGCTTTTCTTTAAGCTTGTTTTGCTTAGTCTAGGCCTTTTGTATTTCCATATAAAACATGGAATCTGCCTGAAATATCTATTTAAAAATTCTGCTGGCATATATATTAATATATCTAGTCTTCTATATCTCTATCTAGCTATCTAGATCTAGCTCTTCCTGAGACTGTCCAAATCTATTTTTCATCTTCTCATCCTCTCAACCCCCTTCTCTGGAATTGGAAGATACCTCTTAAGAAAAGGGCAGCCCCAAATGCTGGGCTTATCTCTATGTGCTTTCTTTTTCTCCCAAAGATTGGCCCTATATATCTTCAATGCCTCATCTTTCTCATGTTATTAAGGAGATAATTTAACGGTATTTTCACCATGCTTTCTCACTGTTGTCAGTGAGATTGATTTGGTTTCCTAGTCCCACCATTTCTGGAAGTGGAAATCTCACCTCAGATTTTCATTTTCCGTCGTCTACTCACTAGGCTGTCTCTGAGTCTTCTAGGGTTGAAGAAGGGATGGACAGATAGCAGAAATAAGGGGTAGTAAATGTCTCAGTGGACTGACACCAATATAACTGGATATTGGTTTCTTCTGTCTGATGCCAGAGTTAAAAACAGTCTCTTTTTCTCTTGAGCAGCGTAGTGAGACTTGCACCTTGATTCAGACAACACTCTTCAGCAAATAATGTACAACCCCCTCTGCATCCAAAAGATTACTTTGGGATTTTCTGCTGAGGTTGCCTGGCTCCTTATAAGAAGGCTTCTGTGGGGGGATCCTTTTCAAAACAATTCCAGGTTAAAATTCCTACTTCACTTTCCACATTTGATCTCTAAAAAACCATTATTCTTTCAGGAGGATGCCCTTCCAAACACCCCTCAGCTCCTTCGCCTGGAAGGTTTTTAGCCAGCTTCTGTCCTACGAACTTCCTTTTTTTCATGAATGAAACAAATATAAGTCTCTGTGGCCCTTTACTCAAGGGACCCACAGAAAGCTCTTCAGACGATCTTCACAAATTCCTTTTTACTGAGCTTAAAGTGAGGGGAAAGAACCTCCTTTTATCTCTTGGCATGTGTGGGCCTCATAGCACAATAGTTCTCCTCAGAGAAACCCTCAATTTCTGGTAGCTCCAGGGCACTTCACTTTATACCATTTTATATCTGAATTGGGGTGAGGAGCTCAGAATAGCATAACTACTTGATACATTTTCTTTGAAGTCAGGTAAAAGAAGTCAACTTCTCATTTTGGAATTTGAGATTAATTCACTCCTATTGCTTCAAGTCTTTGCCCAAATGTAGACATATTAAGTCCCAATTTAACGTATGAGGAGTATTAACATTTATAGATTACTACTGTACACTTACTCTATGCCAGTTTTTATTCTAGGTACTTATACATATTTTCTGATATATTGCTTACAGCTTTGTGAAGCTACATTAATGGTTGGTTGACAATTCATATTAGTTAGTATTTCTATCCTAAAGTTGGATAGAAGAAATACACACGGAAGGAATGTAAAATTAAAAAATGCGGTAAACTAAGAAAAGGTGTTTTATATATATGACTTAGAAATAGCATATATTTTGAAAGTTCTTCAAACTTTTCCTTAAGCCAAGAGTGAATTTTCTGCCTACAATCTAGTCTGTTGCATCATGGACAATTAGAGTAAATAGTATTTGTCTTTGTCTCTATTTCCTGTGTTCTTGCAATCACAGTGCTCCATTTTATTTACTTTCCATTTTCATTCCCATGAGCTCATTGGTTTGATTGCTCATCACCACATTCTGCAACCACTTCTTGGTTAATTTCACAGTTCCAGTATCATCTTCATTCAATTGTCCCTGAACACTGCTACATGACTGGTCTTTGCAGCACATTGTTTTCATCATATCACTCTTTAATCTAAAAAAATGTACCAAGATACCATACTATTAGGTATATCTCCTGGGAGAGGTTATTAAGGACAAATCCACTAATTCTTTTTTTTTTTTTTTTTTTAAGATTTTATTTATATGGGGTGCCTGGGTGGCTCAGTTGGTTTAGCATCTGCCTTCAGCTCAGGTCATGATGATCCCTATATCAGGCTCCCTGCTCCATGGGGAGCCTGCTTCTCCCTCTCCCTCTGCCTAATGCTTCCCCTGCTTGTGCTCTCCCTCTCTCTGTCAAATAAATAAATAATTAAAATCTTAAAAAGAAGATTTTAATTATTTATTTGAAAGAGAGGGAGAAAGATGGGAGCACGAGTTGGAAGTGAGGAGAAAGAGAAGCAGACTCCCCACAAAGCAGGGAGCCTTATGTGGGGCTTGATCCCAGGACCCTGAGGCCATGACTTGAGCCGAAGACAGATGCTTAACCAACTGAGCCACCCAGGTGCCCCAAATCTACTAATTCTTGACTAGCTATTTGTGTAAGAGAATGATACCACAGCTATAAATGCAAGGACAATATAATAAGGAGCAACAAAATGTGTTTTATTCTTTATTTTTAGCTCAAGGCTTGGGTCCTGGTCACAACCTCATTCTACTCTAATGTAGTTTTGTTCCATTTAGCCTGAACTACCTCAAATCTAATCAGTATTTCTCCTGGACTCTACTAGTCCCTTCCTAGTTTTGCAAAAATAGAAATGGTTACCCTGAATAGGAACCTACCCATAGGCTGCTTACAATTCCACAAGAATCACATGACACAGAAGTATAAGAGAAAGATTTGGGGAATTTTCTTTACAATTCCTTTATTACCCCCAACAAAAGTTCTAGAGTCATATGTTTCTCTTAGCTCCCCCGAAGGTCAGAGCATTCATTAATACTTATTATCTACCATAACAAATTCACAATTTTCTTTGTACTTAGAGCAAACCATGTTCAACCCAACATCATTTGCTTGTAACCAAGTAAGAAATATAAGCAGAATGCAGAAGAAATTAAAAGGTATTCATTCATATCTAAGAAATGGGTTTTTTTTTATTGGTTCACTATCCGTTCATTCATTCAATAAACATATTGGGCTGGAGCATAAGTTTTACCTTTCAATTTTAGCAGAATCGTTTTTCCAATAGGTATACCTTATAGGACCTAGTAGAAATAAAGGGCATGTTGGGTACATATCTAGAAAGAGAGTGTACTGAAGAAAAACTTCAGACAATAAAGACTCAATGTGCCTAATTGATTAACTCATTCATTCAATATTTTGGGAGCTTGTTTTGCATATCAAAGCATATCTGGTATTGAACAGTGAACAAGGTAATGCATCTGCCCTCCTGAGGTTAGCAATCCAGGGGCAGCTGACAGGTCAGATGACATGAAAGAAGCCACATGACAGAACGGCAGAGGAGAAACAAGAGAGCAGAAAGCAAAAGGAAACAGGTATTTCAGAAGCATGTGACATTTGAAGTTGAACTTTAAAGGATGAATAGATTAGGATTTGTTGGGAGTAGGGGAAAAGGGCACTGAGTGATGTCATATAAATGCATCATGAATGTATCATAGACCAATAATGAACTGGAAATTTACATTTTGATTCCAGTAAGGTTTTCATTACAGAACTTTTTTTTTTAACTTTGGAGAAAAGTTAGGAAAGAAAAATCCCTCAAATGCCTGGCCAATGGTCCCAAAATAAAAATGATCTGAAACAGAGTAGAAAGCCAGAAGAAGGATACTGAGAAGGAATGGGGTACATTAACAATAAAATTCTCCTATTTAAATTATGATTTGGGACATCTTTGATTACTGCAATGGTATTGTACTTGGCTTTAAAAAAAATCCTAGTTTGATCTATGCAATAAACAAGCTTCCTTCCACCAGCACAACTTTGATGATAAGCCAATTCGTTGCATTTGTAGAGATTTTGGAGGTCACAGGAATCTTACCTTGCAGAGAGAAGTTAAATACATAAAATTACACAGGACTTAGTGGCAGGGACAAAGAAGTGAGATTCAGTGTTGCATCTACCATGCCAGACTGAATAAATCAAAATGTCGCAGGAGGAAAAGATTGTGTAGAGCTTCATTAAAACCATTTTCTTTCCACAATCACTGTGTGAAGCGAAGCTTTAAAATTTCCCTCCACTATTTATAATGAAAGAACTGCTAGAGCATGTTAGTAACAATAAATCTTTGAGATCATTAAAAGTACACACTTTTATTAATCAAAGAATTTTTTAAAAAACAGTCTCTGCAAATTTGGAATTTTCCAGTTTCTAAGTTCCTACCAAGTTTAAATAAGAATGGAAAAACACAGATTCATTAAGAAATTCTTCACAGACACAATGCATTCTCATTTAAAAATCTGTAAAGTTGGGCTTCTCTCATTTGAAGTTAATTTTTGTTAATTATAATTCAACAAAGATTTATTGAGCACTCAATATGTATAAGGACTATATCAAGTGCTAAGGAAAAAGCAATGAAAAAAAACCCAAAACATACCTATATGTCGTTTTTGTGACAAAAACAGTCTTGTGAATAATGTCTCAGAAACAGGATGTTTTCAAAACTGTTTCAAGCATAAGACTTTGTCATCTTTCAATGTTGCAGTAATTTTTTTTTTAACAAAACTAGAGAAATGGGTTCTCTTTGCCTTCAAGAAAGTGACTTTTAAATTTTTGACAATCTGATGGAGATAAATGGTATAGCCTTGGGTTTATAATTTGCATATACCTAGTAAGAAGTGGAGATTTTCATGTATTTATTTAGCATTTGTATTTTTTCTGTGAAATGTCTGTTTGTCTATGTGTTTATCGAGCTGTTAATCTTTTTCTTTTTGATATTCAGGAACTCTTTGTATATTATTGATAGTAATCCTTAGTTATCAGTTATATTCTTGTGCATAATACAAAAAGCTGGAAGGCTTGATTTTTGCCTGTGTCCCTTAGTAAATCCACTCTCACCAAAATGTTACCTAAGCTGCTCTTACCTTTACATGCTCAAATCAGGTTTTCTCCCACTCCCTAAATTTCTTGTCATGAATTTGTCACCTACCATGAAGGGACATTCATCTGAGAGATCCTAGAAATATTTCTTCCTTTTTTTTAAGATTTATTTATTTGAGAGAGAGAGAGAGAGAGAGAGAGAGAGAGAGCATGTGAGTACAAGTGCACAGAGGGAGGGCAGAGGAAGGGCAAAGTGAGAGGGAGAGAATCTAGAGAAGACTCCTCACTGAGTGTGGAGCCCGATGCAGGGCTACACCACAGGACCTGAGTGCATGACCTGAGCTGAAACCAAGAGTCAATACTTAGCCAACTGAGCCATCCACGCACCTCACCTAATAATATTTTATATATCGCATTAACATTAATATATCCCCAGCACTTAGAGGAATGTCTGATACACTGTGGTTACTTAAAAGTTTAGATGAATAAATGAATGACAATAACCGTCTAGCATCTACATCTCCCAATATTGGGGCTATTTTATTATTCTTTCATACAATAAATATATGCTTGGTATTTACTTATAATAAGTAATTCAGAGACTATAAAGGTTAACTTAAAAATGTACTCAAAGTCTTGTGGAGGAAATAACACATTAGAAACTACTCTTAGAGTAATTAGAATGATAATAGGATGGAATCATTTATAAGGTGATCTCCTACTTCTTCCTGTAAGGGACCAAATGTAGTTTTCAGAAAAAGACAAAAACAAAAGCAACCTAGAACAAAAGTGTAAAATTTAAATATAAATTAAAAAATCAGGCCCAAGTGAATGTGAATTGAATTAGAGCATAAAAACCAGAAACCCAAATATGTAATTCATACATCGATCATATACCGGTGCTGTTTCAGATTTTACTTTAAAGCTACTGGCAAACAAATAGAAAAGAATATAGCATACATTTTAGGTCTTTTGCATTAAATGGAGAAAACATAATAGCATTTTATCTTACTTTCTATTTTTTTTTTTAAAGACTTTATTTGACAGAGAGAGATAGTGAGAGAGGGAACACAAGCAGGGGGAGTGGGAGAGGGAGAAGTAGGCTTCACGCTGAGCCAGGGAGCCCAACGAGGGGCTTAATCCCAGGACCCTGGGATCATGACCTGAGCCAAAGGCGGACGCTTAACAAGTGAGCCACTCAGGCACCTCACATAATAGCATTTTAGACAGTGTTTTAAAATGGCCTCTGGATGGCCCTTCAGAATGCAGCATAAGAGTTATCTAGAGTGCTTTCCTGTATAGGTCCTAGGCATGTACCAAGGGTTTGGGGAGAATTGGGGAGAACTTTACCCATTCTGTCAACCTCTGTCCAGGAAATAGAGAGGTGAGAGGAATTCCAAAAAGAGGAATGGATTCAAACTGAAGAAAAAGAAGGGGTAGATCAAGTGTCAAAACCCTCTCTATGGATTGAAGATACAGTATGGCACAAGCTTATTTCTGATAGCGGGAAAATAGAACAAATGTTAAGTACAGGTGAAAGCAAGGATCAGATGGAAACTGGAGGTTAAGGAGATGATGTGTAAGTTACTATAGCAAATGACCAGGGTAGAGACTTGTTGCGTCAGGCTTTCTTTTAAAGTCTATATTTCATGTATTGGCCTACACAGGTCTTAAAGGCAAAGGCTTTCAAATACGGAACCTGCAAGTTTATCCTATTCTCTGCTCCTCAGGACTAAGCTGACTAGGTCAAATCGTATTGGGGAAAAGAGGATGGGTAGTTCTATTCATTGATTCTATTATGCACTGGGCATATAATATACTCATATATTATGACATTGAAGACTCAAAACATTTCTGTAAAATATAATCTCCATTTTGCCAAAAAGGAATTATAAATTAATAGCTATTTATCTAAGATTACTGTGAAGAATTCAAACAAAAAAAGTAAGGTTAAAAAAATAAGCTACTTGTCTGAGGGACCAGCTTGTGATCTGGTGGAGCCAAGGCTCAAAATCAGGTATTATCATATTAAACAAGTACAATACCTAGTTGGATTTTGCATCAATCCATTTTTTTAAGATTTTGTTTGTTCATATTTGTGTGAGAGAGAAAGAGAGTGTGCATGGCTGCACAAGCAGTGGGGAGGGAGAGAGGGAGAATCAACCTCCCTGCTGAGCAGGGGGCCTGATGCGGGACTCAATTCCAAGACCCTGAGATCATGACCTGAGCTGAAGGCAGATGCTTAACTGACTGAGCCACCCAGGCTCCCACATCAATCCATTTTTAATGGTAATCTACACCTGACCTTGTGCCCAGCATCCTATAACTAAACTTCTACTTTGGACCAGAATCTGCCTTCCAATAATGAAAACATTATCGTAGGACCTCCCCGTCCTAGGCCTAAGGCTCTACATTCTTCTTGCTAACCACACCCCCTACTCAGAGTGTTGTGATCCTGAGAGATTGCCCACTAAATGAATTAAAGCCTCACTCCCTGCTTTCTGATTTTCCTGCACTAAAAAGTTGCTAGACAGCCAAGGTTTTCAAATATAGCATCCCTTAGAATTCCTTCTCATTATTCACTCCTCATGCATTAGGACCTGGTGTTTAAAACTATATTGCTCTTTTCCTGAAAATCTATGTTCTGATGCCATACATTTTGGGCACCACACCTTGCTTAAAAATTGGACTTTGTATTAATGCTTATAGGATAAGCACAGTGTCTCGCTGCCACATAATTAACATACGCTGCAATAAAACTCACTCTAAACTTCATACACAATGAAAACAACTATTTTTAAAGTTGATTTTCTTCTTATCACCAAAGAGACCTTAAGGACCATATATTTTCTTAGACATAGAAAACTCTAAGAAGTTAGAAACCAGATTAGTGCATTCGATACATAGTATAAGAGACTAAATATTTTATACCCAATCATAATTTCTTTTAATATAAAGTCAAGCCATAATAGGAAAAAATATCCATATTCAGCTTTACACTTCAGTATTATAAGGTTATATCTTTCAACAATGATCTATTAGCATTTTAGTATATGAAGAAAATTTTCTTTTCCCCTTATCAGCCTCTTCCTCTCTGTTTCATCATTTCTGATTAACTGTACTTTTACATATAATTTTATCTTGAGATTAGTGTCCCATTAGAATGATCATACTTGAAGGAAAATCCCAGCTGGTTTAGAGAGCATTATGCTCTCTAAAGAGGACACAGTAGATCACAGGAAATTGATGCCTATCAGCTGAGTCAGATAAATATTAAGGATCATATCACGAAGTTTCTCAAAAGGTTTCAATCATTCCAAATTTTTATGTAAAGCTGTTAGATTCTTAGGGATGGTGATAACTGATCTGAAACAGCTTTCGTTATAGAGGGCTCAAAAGTTTGAATCTCTGTTGCTTATACCCATTGATTTAAAAAAAATACAGTACTAGTTTAACACAGATGAGAATAAACACTTTAAATATAATACAGCTTAAGGTTTCACTCCTGAAACCTTCAAGAAGCCTCTGAAAAATCTAAACCCTCTGACGGCCAACCTCTAGCACGTCACAAAAGGTGGCGACTTAGCCTAGGTCTTGCTTCTCTCTATTCCTTGTAAAATTAGTACTAAATTATTGCTACTGGTAATATAAAATGTGTAGTTACCCTCTCTCTGCCCAGTTAACTTCCTCATTCTTTATCTAGAAAGGATGTGCTTCTGTTTATCTCAGGGGCAAAACTAACATTCCCAGAAAACAAGCATCCCTATCTGTTAACTAGTTTCATACACAGCAGAAATTCTGCTAACTTTTCAAGTTTAAGAAAGACCCTTGGACATCCATAAGTGTGTACTTAGCTTTCTGAAAATAAATGCTAGATGATGATTTGTAAAAATGTATTTCAATGTTCGTTTAACCAGCCTATTTCTTT
>CM053618.1:38587940-38636700 GCA_028646535.1 Procyon lotor | reverse complement strand
TGTCTTGTTAATTTTAGCCATTCTGACTGGTGTGAGGTGGTATCTCACTGTGGTTTTGATCTGTATTTCTCTGATGCCGAGTGATGCGGAACCCAGCCTATTTCTAAAGTCCTCGGAAATGTTTACTGATGAGGAAACTAAAAAAATGTAAAACTGCCAGCAACTAATTAAAACACACACACATACATACGTGGACTCTCTCTCTCTCTCTCTCACACACACACACACACACACACACACTTTTTATATTAGATAATGCCTGAATAAGTGAACATGTAAATAAAGAGCCATATTGCTTTGCAAGTACAGTTTATCTTAATGGTAATTCTTTAGTCATTAATTCCCAAGATAATGGAAGGGAGCCATGTATATATTTTGCAAGATTTACAAACCCATATAATAATATACCTTAAGTTTATGTGTCATTTCATATTACATTCTCTCATGATCACAATAAACTTCATGAGAAATTTTGTAATCTCATATATTATCTACGTTTAAATTGAGGAAGCTAAGACTCAGACAAATTAATAGATTTGCCTACAGCCACAAAGCTAGTGTCAGGAGTGAGACTCATTCCTGGTCTTCTGCCCAGAGTTTGGCACTACTTATTCCCTAAAGGCTGCCTCGTGTTCCCAGCAAACAGCAGTTTCTCAGACATCATCCTAGAACCTACACGTGGTACAGAATTTGAGCAAGTTACCAAGGATGTTTGTTTGTTTGTTTTTAAAGATTTTACTTATTTATTTGAAAGACAGGGGGAGAGAAAGGGAGAGGGAGCATGAACAGGGGGAGGGGCAATGGGAGAAGCAAACTCCCCCATGAGCAGGGACCACAGGTGGGGCCCAATCCCAGCACCCTGGGATCATGACCTGAGCTGAAGGCAAATGCTTAACCAACTAAGCCACCCAGGTGCCTCAAGAATATGTTTTTAAATGAGTGAGAGAGGAGGGGCACCTGGGTGGCTCAGTCAGTTAGGAGTCTCCCTTCGGCTCAGGTCATGATCCCAGGGTCCTGGAATTGAGCCCCACATGGGACTCCCTGCTCAGCAGGAAGTCTGTTTCTCTCTCTTCTACTCCCCCTGCTTGTGTTTCCTCTCGCTGTGTTTCTTTCTGTTAAATAAATAAATAAATAAAATAATAAAATCTTTTAAAAAAAAATGAGTGAGAGAGGAGATGCTACAGAGCATAGTAAAAAAAACGAGCTTTGGACTTTGTCAACACTTGATGCACATCCTGTCTCCTAGATTTGCTAGCTCTGGGACCTTGGACAAATTATTCAACTTCTCTGTATCAGAGAAATTTCATGGAACTATTTTGAGTAATAAAGGTAAAGTACCAGGCTCATCACTTACTAAATGGCAGTTATAAAAAGAGCTAACTACCCCAGCAGAGGTGGAAGAGTCTAGCTCATCATCAGGGTACACTATAGAGCTTTGGAAGCCCTGGACCCTAACCTAAACCTGTAGAATCCGCATCTCCATAGATAGAGCCTGGGATTCTGTCTTTTTACAAGACTGCTTAGGTGACTATGATGAACAGCCAGATTTGGAAATCCTTGATTAATTCAGAGAATATAAACATGTCTTTTTATCCTTGTTTTGCCATTGAAATGATGATAGAATATAGAGAATTAAATGGGTCCTAGAAGACAGAAAGCAGACCAAGTACTTGGCAGCAACTTATCACAGCAACACGATGAGATAGAAATTATTGTTCCCAAATTAAAGAAAACTGACACTTGGTGAATTTATTAATAATGGAGCCGAAACTAGAACTTAAGTTTGTCTACATATTTTCGTTCCACATATCATGTTTCTACATACCCATGTTGGCTGTACTTATAACATATGTTGTCACTGAAACTGCTCTCAAAAGTTAATGTGATTATAACAATGACGTACTTCTGAACCATAAAATTGTTGATTCTGATTAATGCCACATGAGATGAATAGAGTGGAAATATACAGCATTGTGTAAATAGTTAGATTTTCTTTTTAAGGACCATGGTTGTTTACTTATTTCCCAAGACTGGGCTTCTGAATATAGATCATTTGCCTGAAGTGAATCATCTCTTCTAATGATATTTAGCATGGATGTAATTTTCAAGTAGAAGCTTCAACAATTTAACCCTTTTCAACAAAATCGTATCTTATAGGCAGAGGCAGCTCACCCACACAATCACAAAAATGTGTAGTAATTTACATATAATTCACATTGCAGAATAGTCACCATTTTTGTAGAAAGTGTAACTGTTACAATGAGATATTTCTGATGTTAAATTTGAACATGATAGTTTAATGTCTACATTCATAGAACTCACTTATCTAGAATAGCATAGTCATTTATCATTCATCCAATTATTCATGTCATTAGATGGAGTATACATATTATATTAAGAATATAATGATGAGGGGTGCCTGGGTGGCTCAGTGGCTTAAAGCCTCTGCCTTCAGCTCAGGTCATGATCTCAGAGTCCTGGGATCGAGCCCCGCATTGGGCTCTCTGCTCGGCAGGGAGCCTGGCTCCTCCTCTCTGCCTGCCTCTCTGCCTACTCGTGATCTCTCTCTCTCTCTGTCAAATAAATAAATAAAATCTTAAAAAAAAAAAAAAAGAATATAATGATGAATAAAACCATCAAAGTCCTCCCTATGAAGCTCACAGTCTAGGTGGAGAGATGGTTCTTACTCAAATAATCATACAAATAAGTGTTAAAATGCAACTTTGTAGTACATATAGAAAAGGTATACAGTACCATGAAGGATATGATGGTTAATTTTATGTGTCAACTTGACTGGGGCATGGGATGCTCAGATAGATGATTAAACACAGTTTCTGGGTGTGATATGAAGGTGTTTCTGGAAGAGACTGGCATTTGAATTGGTGCATGGAGTAAAGCAAATGGCCCTCTGCAGTGTGGGGGCATTTAATCCATGAGGACCTATGTGTCTCATGGGTCTGTTTTCTTGGAGAATGCCAACTACTATGAGGGATTGTAATTGGAAGATTTTGTGAGAAAGTGACATTAACTGAGGTCTAAAGGATGAATAAAATTCATCAGGTAAAGAAGGGTAGGAACAATATGCTACAGACTCTAAGGGTAGAGTCTGTGTACATGCTTATTTCTAACTAAAGACTAGAAGACGGGGAGTGTGAGTAATGGAGTGGAAGCAGAGGAGGGAAATAGGTGAGACCAGGTTATACAAACCTTGTAAGCTATGTGAAGAATTCTTTCTTTATCCTAAGAGTATCTAGTAACATTGAAGAGTTTTAAGGATATGAACTGTTAAATTTGTATTTGAAAAAAAAATCACTCTAGTTGCAGAAAGGAGCATAAAGAAAGGAGACAAAAGGAAGGTATAAGTGAGAGGAAATTATGCCTTGAGCCTGAATAGTGGTGGTGGATTTAGAACAAAAATTACACAAACACAAAGGGTATTTAGGAAGTAAAATCATAAAAGAAGGTTTTTCTAGCTAGATGGATCATAGCATAATTCACTCAAAAGGGGAACAAAGACGGGCAAATTTGATGATAGGGAGATAGGAGAGGAGGTTTAAAGCTTGAGTCCCATTTGGGATATACAAGTTGGAGGTGGCATCATAACATTCAAGGGAAATAAGTAGACCATCAGATATTCAAGTTTGGAGCTTAGAGAAGTTTGATTCAAAGATGTAAATATTTGAGCCACTTGTAAATAATTGAGCTTAGGGAGCTAACAAAGGGGGAAGGGAGGGTGTAGGATCAAGTTGGGAGGAAGTACAAATTAGGGCAAGGGGGGCTGAATTTAAAAAGATGAATGAGGAGGAACAGAAGAAGGAGAAAAGCCATGAGAGTTGTTTCAACAGGGCGATTTGAAAGAGTAAAAGATTGGGATTCCTGGGTGGCTCAGTTGGTTAACCGTCCAACTCTTGATTTTGGCGCAGGCCATGATCTCAGGGCCCTGAGATCAAGGCCGTGTCAGACTCTGTGCTCAGGGGGGAGTCTGCCTGAGATTCTCTCTCTCCTCTTCTCTCCATCTCCCTTTGCTTCCCCTCTCCACCCTGCCCCACCACCCCGCACACATGCTCTCTCTCAAATAAATAAATAAATAAATAAATAAAAAATAATAAATAAATCTTTTAAAAAAATAATAAAATAAAAGAGAAAAAGATCAACAACAGCTTGTATTGCTGAGAGATTAAGTATGATGAGGTCCCAAAAATGTGCAAACTTGATATATTATTTTACTCCATCTTGCATAATGTATGCCTCTTTTATTACTTTAAATATGTATACCGGTATATTTAAGTTCCAAACTGTTTTATAGCTAATGAGGCATGTGAAATTTCCATGAACAAAGGAATGTTGGGATCCTGAAGCCAGGCTTCCAGATTATACTTCCCAAATTAGACAATGAATTCTCTTATCAGCTAATAATAACACATGCACAGAATCCTAGATTCCCCAAACTGTAAAATGTCATGTGGGATCAAGAGCATTTTGGAAAGAGATTTAAAAATTTCTCAGTGATATGTAGTACATTCGTTAGCTAAAGTTAAGTGAGAGGTATAAAATTCAGGGAGATCATAAAAACAAACCTATCTGCCTGCAACATGTAAAACATATTTTTTACGAGAGCAATTAAGGAAGACTAAAAGTAAGAGAACAGGAGTGACATGGTGGGCAAATGCAAAGAAAAAGAGAGAACTGGTCAAGGTATTAATACCAACCAAAATTGAATACAAGACAGCATAAAATGAAAAATAAGAAGAAAATTTCATTATAATAAAGGCCAAGTAAAAATGAAGATTCACTTGTTTTGAAACTTTATACATGAAATAAAATAGTGTTGAGAGTTATAGGGAAAAATTAAATTTAATGCAAGGATGAATACATAGGAAACATTTAAGAAACTTTAACTTGCTTACTGTATTAGTTTTCTAGAATTGCTGTAACAGTACCATGAACTGAGTGACTTAAACAAGATAAATGTATCATCTAACAATTCTAGAGACTAAAAGTAAATCCAGGCATCAGTAGCTTGTTCCTTCTTAAGGCTATAAGGGTAAATCTTCTCTATCCTTCTCTCCTAGTTTCTGGTGGTTTGCAGAAATCTTTTGGTGTTCCTTAGCATGTAGCAATATACCTCCAATGTTCAAATGTCATTTTCCCAGTGTCTCAGTCTCTGTGTCTAAATTTCTCTCTTTGGTAAGGAGGCAGTCAATCTGGATTTAGAGCCTTTTCTTAACTTAAACATATGCAAAGCCGTATTTCCAAACAAGGTCAAATACACAGGTACTGGAGCTCAGAACGTCAACATCTTTTATAGGAGATATAATTCAACCAATAACACTTAACCAATCTATAATAGACAGGCTAAAGATACTATCTAATGTAACTAAATAACAAGAATTTGTATAAAATATGACTTTTTCAAGTGGTAATGGCATATTTATAAAAATTGACAAACCTGGGGCCGCCTGGGTAGCTCAGATGGTTGAGTATCTGCCTTCAGCTTAGGTCATGATCTCCAGATTCTGGGATGGAGCTCCACGTTGGAACCCCCATTCAGCAGGGAGTCTGCTTCTTTGTCTCCCTCTGCTTCTCCCCTTGCTGTGCTCTCTCTCTCTCAAATGAATGAATAAAATCTTTTAAAAAAATTGTTTAAAAAATTGACAAAGCCAAGAGAAATGACAATGCCCAAAACTAGATTTGTAGAAGAATGTTTTATAGCTGACTTAACAATAATCTCCCTAAACTGGAAATATCCAGATGTGCATCAATAGGAGAATGGATAAAGAAATTTTGGTATATTCCTATAGTGGAAACTTCATAGTAATAAAAAAGAAATTATTAATACCTGCAGCAACACGAGTGAATCTCCAAGACATGCTCAGGGTGAAAAAAAAGTCATATACAGAAGAGCACATCGTCTAATTCCACTTAGACAACAGGCCAACTAAAATATGGTAGAAAAGTATCAGAATAATGGATGCTTCTAAGGGTGGAAGGTGCAAATTAACTGGGAGGGTTTCTAAGGGGATGGTAACATTTTATATCTTAATAGGGTCGGCATTACACCAGTCTATCCATTTGTCAAACTTTAGGCACTGTACATTAACACTTTTAAAATTTGTTGAAATTTTTGAAATTACCAAATTATTGGTAAATTTTACCTTGAGGGGGGAAAAAAATCTCTGAATGAGTGTTCAACTCTAGTTAATGAAATGCATGCTGAAGTATTTAGAGATAGACTGATTTTTACAATTCACTTTGAAGTGCATGGAAAAATAAAATGGATGGATGTATAGATAGATTTATAGATGAATAGATATGTGAAAAAGTGAGTATATTAAAATGGTAGAATTTAGATAATGGGTCCTATGTAAAATTTGGTTAACTTCACTGCATATTTGAAAATTCTCATAATAAAATGTTAAAAAATAGACAAAAATCAATAAATGATAAAGTTCAGTACTACTTATCATACCTTCTCTAATCCCAATGTAATAAAATTAAAAATAATACCATCAGAATCAAAATTGCAGAATATCTAGAAGATAACAATAATGTAAATGTTATATTTAAAAACTCTTGGCAAACAAGAAGAACAAATTCAAATAAATTAATATAAACAATCTAATAAGTTTGAAAAAGACTATTAATAGCAAAAATATGAGGAAAGCAGAAGGAAGAAATCAACATTATAAAATCAGGAAATAACAACCAGATAAGAGCAAGGAAAAACAAATTAAATAATAAGCCCATTATCTACTTTTATAAACAAAAACTAACCAATCAACCTTCAGCTAGCATACCTAATTAAAGGAAAAATCCCCCAAACAACAATAAAAAATCTAAATGAGAGTAAAAATAACCATACTTATATATTGGAAATTGCAGTAATAAAAATTAAATACTTCACTCTATTCTATTCTAAACATTTGAATATTTGAATTATAAAAATCTGTTGGGTTCAGAAAATATAAACCATATTTGAAATTTAAAAAATAGGAAATTCAGATCATAGTAGAAAAAAATGAGCAAAGGGTCAATATCCACTTCCTAAAATGGTACCAGATGAACACAATTTCACAAATCACTCACATAATGTAACCAAATTAGCAGTTACTCAAATAAATAACCTCAGTAATATTTTACTTATTGCAGAGAGTATAACAGAAAGAAAATAGGCTTCCTACTTTTCATGGACCAGTGCCTCTGGATTTGTCAGTCAACTTTGTAACCTTCTGCATTGACTGAGGCATTTTCTATTCACCAAGCCAACCACTTCTGCTATAGAAACCAGAAATGGCACTCATTTTCCCAGCCTCTTTTGCAGCTAGAGCTGGTATAAAACCTAAATTCTGGGGCTGCTGGGGAGCTCAGTCGGTTAAGTGTCTGCCTTCGGCTCAGGTCATGATCCAAGGCTCCTGGGATCTAGCCTCACACTGGGCTCCCTTCTCAATGGGGAGTCTGCTTCTCCCTCTGCCCCTGGCCCCCACTTGGCCCCCACTCATGCTCTCTCTCACTCTCTCAAATAAATAAATAAAAATCTTTAAAAAAATATCCCAGATTGACGCACAATAAAACACTGGAAACAAAGCTGATAGAAATATCTTAGTATCTTCTAAGACTATAGATTTATCTCACATACAAGTACCAATGTTAATGTAAAATCATTTAATATAATCTAGCAGCTTATAAAAGGAATAATTCATCATGACTCAGAGGGGTTTTCCCAAAGATTTCTCAGTTAGGAAATCAGCTATAATTGATATAATTAAAAGGTCAAAGGAAATAAACCATTTAATCATCACTATAGATGCCAAAAAGACATGTGATAAAATTAAACATCCATTACTGATTCAAAATAAAATCTTCATAATCTTCATAAAAATTGAAGGATATATTTTTTTAGCATAATGAAACATATATTTTTCACACTCAAATTGCATCATACCTAACAGTAAAACTATATTCATACTCTCACTAACATCAGAAACAAGATAAACATGCACACTATCTTAATTATTACCATAATTTTTGAAGAACTGGACAAAGTAGTTAGAAAAAAGAAGAGGGGCCCTTGGGCAGCTCAGTTGGTTAAACATCAGACTCCTGATTTTGCTCAAGTCATGATCTCTGGGTCCTGGGATAGAGCCCCATGTTAGGCTCTGAGCTCATTGACAAGCCTGCTTCAGCATTCTCTCTCCCTGTGTCCCTTCTCTGGCTCTCTCTCACTCTCTCTAAAATAAATAAATCTTAAAAAAAGAAAAAAAAATCATGAAAATTGAAGAACAAGTGATAAAATATCATTTATTTCAGATGGTAAGTTTGTATGTCTGTAAACTCAAGGGTATCAACTGATAATTGTAAATAAAAATAATTAAGGTGGCTACAAATTAATTTTCAAATATCATCAACAAGCTTTCCTACAATGACTTTATAACCTATTAGGAAAATATAGTAAAAGAAAAGATTTGATTTACAATAGCAACAACAAAAATATCTAGGAATAAACTTTAAAATGTAGAATTAAGGGCACCTGAGGGGCTCAGTTGGTTAAGCAGCTGCCTTTAGCTCAGGTCACGATCCCAGAGTCCTGGGATTCAGTACCATATCGGGCTACCTGCTTCTCCCTCTCCCTCTGTCTGCTGCTCCTACTTGTTCTCTCTCTTTCTGTCAAATAAATAAGGAACTCTTAAAAAAAAGTGTAGAATTCTATTGCCAGTGAGACATAAAGTAGAATAAATAAAACCTTATAAATAAATAAATAAGACAACTAAATTTCAATTTCCTTAAAATTGAAATTTTTTCCAAAAAAAATTCTTTCAACCAATTGGCCAATATCTATCAATATTTTTGATGTATTACATCCTTTGGCTTTCCAATTTCATACCTAGGAATTTTTCCTACAGCTATATTCACATAGATGAAGAAAGTACTTGTGATAGAATATTACTCGCAGCATTACTTATAATATTAAAAGACTAGAAACGATATAAAATTTATAAATATGTAACGACTAAAAACTGATCACAGATTCACATGATGAAATACCATGCAGCTACTCTAAAGGAAGTGAGAGGATGTATTAAAGAACTAGTTCCAAGGCATATTTTGTGGTAATAAAAGTATGGTGCAACACAGTAGCGATAGTGTTCTCGCATTTGATAAAAATAAAAAAAAGTACACACAGATAAAATAAAAATCAGGTAAGAAAATAAAATGAAGTGATGGTCTCCTGCTAATTTTCTGTGGTTTATAAAAAATATTTGTCATGCTTTTAATCTTATCTATTAAAAGTGTTTCTGATTTTTTCCCTCCCAAGTGCTCTCAGAGTAGTTATATCATATTTATCTAGAGTATATTTGTAGTAATCATTGCTGATTTTAGGCACTTTTTAAATTTAGCACTTTTCTAATTCCACCTTTATAAATAAATAAATAAATGTCTCAGCATTTCCTATTATATATAAGCTGTATAGTTTTTCTTCATCTACGTGCATTGTTTTAAATTTATTTTTTAAATGCACTCTTTTATTTTCTAATTTGGTTATTTACTTCCAGTAGAGACATCCTAGGAATTTGTTAAGCTGATATAAACTTTAGAAAGCATTTTTGATGGGAGGACTCTGTCCCATAGAGATTAAAAGCATTCTCAAAGATTTCATGCTACTTTGTACCAGAGGCTGCTAGAATGCCTCATCTCTGACAGCAAGCAGTCAAGGGTTCTCTACAGTACGAAAGTCTTTCAGTTAGATTCCACTGGCATGAGTTGCCTGATTAGCTAAAACTAAACTGTGATTTGGTGAGAAGACAAAAATTAATCATTTAGTATAAATTAATTTTCAGAGATTTTGTGGCCAAAGTAATCACCCATTGTGTAGTTTATACCTGGGCTAACCAGGGTGATTTTTGCAGTGAGAATATAATATAATATAATATAATATAATATAATATAATATAATATAATATAAATACTATTATGTCATGATATAAACATCCTGAAAAAAATTAGGAAAAGTGTTCTGGTAGGACTCTATTAAATAAATCCTTATGTAAATGCTCTACTTTTTTTCCCTCAGAGGGTTTATATTTCTGTTTAAATAGAATGTTTAAAAAATAGACCTCTAAAGCTTCCTCTAAAAACTTAACAGGGCCTAAAGCTTATTTTGTAATTAACAACAAGAAGCTCATGCCCTTGTCTCTGAGCACATGATAAAGAGCACACAGACTCATGGGTCCCAGGGTTCTGGTTCAAATCCCAGTTCTGCCACTTAATGTTTGTGTGACTTTAGACAAATAAGGTGGTCACTCTATGCCTCAGTGTCCTTATCTGTAAAATGTGTATGATAATATCACCTATCTCTATGAGTTGTTCTAGAAATCAAATGAGTTAATATGAGGAAGCTTATAGGAGGACCCATTAGACAGTAAGCCTAAGTAAAGGTGAGCTATTATTATGCAGAGACTTGGCTGTGCTCTTGACATTACCCAACAACCAGAGAGGTCTCTAGTGGTCCAGATTCTTCCTTCTTTAATAAAGATTTATTGAG
This sequence comes from Procyon lotor, assembly GCA_028646535.1. NCBI lineage: Eukaryota > Metazoa > Chordata > Mammalia > Carnivora > Procyonidae > Procyon > Procyon lotor. The sequence continues at coordinate 38,626,160 of CM053618.1, read as the reverse complement.
CTCCTACTTGTTTCCATATACTTAAACCACTCTTGGGACAAATGTCTGTGAGGATAACCAGTTTTGTAGTCTTCCTCACCTCCAACATATGTACATTCTTTATCTTTGCTCAGTACCCTTGGTTACGTGGACTGAATTAATTTTTGAAGGCCTTTTGATAAAATTGCTCAGCATCATCTTGATTTCCTTTCTCGTCCATGACTGTGAATTTGGGAAATCGCAAGCTTGGACTGGATATATGGTCCTTGAGCAAGGAACAAAGAAAACGCATAACCACTACATTTCTCACTCCACAACCTTAAATCCTTTTCGATCCTATTACCCAAAATAATTTTTAGAGCACAGCAATAAAATATGAAAGTAAAAATAAATAATATCTTATGTGGCCCTACACCAAAGTTGACTTACTGTGAAGATAACGAAGTTTAAGCTTCAGTGTCCCTCACTCATATAGGCTCCTCCTAAGACACAGAGAGAAACCCCAAGTTTATACAGCTTGCTTATTTTCTACTCAAAAAATATTTAAGGTTAGTCCCTACACATGATAAGTTGACATTCTCAGAAACCTCACCATTCATTTCAAAAGAAATTTGGTACATTTCCCCATATTATATAATAATTCTAGAAAATTTACATGAGATTACCGATAATGAGAATTATATACACTACTTAATACAGCAAGAGGAGAGTTACTATAGGAAAGCCTGATGTAATCCCCAAATCAATATTACACGGTATGAGTTTCCTAGAATCTCTTCCATGTGAGACTCTGGAAGTATTAGAAGCTGCTTCTTAGAGTGAGTGCACCTGCCACATAGTCCCATGAATGCAGAGGGATGCTGAACACTAAGGACATTAGAAAACACTCAGAGAGCGCCTCACCCACGGCTTGCATGCAAAAAGAGTAAGATAGATTTTTATCTGTGATGAACATTAATAACTTCTGAATACAATACACATAAATATAAAATCACCTAAGATTTAAACTGTTGACTCTGTGCAAGGCACTGTTCTAGGTATTTCATGTGTATCATTGTATTTTTATCCATACTTACAGAGGAGAGAACTAAAAAACAGAGAAGTTATATATTTTTCAAAGGCCAGACAACAAGAAATTAGCAGCACCTAAATTCAGAGCCCACACTCTTAACCATATAGGGTCCTGCTGCTAGGTACCTAATTTTGTAGAATTGGAAAAACAACGATGTAAATAATTCACTAGGTATGTGGCCTTGCTCTCTGAGGCCCGGTATTATCACCAATAGAACGCACTTTAAAATATGCATCCGTTGGATCTACTGTATGAAGATGAAATTATGCTCTACACTATACCTCACCTCAAATACATATTCAATAAATGGTATAATAGGGGGTGCTTGGTTGGCTCAGTCAGTGGAGCATGTGACTCTTGATCTTGGGGTCATTAGTTCAAGATCCACATTGGACATGGAGCCTACTTAAAAATAAATAAGTAAATAAATGAATAGTATAATGAAATTAATAATTACACAGTGTTCATTAAAGCACTATGATCCTGACTAACTTATTTAAACTATTTTAAATTGGGGCACCTGGGTAGCTCAGTGGGTTAAAGTGTCTGCCTTCAGCTCAGGTCATGATCTCAGGTTCCTGGGATCCAACCCTGGGTCAGGCTCTCTGCTCAGCAGGGAGCCTGCTTCCCGTTCTCTATGCCTGCCTCTCTGCCTACTTGTGATCACTCTCTCTCTGTCTAATAAATAAATAAAATCTTAAAAAATACAAGTTATTTTAAATTGCTGGAACACAGTAAACATTTGATACTCTATATTTTCCTCTATCAACAATTAAGAGCCTAGAGAAGAGTGATGACTTTATGGCGATAATGTTTTAAGTGTCTTCTATGAAACAGTGTGAAAGAAGGAATTATGTTTGTGACTTAAGTTGATAGCTTTCTATGTCTTCTTACTACATAACTTCTTACTATAAAGTTCAAAATCTTTGTATTAAAATGGCCACATATGTTTTAATTGCTCATTTATTCATAACACAGTTCACCAGAGAACAAAGGTGCATTATCATCTGCATAAACACCCTCTCTGACCAACCTGTAATTGTCAGTTGATGAAACTTATTCAAGGTCTTTATATACCTTACTTCAATTTGTAAATATATGCATTTCTTCCTTACTAGTTTACCTTCTACCTTCCCCTCTGTAATATAAGCATGGCCCTAACTTTTGGTAATAAGTGATAATCAAACAGATGACTAAGTGAACATGTTTCCAAGAATAAATACAGAAGAATAAAAGCCATATATAATCTCTTATTTGCCAAACATCTGTTGAGTAATTACAAAGAGCCAGAGGTTTACAACCACCCACTTCCCACTGGCATGTTTATTCATAAAAGCAGTCCTTTACTCTCTGACTGATTTGCTTGGTTTAAAACCAAGCTCTAAATTTTGACTCAGATAAAAGCTTTGTATCTCCTATGCAACATCTTATAAATATTTTGTGAAAATATATACAGCAATCAAAAAGAACAGATATTGCATATAATGAAGTAATATAAAATAGATAACAAGATTTAGCTTAATGTGTCAGGATTACTTGAAGTTAAATTTTGAGAATGGCTAATAAATGGCCTAGTAAATATGAAATGCACCCATTTTGTCACTTTATCATTTTCGTTTTCCTAAATTATTTTTTACATAACAAAAATTGGTAAGGAAGTTGGGGGTGGACGTGTACTTTAAATAGATTTTTTCCATTTGCTTCTAAAATAGATTACATGCATCACTTATAAGTGAAAACAGCTGATTTATAGAGCAAGTTTTTGCTTAAATGCCAAGTGAAGGGTGTAAATTTAAAAGCAGTATTTGCAACTCTTCAAATAATACCAAAAGGGAATCAAGTTAAACCACAAAAAGGAGATGTGTTTTAGACTGTTGAACATCATATACCCTATGATTATCTTTACAGAAGATAAAATTTTTTACAACAGCCAGCAGCCCAAGGATTGATCTGAGAATAGTCAAAGTCTAAAATTAAAAAGATGAAAATGGAACAGTGGAAATGCAAAGGCATGTAAAGTCTCAATGGCAGGGCACAATAATAACCAGATTGAATTTGAAGTAAAGGATATCAGAAAGCCTAAATGTATTGGATTTAGATACCTTCTGATAATTCAAAGAAGTCCACATATTTTATTTATCTTCATTACCAGCTTATGAGTAGAGGAAGAACTAAGGACTAACAAAGATTTGTCCAAGGTTGTAAGGCCAGTCTCTAAAATTAAATGCTCCTTTCATTAAATTGTGTTGAAATAATGAGGGGGTCATTATTAAGAAGTTTTAAATACTTTAGATCACATCAAATTAGACTATGAAAATAAAGAATACATGATAAGAAGATGGAAGGAAGAAATATAAATATACTGAAAAGAATTGTCTGTGTTAAAGATTAGAAGATAATATTATGAAAAATTATATGCCAACAAATTGGACAGACTAGAAGAAATGGTTAAGTTCCTAGAAACAGTTAACCTTCCAAAACTGAATCAGGAAGAAATAGAAAATTTGAACAAACCAATTACCAGCAATGAAATTCAACCAGTAATCATAAAAACTTCGAATAAACAAAAGTCCAGAACCAGATGGCTTCACAGGTGAATTCTACCAAACATTTAAAGAAGAGTTAATACCTATTCTTAAACTATTCCAAAAAATAGAAGAGGAAGGAAATCTTCCAGTTTTATTCTATGAGACTATCATCACCCTGAGACCAAAACCAAAGACACTACAAAAAAGAGAACTATAGGCCAATACCTCAGATGAATATAGATACAAAAATCCTCAACAAAATATTAGCAAACCGAATCCAATGATACATAAAAAAATTTTGTTCTCACCACAATCAGGTGGGATTTACTTCTGCGATGCAAGGGTGGTTCAATATTTGCAAATCAACAAGAAAGAATAAAAACCATATGGTCATTTTAATTGATGTAGAAAAAGCATTTGACAAAGTACAACATCTATTCATGATAAAAGCTCTAGACAAAGTAAGTTTAGATAAGGGAACATACCTTAAGATAATAAAGGCCATATATGAAAAACCCACCCCTAACATCATTCTCAATGGTGAAAAACTGAGACTATTGGGACTTCATCAAGATAAAGCTTCTGTACAGCAAAGGAAAAAAAAATCAATGAAACTAAATGGCAACCTATGGAATGGGAGAAGATATTTGCAAATGACATATCTGATAAATGGTTAGTATCCAAAGTATGTAAAGAACTTAAAATTAAGTCAACACCCAAAACCCAAACAATCTAACTTAAAAATGGCAGAAGACACAAATAAACATTTTTCCAAAGAACACGTATGGATGTACCCCTGTGTTTATTGCAGTGCTATTTACAATAGCCAAGATATGGGAGCAGCTCAAGTGTTCATCAATAGATGAATGGATAAAGAAGGTGTTGTGTGTATATATTACTCAGCCATAAAAGAATAAACTCTCTTGCCATTTACAACAACATGGATGGATCTAGAGGGTATAATGCTAAGTGAAATGAGTCACACAGAGAAAGATAAATACCATATGATTTCACCCATAAGTGGAATTTAAGACATAAAACAGGGGCACCTGGGTGGCTCAGTCAGATAAGCATTTGTCTTCAGCTCAGGTCATGATGCCAGGTTCCTGGGATCGAGCCCTGTATCAGACTCCTGGCTCAGTGGGCAGCCTGCTTCTCCCTCTCCTTCTGCTGCTCCCCCTGCTTGTGCTCTCTCACTTTCTCTCTGTCAAATAAAAGAATAAAATCCTTAAAAAAAAAAAAAGGAACAAAACAAATTAAAAATAGACAAACAAAAAAAACCTCTTTAACACTAGAGAACAAACCGATGGTTACCAAAGGGGAGATGGGGGGGGATGGGTGAAATAGGTGAAGGGGATTAAGAGTACACTTACTGTGATGATCACTGAGTAATGTATAGAATTGTTTAATCATTATATTGTACACCTGAAACTAATATAACTAATATAACACTGTATGTTAATTATACTGGAATTTAAAAAGTTCCAGTATATATGTATGTGTATTCAGTGAGTGGAGCCATTCAAGTCCCTTACTGTGAAAAATTATCCTTGTAGCCCAATAAAGATGTAATTGCCTTCACCCCCCCAAAAAAGAAAAAGAAAAATAATTGCCTATGAAGAAGAATAGAAGAATTTCTATGAAGAAAGTTAGGCATTCATTAGATTAATGCTAATGTATCCAACAGAACATAATATACAATTCAAACTCTTTTGATGATATTTAATTTTTAAATAAATTTTTATTAAATACTTGTTTATCATAAAAGTAATATGTGTTTGTTTAGAAATATTTTAAAAGATTAGCAAAAAGATAAAAATTAAAATTACCTTCAGTAGCGCCACTAAGGGATACTTACTTCTCAAACAAACGTTAAGTGCTCATTGTCTACCATATGTAACACTATCTCGCAGACCTCATCTTCCAAGATCTCCTTGACTCCCTGCCTACCAGGCATACTGGCCTTATTGTTCCTTGAACATTTCTAACTGACCATTTTCTCTCCTTTACAGATATGTATGTAAAAATGTAAAAAAGACTAACAGCTCTTGGAATATAGTGACAACTCAATACATGAACTCTATCAATAGTGTTTATTTTATAACTAAAATTATTATTAATTTTTCAAACAATATTTCTTAATTTTGTTTGCATTTCTTTGTTTCTTAGTGCAAACATTATGATTACTAAGCAATTCTTTTTTTTTTAAGATTTTATTTATTTATTTGACAGGGAGAGAGAATATAAGCAGGTGGAGCAGCAGGCATAGGCAGACAGAGAAGCAGGCTCCCCATGGACCAGGGAACCTGATGTGGGGCTCGATCTCGGAACTCTGGGATCATGACCTGAGTTGAAAGCAGCCGCTTAACCAACTGAGCCACCCAGGTGCCCCATTACTAAACAGTTCTTTATTGAATTAGTTGATCATGGTTTTTGCCTGTATACCTATTGGTATGTTTAGATTTTTTTATTCATTTGTGAGTGTTTTCTATATAAGAAATATTACAATTGGGTGCCTGGGTGGCTCAGTTGGTTAAGGGACTGCCTTCGGCTCAGGTCATGATCCCAGAGTCCCGGGATCGAGTCCTGTGTCAGGCTCCCAGCTCTGAGGTGAGTCTGTTTCTCCCTCTGACCTTCTCCCCTCTCGTGTTCTCTATCTCTCTCAAATAAATAAATAAAATATTAAAAAAAAGAAATATAATTATCTGACAAAATTTCCTTAGCCTAATTTTTCTTTTAATTTTTTGTTGCGGGCATTTAAAAAATATGTTGAATATTTAAAATTATTTTATCAAGTTAACATGTTTTTCATATAAACTTTGTTTTGACCATCACATATTCTTATTCATTTGTTCAAACAATATTTTGAGGGGCGCCTGGGTGACTTCAGTGGGTTAAAGCCTCTGCCTTCCGCTCAGGTCATGATCTCAGGGTCCTGGGATCCAGCCCTGCATGGGGCTCTCTGCTCAGCAGGGAGGCTGCTTCCCTCCCTCTCTCTGTTTGCCTCTCTGCCTACTTGTGATCTCTCTCTGCCAAATAAATAAATAAAATCTTTTAAAAAAAAATACTTTGAGCACAGACCATGAATTGGGTACATGTATTAAGATGTTAGAGATACAGCAATGAACTGAAGAGAGAAGGATGATACTCTTACGATGAGTATATCTGAGAGAGGAAGACAATAAGCAACTAAGTAAATTTTAAAAATTAGATCATAAAGGGGCGCCTGGGTGGCTCAGTGGGTTAAAGCCTCTGCCTTCGGCTCAGGTCATGATCTCAGGGTCCTGGGATCGAGCCCCGCATCGGGCTCTCTGCTCAGCAGGGAGGGCGCGTCCCCCCCCCCCCCCCCCCCCCCCCCCCGCCTTCCTCTCTGCCTACTTGTGATCTCTCTCTCTGTGTCAAATAAATAAATCTTAAAAAAAAAAAAATTAGATCATAAAAAGTACAATGAAGAAAAACAAGAATATATAATGGAGAAGGTAACTGGGGGTACAATATTTGAGCTGATAGCTGAGAATTAAAAAAAAACCCCAAAACTCAGCCATATAGAGGAAAACCACTTTGGGTAAATAACAGCAAATGCAAAGGCCTTTGGGCAACAAAAAGTTAGATGTGGTTAAGACACAAAACCAGTGTGACTGGATCATAGTGAGGGAGAAAGAGTTTATAGGTGACTGTAAAGAGTTTAGATTTTATTTCAAGAGTAATGAGGAGCTATGACTTATCAGATGGGACATGATGGTTATCATCACTTTTAAGACTATATGTTTGGGGGTGCCTGGATGGCTCAGTCATTAAGCATCTGCTTTCGTCTCAGGTCATGATCCCCGGGTTTTGGGATTGAGCCCTGCATCAGGCTCCCTGCTCGGCGGGAAGCCTGCTTTTCCCGCTACCCTCTCCTCTGCTTGTGTTCCCTCTCTCGCTGTGTTTCTCTCTGTCAAATAAATAAAATCTTCAAAAAAAAAAAAAAAGACTATACATTTAAAAACAAGGAATAGTAAAATCGATGTATGTTTAGCTCAACTGCATATGGGTAGCTGTCAGAACTCATTTAGCAAGAAATCCATGGATAGGGCAAACTCTAAGGGAAATCAACCAGGACTCTATCTCAATAATGCCATCAAGGACCCAGGTTCTTCTTAACCTTCCTTTGTTATATCATTGATATACATTGACCTGCACAGGATGGTAGAATCAGTTCCAGGTATCACACAGCTAGATGACTCCCCCAGTGTCTGCCATAACCACTGCATTTTAAAAAGAGCCTTAAAAACGTAGATTCCCTTGATTTGGAAATTCCAACTTTCAGAAATAATTGCAAGATGAAACAAAGGTCATCTTATTTTTTTTTTTTAGGTCATCTCATTTTTAACTTTGATTTCACAAAAGATAGATTCACCCATTTATTCAACAAAAGATTTATTGATCACTAGTAGCACTGTTCTACACATTAGGAATATAACAGTAAAAAAGCAGACAAACACCTATATCCGTAAAGTTCACATACTTGGTCAGGGAGAAAGACAGTAAACAAAATATAAAATATATTTTATAGTTTTATAAATATATAAAATTATATATATAATATATATATAAATAAAATTTTATATAAAATTTTATAAATATATAAAACTATAAAATATAAGTAAAATATGTAACATGTGAGATGTAGATTAATGCTAACAATAACTCTGGGTGGATTGTAAGCCTGTTAACTCCAATGGAGAATATGAAAAGAAACAACTTGTTATTGAGGATCAATTTGGTTTTTAGGAGGATCAAACGAAAAGATCCAGTTGGAAAAGTCGGTTTGAGATTTGGATTCGATTATGAGGTACAGCTATAGCTTTCAAAGCAAGAAACTGAAGTTCCTATTGAAGCAATTGGAAAGGAAGTAAACCTCCAAGATGAGAGAATAGATTTTCAACAAAGGGAGAAAGAGGCCTTTTGTGAATGCTATCTCTGGATAGGAAAGGAATGAAAGAAGGAACAAATTCTTCAGATATTTGCAAGGGAATCATTGTCCCTGGGGTAAAGAGAGATCTTAGTTAAGAAATGAACATCTGACTTTATTCATCCTGCAACATTCAACCTTGAAGATGTTTGCTAATGATAATAAATAATCAGTAAACAAATATGCATTGCTTCTAGCGAAACAGTCTTGTGGCTCCTGCGGTGGATGATGTTTTCTTATATCACTAAAAATGAGGTGAAACATCTGTGAGGGAAGTAGAATTAATATGTTAACAAATAAAAAAGAAAACCACTACAATCAAAAGCCCTTATTTATAGGCTGAGGTTCCTTTTATTTTTTTAAGTTAATGAACTTTAATTTTTAGAGCAGTTTAAGGTCATAGCAAAATTGAGCAGAAAGCACAGAGTTCCCATATACCCCCTGTCTCTACACACACACACATACACACACACACACACACACACACACACTCACTCTCTTTCTCGCTCTCTCTCTCTCCTCCACTATCAACATCCCTTGCTAGAATAGTACATTTGTTACAGTTGAAGAACCTACACTGAGACATCTTTATCATCCAAAGCACATGGTTTACATTAGGATTCATTTTGGTATTGAAGGTTCTACGGATTTTGACAAATGTATAATGAACGACACGTATCCACCATTGAAGTACTACACAGAATAGTTAAACTACCTTGAAAATCCTTCATGCTCTGCTTATTCATCCCTACCTCTCCCTTAACCCCTGGCAACCACTACTCTTTTACTGTTTCCATAATTTTGCCTTTTCCAGAACATCAGCTACTTCAATCATACAGTATATAACCTTGTCAGATCAGTTTCTTTTTTTTTTTTTAAGATTTTATTTATTTATTTGACAGAGAGAGACAGATCACAAGTAGGCAGAGAGAGAGGGGGAAACGAGCTTCCTGCTGAGCAGAGAGCCCGATGCGGGGCTCTATCCCAGGACCCTGGGATCATGACCTGAGCTGAAGGCAGACTCTTTTTTTTTTTTTAAAGATTTTATTTATTTATTTGACAGAGAGAGAGATCACAAGTAGGCAGAGAGGCAGGCAGAGAGAGAGGGGGAAGCAGGCTCCCTGCTGAGCAGAGAGCCCGATGCGGGGCTCTATCCCAGTACCCTGAGATCATGACCTGAGCCGAAGGCAGAGGCTTTAATCCACTGAACCACCCAGGTGCCCCAATCAGTTTCTTTAACATAATATGCATTTAAATTTTCTCCACAGCTTTTCATGGCTTCATAGCTTACCTCTTTTTAGCAGTGAATAATAGTCTATGGTCTGGAAGTATCATCCAATTACTGAAGGACATCTTAATTACTTCCAAGTTTTGGCAGTTATGAATAAAGCTGCCATAGGCATCTGCATATAATTTTTGGGTGGGCCCAAGTTTTTAGTTCAATTTGGCAAATGCCAAGGAGTATGATTACTGGATCATATGGTAAGGGTATGTTTAGTTTTCTAAGAAACTGTCAAACTGTCTTCCAAAGTGGCTGTACCATTTTGCATTCCCACCAGCAATGTATAAGAGTTCCTGTGGCACCAGATCCTTGTCATTTGGTGGACAACAAAATGGACAACATTTGGTGTTGTCAGGATTCTAGACTTTAGCCATTGTAATACATGTGTGCGGGTAATCTCATTGTTGCTTCGATTTGCATTTCTCTGATAGCATATGATGTGGAACGTCTTTTCACATGCTTATTTGCCATCTGAATATCTTCTTTGGTGAGGAATCTGTTCAGGTTTTTTACTCATATTTTGAACAGGTTATTTGTTTTCATATTGTTGATTTTTAAGACTCCTTATTTTGGATAACAGTCCTTTATCAGATGCGTCTTTTGGCAATTATTTTCTCCTAGTCTGTGGCTTTTCTTCTCATTCTTCTGACAGTGTCTTTTGCAAAGCGGAAGTTTTTAATTTTAGTAAAGCCCTGATTATCAATTATTTTATTGATTTTAAAACAACCAGCTTTTGGTTGCATTGACTTTCTCTGTTGATTTCTAGTTTTCAATTTCATTGATTTCTGCTCTAATATACATTATTCCTTTTCACCCGCTTACTTTAGATTTAATTTGCTCTTCTTTTTAGTTTCCTAAGGTAGAAATTTAGGTTATTAATTTTAGGTCTTCCTTCTTTTGTAATATATGCGATCAATGCTATATATTTCCCTTTAAGCACCGCTTTCGCTGACTCTCACGAGTTTTAGATTGTATTTTCATCTTCATTTCCTCCAAGATATTTTTGAATTTCTCTTGGTATTTCTCTTTTGACTCATGTGTTATTTAGAAGTAAGTTGTGTAATCTCCAAGTATTTGGGGATTTTCCAGTTATCTTTTATTGATTTCTGGTTTAATTCCATTATGGTGCGACAGCATACATTGTATGATTTATATTGTTCTAAATTTGTTAAGGTGTGTTTTTTAAAAAATTTTTTATTTGAGAGAGATACAGAGAGCACATGCTAGGGAGAGTCTGAGGGGCAGAGAGAGAGGGGGAAGCAGGCTCCCCACTGAGCAGGAAGCCTGACCCAACCCACTATACAGGGCTCCATCCCAGGACCCCGGATCATGACCTGAGCCAAAGGCAGATGCTTAACTGACTGAGCTTCCCCCCTGCAGACACCCCTGTTAAGGTGTTTCTTTATGGCCCAGAATACAGTCTATTTTTGTGTATTTTTCATTTGACCATGAGAGGAATGTGTATCTTATGTTGTTGTTGGATAAAGGAGTCTATAGATGTCAATTATATTCAGTTGATTGATGGTACTATTTTCAGCTCTGTTCTTACTGATTTTCTATCTACTGGCAGCTCTACTCTTACTGATTTTTTATCTATTGAATGTCTGTTTTTGACAGAAGAGTGTTAAAGTTTCCAACTATAATAATGGATTCATCTATTTCTCCTTGCAGTTCTATCAGTTTTTGCCTCATGTATTTTGATGCTGTGTCGTTAGGTGCATACACATTAAGGACTGTTATATCTTATATAATTGACTCCTTTACATTATGTAATGTGCCTCTCTGTCCATGATAATTTTCCATGCTCTGAAATTTGCTGTGTCTGAAATTCACTACATTCTCCTAATTAGCATTAGCATGCTATATCTTTCTCCATCCCTTTACTTTTTTTTTTTAATCCCTTTACTTTTAGCCTGTATGTGTGTCTTTATATTTAAGGTGGGTTCCTTATAAAAATCATATAGTTTGGTCTTCTTTTTTGATCCACTCTGATAATCTCTGTCTTTGTTGTTTAAAGTAATTATTGATGTAGCTAAATTAATATATACCATATTTGTTACTGTTTCCTATTGCCTTTGTTTTGTGTTCTTATATTTGTCTTCCACTCTTTTTTCTGCTAATTGTGATTTTATTTTTTATTTTTAAAAAAGATTTTATTTATTTATTTATTTGACAGAGAGAGCGAGAGAGCACAAGCAGGGGGAGCAGTAGAAGGAGAGGGAGAAGCAGGCACCCTGACTGATCTCAGGACCCTTGTATCATGACCTGAGCTGAAGGCAGGCTTTTAATTGACTGAGCCACCCAGGCATCCCTAATGGTGATTTTAATTGAGAATTGTAGAGGATTCTATTTCCCCCTCCTAATGTATCAATTATGCTTCCTAAAAAAAGTTTTAGTGGTTACCCTAGAATGTGCCATATGTGTTTACAACTAATCCAACTCCATTTTCAAAATATCATTATACCATTTCATGGGTAGTACAAGTGCTTCATAATAACAAAATATTCCTAATTTCTCCCTCTTGTCTCTTATATTATTGCTGTCATTTATTTCACTTGTACATAAGCGCTGATCTTCAAAAACATCTTTGTTATTATTTTGAACAAACTGTTACCTGTTAGATCCATTAACAATAAGAAAAACAAAAGTTTTTTATTTTATCCCCAATTACTCCTTCTCTAATGCTCTTCCTTTCTTTATGTAGATTTTTATGTAGATCTGAGTTTCCGACTTAACATTTCCCTTTTTTCTGGGAAACATCTTTTAACATTTCTTGGAAGGCAGACCTATTGGCCACAAATTCCATTTAAATTTTCTTTGTCTGAGAATTTTTTCTTCTTCACTTTTGAAGGATAATTTCTCAGGGTACAGAATTCTAGGTTGGTGATTTTTGTTTGTTTGCTTGACCCCTTAAATATTTTCCTGCATTCCCTTCTTGTTTACATGGTTTCCAAGGAGAAGTAGAAAGTAATTCTTAACTTTGTTCCTCTAAATGAAGGTGTCTTTTCCTCTAGCTTCTTTCAAGACTTTTTCTCTTTTATTTTCTTCAGTCAATGATATGTGTAGGTGCAGTTTGATTGGCACTTTCCTACTTGGTGTTCTCTGTCTGAGTTTCCTGGCTCTGTGGCTTGGTGTCTGACATTAATTTTGGGAAAATAGTCCCATTATGCTTATGGTACACAATTTTTTGCAGTTGTCTCACAGTTCTTGGATATTCTGTGTTTTTTTTTTTTTTTCCCATCGTTTTTTCTCCTTTTGAAGGCTGAGAACTTCTATGATGTATCCTCAAGCTCAGAGATTCCTTTGCTCAGCCATGTCCAGACTACTAATAAGCCCGTCAAAGGCATTCTTCATTTCTGTTGCAGTGTTTTTTGATCTCTAACATTTCTTTATGATTCTTTCTTGGAATTTCTTTCTCTCTGTTTATATTGTCTGTTTCTGCATATTATCTACTTTTCTTTCTTTCTTTTTTTTAAATGAGCACCCTTTGTGTGTTCATCTAGTTTGTTTTAATTTGGTACTCCCAACATCTCTGTTATATCTGAGTCTGGTTCAGATGCTTGCTCTGTCTCTTCAAACTGTGTTTTTTGCCTTTCAGTATGCCTCATAATTTTTTGTTGAAAACTTGACATGGTGTACGGGGTGAAAGGAACCCTGGTAAACAGGACCTCAGCAATGTGGTGGTGAGGTGTGAGGTGAGGAGAAGAGTTCCACAGTCCTATAATTAGGGCTCAGTCTTTTAGTGAACCTATGCCCTTCATTTGTGAGTGTCACAAGTGCTTTTCAGGCCCCCAGTCTCACCTCTTAGGTGGGACGGATGGCCCCAGGGCTGGAGCTGAGTAATTGGATGGATGGAAGGCTAGAGTCAGCTGGAGGTGGGTATTTCCTTTCCCCCAGGTTAGTTTCACTCTGATAACAATCCCAAATCCTAGTTTAGGCTCTGGCTTTGGTGAAATAGTTTTTCTTGAATGCAGACTTTATTGAGAAGAAAGGAATGCTCTGTGTATTTCAAAATGGTTACTTTTCCCCTTTCCCTATCAATCTCCCAATGGTTCTCAAGGGGTTTTGTTTGTTTGTTTGTTTTTGTTTTGTTTCTTCTTCAAAAAAAAAAAAAAAACAAAAAACCAAAACTGATATTCACTGTGAGAACCTGGTAGAGTTTTAGGAAGTGAAACAAAAGCATGGGCCTCTTCCTCCGGAATCTTTAACTCTCAGACTTATCCAAATCGAGTCCCCAGAATTTGTCAATTACACCTTGAGTTTTCCAATCTTGGTACTGGTTTCCATGGAGGTTTCTGCCAATGAGTTTTTGCTTTGTTAAACTGGGCTTCTCTGTATGGCCTATCTCTCAAATTTTGAGGGCAACATTTTATCCTGTTGCCTCACTGACCTAAGAGATCCAAGAAGAGTACTGAGCTTTCAGTTTATTCGGGTTTTGATTTGTTGTTACAATGAAGTGGCAACTTTCAAGCTCCTTAACATGGTGGAACAGAGACTGGAAGTCCTAATTCTGATATTTAATTGGTGAGTGTGTTCTCACTGTGCCCACCCCTGTTCACCCTGTTCACACTCCCTGCACTTCTTTAGTACTTTTTGAGATTTCTTACTCTAACACAGGGAATGTGTTCAATCTACCTTGGATCGTCTGAGTACTTATGCTATGCAACTGTGAAAAATGAAGAAGAAATCTAGAAATCTATCAGGGACTTGAGTTATTTGACAAAAATAAGTGAGACCAACTTTTTTTTTGTATAAAACTCAGAAAACCTATGTTATCTGATATATCTTCATTGATTTATGTGACAAGATTTTTTTTTTAATTAAAAAGATATGCTTTAGAGCCTTGAAACTTCTATCTTATATAGCCAGGAATGGGTGCACAACGAGAATTTACTACTAAAAGACTAAAATAGAGGACTTTTGTAAGCAGCATTTCTGTCCACATATAGTCTGTGGCATAACTTTGCTAAAATATCACTTAAGAATAACCCTGGTACAAGATGGCAAAACTCTTTTAGCCAGCATGCCATGAATGAAAAGCCATGGGGCAATCTCCACTCCCTCTGAATGAATCACTAAATCAACCAAAGTAGAAGGGAGGGAAATGGGAAGAGGCTCCATGCCTAAGATAGTGGATCAGAGCATTCTTGCATGTCTGAGTGGTGGAACCCTGCTCAACAATAAGAAATGTCTTTTTCAAAAATGTTAGCTCATTTGGGGTGCGCCTGGGTGGTTCAGTTGGTTAAGTGTCTGCCTTTGGCAAAGGTCATGGTCCCAGGGTCTTGGGATCTAGCCCCCCACACAGCTGGTTCCTTGCTCAGTCGGGAGTCTGCTTCTCCCTCTCCCTCTGTCCCCTCCCCTCATGCTCTCTCTCTAATGAATAAATAAAATCTTTTAAAAAAATGTTAGCTCATTTGGAATTGAAGGTACATTAAAAGTTGTTTTTTTTTTTATTTTCTTTTAACTCATATAAATGGGTTATCACTTCAATTAATATTTCATTCCTTTTCAGTATATTCATGAGTTAAATCTAAAAGGAATACTGCACATGTAGACTTTTGTGGACACTATAACATCAGACACAAAACCTACCTAGCAGTCTTCACAGCATCTAAAGAAAAAGAAGTTGATAGAAATTCAAGTAGCAGAAGGGGGCAGTAAAACTCAACAGAATGCTCTGGCAGATTTTTGATATGCTTTCTTATTTTTCTTTCATCAGAGGATTTCCCAACACATTTTAGAGACTAACTTAAAAAAAAATAAGTCTATACCATAGATATATATATATATATATATAGGTATATATATATATCTGTCTAAAATATACACAGAAACACTAAATGTATATGAAAGTGAGAGCTATGATTTTATGTAATCAAAACCTTATTTTTATTATGTGATATATCAAGGCACATATCAAGGCACATATCACATATGTGATATATCAAGGCATAATCATAGCACTTTTCCACATAAAACAGGTTTAGGCCTTTGGATTTGGTTTGGGACATTTAATATCCCCTCATGACCAGCAACCCCAAATGTACTATCCATTCTATTTCATGGTCTCAGACTTGTCAAAATTATTTAGTAAATCACACCATAATGGTTTTTCCTCAAGCCCATATTTGGACTTCCTTTCTAAACTGTGCCTATCCTTAAAGTCATTTTCTCTTTGAACTCTTTTCTGACTACGTAAGTACCTGGAAGTCTCTCCACTCTACCATGTCATTGAAATTACAGATTCAACCAAGTAGTTTAAACGAATAGGTTTTCTTCACTGAATTTTCACTGCAAGAGAGATTTCAATTGCTTTACATTCCAAGTAGTTTAAATGTGATTATTCTATACACACTCATTTGTCCTCACCTTTGAATTCAGTCTGTCTGTGAACAAGATATGATACACAGTAAGTATACAATTAAGACCTGATAATGAGGATATCGATGATAATGACTTCAACATGAATTAAGGATTGCATGTAGAATTCAAGGGCAATACCAGAGTTAGAGTGTGGAATCTTACATGACACCTAAAAAAGCTCAGTGTGGTCCTAAATATCACTTTAAAACTTGAGTAGATACCACCTACTGATTTAACAGAAAATTGAATTATTAAAAAAAAATTATGCTCCTGGTTAAAATTTCATGTAAGACTTAGACAATAAATGGGAGTGTCACAAATTGAATGATTAAATATGACTACAGGAGAAAGGCTTCTTGGATGAGATGGAATTTTAGTCATTTGTGTCTCACGTAAAATTAGATAATTTGTACCTTAAGCAAAATGGTAAGGAAAAAAAAAATCCAAGTGAGTCTCTTTTTTCTTTTAAGACTTCTAGAGATTGAGGTATCTAGTCTAGTTTTACCTCAGGTTTCATGCTGTTTTTCCATTAGTGCTAAGACTGTATAGCTTTGAACTTTTTATTCTCCACTTTGATGCTGGTAACTAACTTACTTTCTTGCTTTCTCTTTCTTTTCTTTCCTTCTCCCTTCCTTTCTTCCTTTCTTCTTTTCTTTCTTTTCTTTCTTCTTCCTTTCTTTCTATTTCACCCTCACCACAAAAAAATATTAAATAAAGGCAAAGGATGATGAAATTCAAAATTGTCAAACTCATCCATCTTTGCCATACATTCCACTCAATTCCTCATCAAACTGTGTTCTGAAATGAGAATAGAAAATTTGCACTAATAAGCTCAGACAATTGAAAACTAAAGGCAGGGGCGCCTGGGTGGCTCAGTGGGTTAAAGCCTCTGCCTTTGGCTCAGGTCATGATCTCAGGATCCTGGAATCAAGCCCCGCATAGGGCTCTCTGCTCAGCGGGGAGCCTGCTTTCCTCTCTCTCTGCCTGCCTCTCTGCCTACTTGTGATCTCTGTCTGTCAAATAAATAAATAAAATCTTAAAAAAAAAAAAGTAAATGCGATGTTTGACCCATTGTCATTTTCATCATCTTGGAAAAGTGGGCAGAAATGACTTTAAAAAACCAAACTTTAAAAATCTAGTCTCTTTTTCCTGTATCTCCTCTGAAGGGTTAGTGACCGAAGTGGTGAAAACCACGCAGCAGAGATGGAAATGCATTAAAGCAGACGTTTTGGACATTTAGCATCCCAGCAGATCCTGGGCTCTTTCCCTTCCCTTGATATCAGAGGAGAGGCAACGTTACAGTGGTGATCGCTCAAGTTCAGATGGACTATTTCCAGGATAACTGCTAAGGAGCAGTATTTTGGAGAAGAATTCACATTTTACAGATATGTAAACTGATAATAGCTATAATAGTTCATTCGGCCAAATAAAAAAAGTGTAATGTATGTATGTACTCCATATGCACTAGATTATGGGTCGTCACTAAAATCATGACATTTGAAATACATGACGTGTAAAACAGTCTTTTTTTGGCCCAGTCTGTCCAGACAGTGACTCCTCGGTCCCCCCAAAGACCTGGGGATGAGACATGGGGAGGGCCGCGCAGGGAGATTCCCTGCGCCCTGGGACCTCAGGCCGCTCGGATTCCGGGAGAGGAAGCACAGTATTCTCGCTCTCCGCATTGGGATCCGCGTAGGCACCGGCTCTCTAATGCTCCCGGTCAAAGACTGGGAGAAAGGGAATCTGGTGCAAATCGCACTCTGGAGCTGATAAATTGGGGGAGGAGAATAAGGAGATCCCAGTGGGGAGGGGGCCAATTCGCTTTGCACCCGCCTTGGGGAAGCCGAGAGCAGCTTCCGAGGTTTCCGATTGATTTTCTCATTTCCGTGGGTAAAAAATCCTGCCCTCAACCGGGTCTTACGCAATTACTTAAGTAGACAGGGGGAGGGGGGAGAGTGGTGTGTGGGGGGTTTGGTAAAAAAAAGGCGGAAAGAAACAGTCATGCCGTCACGTGGGCTTAGTTTTTACACATAAAAGGAAGGTTCTCTCCGTTAGCTTTCAGTTGTCAAACAACTTGCAGCGAGAGTCAGGATTACGCTCGGGGACTTCGCACAGCGCCTGCTCCAGCTCCGCAGCCCCGAGCCCAAGTACGGCAACGCCTCCGCCCGCCTGCGCTCCGCCCGCCGCCCAGATGCTTGCCCGCGCCCTGTTGCTCTGCGCCGCCCTGGCGCTCTGCCGTGCAGGTGGGTACCTGGCGCCCCGCAGCGGGGACTCCTTGGTTCCGTAATCCCCGCCGAGGTTCCGCTCTGACCTCCGGAATCCTCCTGGTACTTTGAACAGTCCCGGAAAGGAGACGATGTTTGACTTGGTAGCTTGGACCATTTGAGTCCAGAAGAACCGGGTGGAAACCCCAGTTTTGCCACCTGCTCTGATCATCCTGAGCTGGTTACTTAACCGGTGTGCGTCTCACTTTTCTCATCCGCTGAATAGGAACGGTGATAATAATTTGCAGAATATGTGAAATGTTTGTGTATGGTGCCTACTGTTAGGGAATGGGAGTCATTGTTTTACATATTCTTAGTGTTTTCCTAACCCAGGAAAGCCCAGCTTATTTTTTTAAGATAAGCAAAATATTTTAACAATAAGCTGTTTTTACACCGAAATTTCCCCTAAATTTGGTTAATGTACTAGATACGACCACTTTAGTTATGAAAGCTCTACTCTGAGCTCTTTAAAAATGCTAATTTGAACATCTGAAAAGTTACTAAAGAAAAAACTTAGCAACATCATTTCCCTGGTTGAATATTGTTACCCTTATTTAGAATATGAAGTTGGTATTTCCTTTATTATAATCATTCTGTGCCACAGGTTTAAAAAATTGTTTTCCCATGACTACCTGTATATTTCTTGAATTTATTTATGTGAAGTTGAGCCATACTACGTAAAACAATTAAATATGTATATCAAGGTTAAGAAAGTAAAGAATAACTTACTTACTGTCCTTACTTTTATTGTAGCAAATCCTTGCTGTTCCAACCCCTGTCAAAACCAAGGTGTATGTACGAGCATAGGATTCGACCAGTATATGTGTGACTGCACTCGAACAGGATTCTATGGCGAAAACTGTTCAACACGTAAGTTTGCCCTTGGGTGCCCTTATTTGGACTGGGGGTACATGCAGTTATCACTTTACACTCTAATATCTTGGAATGGGTCCTGTTAATCTTTTTTCCCTGTCTCTTTCTGCAGCTGAACTTCTGACAAGAATAAAATTATTCCTGAAACCCACTCCAAATACAGTGCACTACATACTTACCCACTTCAAGGGAGTCTGGAACATTGTCAATAACATTCCCTTCCTGCGAAATGCAATTATGAAATATGTGTTGACATGTAAGTACAAGTCTTTTTCTAAGGTTTTCAGTTTCCTCATAGAAAAATGTTCTTTATAAAACTTGATTATTAAGCCTCATCCCAAACTCTTTTTTCCACTTCGTCAGAATAACTTTAAATAGACCTTTTTAGTTTGCCTTCTGTCTTAATGGCTCAAAATACATCTCAGTCCTGCTCAGTTTGGAAAGTTCTGTCTCACAATCAGCATTCTACTTAAATCTTGTACACCTCTTATAAATTCACTGCTCTTGTCAATCCATGAAGGAAGTGTGGTCCTTTATTCAATGTCCGTGGACCACAGGTGTAGGATTGCACCTAGTAATCTAGTTAATCTGGATTTGGGTCAGCAAGAAAATAACTTTATTACTAAAGCATGTATCTTGCCCAGACATTCCTTCATAGGCCTCTTAAGTGGTAGGTGGATGATTATTTGAAAAATCAAGATGACCAGATCATGTTTTATATAAAAGTATGTATACTTTATTAAAGATACATGTTAATGAATCATTCTTTCTGTTTTTGTTTTTGTTTTAGTACAAGTGGCAGACTTTGAAGTGTAATTATTTTACACTAGGTTATCTTTGACTGTTGGAATTAAACTCAAGTCTTTCCTGCCACTTTGGACCTTTTACAGTAAAAAGGCACATTGATATGGGCACAAATAAAACAATTTTTTTTTCTTTAAATTTCAGCCAGGTCACATTTGATTGAGAGTCCACCAACTTACAACGTGGACTATGGCTATAAAAGCTGGGAAGCCTTTTCTAATGTCTCCTACTATACCAGAGCTCTTCCCCCTGTGGCTGATGACTGTCCAACACCCATGGGTGTGAAAGGTAAGTATCGGGAGGCAGTCAGAGACTATTCATTGCAGTAGGGACTGGACTGCTACCTAGAAAATTCAGCCTTGAAGTATCATTTATTTGTTAATAAAAGCATATTGTTTTCTCATTTTTCAGGCAAGAAAGTGCTTCCTGATTCTAAAGAGATTGTGGAAAAATTTCTTCTAAGAAGAAAGTTCATTCCTGATCCCCAGGGCACAAATATGATGTTTGCATTCTTTGCCCAGCACTTCACCCATCAGTTTTTCAAGACAGATCATAAGCGAGGGCCAGGTTTCACCAAAGGACTGGGCCATGGGGTAAGACCGAGTTAAAATGAAATTATAGCAAAAATAACTCAGTGCTGTGTGTGTGTGTGTGTGTGTGTGTGTGTGTGTATTTGCTACACCAAATTTACCCTCTCCTTAAAAAATGCTCTATTATTCACTGTTTTAGTAAAAATACACATGCACACACATACGTATAGACATAATATTTGTAATGTGGCTCTTATATTTTTAGTTTAAAATATTAGCCCTGCAAAAAGCAGTCTCTTCAAAAACATTTGTACTCTTGATTATGGTGCTTTAAATATTTTGAGATTTTTGTAGCATTCTTATCTCTTGGAGTTCAATGACAGTTTCAATGTGCCAGTAAGAATTTTAGATCAATAATATATTTTCTGATGCTTATTAAAAGAAATACCATATAGTTATAGGGAAGCATATTATATACTTATAACTCCATACGAGATACTAAATACTTTCAACACGAGACGTAGGTTTGCAGTGTCAGTGGGTAAACAAATTTAGTATTTTGTGGCTTTTGAGAAAAATGTGTTTTATCAAATTATTTAATGATAAATTATAGACACTTTATAGAACTTCAACAGCAACAAATTAAAAATTTTCCATCTTTTCTAGGTGGACTTAAGCCATGTTTATGGGGAAACTTTGGATAGACAGCATAAACTGCGCCTTTTCAAGGATGGAAAAATGAAATATCAGGTTCGTTCTATTTGAATACTAAGAATTAGTTATGACTCATGACTTAGCCATATTTAGAAACTTCTACTGATTAAAATTTAACGTTTTTATTACTACTGTTTTTTAGGTAATTGATGGAGAGGTGTATCCTCCCACAGTCAAAGATACTCAGGTGGAGATGATTTACCCACCCCACGTTCCTGAACACCTGCGGTTTGCTGTGGGCCAGGAAGTCTTCGGGCTGGTGCCTGGTCTGATGATGTACGCCACAATCTGGCTGCGGGAACATAACAGAGTGTGTGATGTGCTGAAACAGGAGCACCCAGAGTGGGATGATGAGCGGCTGTTCCAGACGAGCAGGCTCATATTGATAGGTAAGCAAGAGGAGAAAATAATTTAAATCCCTCCTCTACAGAGAAAACGAACTTGTTACTACCTGTGATATGTTTTAAGAAAGTGGTGAATGTAAATTCACATGCTCCATATTAATTCAATCCTTGAGCATGATTGGTAATATAAATACCTTTGTTGTGATAGTATAAAGGACAAAGTAGAAGTGAATGAATAGCGGGTTCACAAAGTTGCATTTCAGTTGCATGAAAGTTGGCAATCAGAGAATTAATTGCTCTAAATTTTTTAATTTTGTGTAAATAGGAGAAACCATTAAGATTGTGATTGAAGACTATGTACAGCACTTGAGTGGCTATCACTTCAAGCTGAAGTTTGACCCAGAGCTGCTTTTCAACCAACAATTCCAGTACCAAAACCGTATTGCTGCTGAGTTTAACACGCTCTACCACTGGCATCCCCTTCTGCCTGACATCTTGCAAATAGATGACCAGGAGTACAATTTCCAACAGTTTGTCTACAACAACTCTATATTGCTGGAACATGGGCTTACCCAGTTTGTGGAATCATTCAGCAGGCAAATTGCTGGCAGGGTAAGCCTTGTTACTGAAAAACAAAACAAAGGACTACTCAGTAACTAGAATTTCCACCATCACAATGATTTTTCTTAAACTTACTGAAAGAGTAATATTTTGCTAGTCAATTCTCTTGAAAATAGAAGTCTACCATTTTTTTTTAAGTCTAAATTTTAAAAGGTCTAAACTTGTAGTCTACAGCTATCAAATAGCGATATGTAGTCATGGCTTAAAAATATCTAATATGTAGATTATAGAAATATTTCTAACTTGGATAGTTTAGGTGTCAGCTGGGAACATCAGTTGTATGTACTCTACCCAAGGAATGAGTGCTTTTAAAGTAATCATCATTAAGATGCCTAAAAATAGTGTTCTATGATTTATTTTCCACAGGTTGCTGGTGGTAGGAATGTTCCAGCTGCAGTACAACAAGTAGCAAAGGCCTCAATTGACCAGAGCAGACAGATGAAATACCAGTCTCTGAATGAGTACCGCAAACGCTTTCGGCTGAAGCCCTATGCATCATTCGAAGAACTTACAGGTGAGAGAAACTTCTTTGAAGAATCAAGGGTCAAATGGAAACAGAAGAGAAGTTGAAAGGGAATTGAGCAAAGGGTTAAAACTTTTTTTTTGGTAAAGTTTTTTACATTGGTTCTGTATCTGTCTTTGTCACCTTCACAGGAGAGAAGGAAATGGCTGCGGGGTTAGAGGCCCTTTATGGTGATATTGATGCCATGGAGCTGTATCCTGCTCTCTTGGTAGAAAAGCCTCGTCCAGATGCCATCTTTGGTGAGACCATGGTAGAAATGGGAGCACCATTCTCCTTGAAAGGACTTATGGGTAATCCCATCTGTTCGCCTGACTACTGGAAGCCTAGCACTTTCGGTGGGGAAGTAGGCTTTAAAATCATCAACACTGCCTCAATTCAGTCTCTCATCTGCAATAACGTGAAGGGCTGTCCTTTTACCGCCTTCAGTGTTCAAGACCCACAGCTTACCAAAACAGTCACCATTAATGCAAGCTCTTCACACTCCGGACTAGATGATATCAATCCCACAGTCTTACTAAAAGAACGGTCCACTGAACTGTAGAAGCCCGTTAATCATATTTATTTATTTATATGGACGATTTCTTTTAACTTAATTATTTAATATTTATGTTAAACTCCTTATGTTACTTAACATCTTCTGTTAAGGAGAAAGGGGTCATACTTGTGAAGATTTTCATGTCACTACTTTAAAGATGTCTTCAGGTTAAATGGGAAAACCGTTTTCATTCTGTTTTGTAAATGAGTTTGACATCCTTTTACTTGAATTTCAATTTATATTATTTATAATAAGAACAAAAGCAGAAGTGTGTGGACATTTAAACACTGTTCCAAGATGGCAAAATGCTGCAAATGTTTTTCCACACTACCGGGATTTCTAGTGTATCTTCCAGGATGGATTAGAAGCAACTACCTGCACACTGTTCCTTTTCTTCTGTTAGCCACTGTGCTGGGAGAAACTCTTCTGATCAGTTTACTTTTTTGTTTTCTTGGTTTTAAGATCTGAGTTCTTTCTTTGGACTCTGTATTTCCTTATCTGAACTTTTGCAAGGTTTCAGGAAAACCTCAACTCAGGACTACTAGTAATTTAGCTCCTCTTAAAAGGAAAACAGCCCTTAAAGGCCTCTACACAAATGCATTTTACATGAAAGGCAGAGAACTTTATCATTTTAAACTGTGTAGCAGAAGAAGCCTACAATGAGACTAATGCCTTACAAAGAACTATAGGGGGTTGTTGATAGAAAGTTGTATTTCTATTCTAATGAATGTTCTTTCCTATTTAAAAGCAAAACCAAACAAATCCTGAATATTTTCCGGGAAGATAATGTTTCTTTTCCACATCTCATTGTCAGCTGACATTTGCTGGTACTGTATACTACTTAATTTAATTTATTGAGGATTATTATTTATGTTAGGACATTATTATAAACTAGGTTTAAGCTGCAATCATTGATTTTTTTTTTTCTTTTGCATTATGTGAGAATCAGTATATTTTTGAGATTAACTCTGAATTAATATGTAAACTATAAGAGAAGTTATTAAGATTTGTGAATAAATTTTCAGGAACCCAACTCTGGTATATCGAAATATAGAAAGTTGGAATTGAAATATAGATTTACCTATATACCAGCCCACAGAGAACGTTTATCTTATTAGCATGGATGTACCATAAGAAAGACATCTTATACATTTTTGAAGGACCTATTGATCCTTCATTAATTCATTCAGCTATAACTTATTGAGGAGACATGTGCAGAGCACTATGGGTTTTAATATTTTTGGGGTTTTAATATTTTTAAATCAAGCACTGATTACAGATAACATCAGTATTTGTAAATAAATGAAAAAGCATGTCTTTTAGTTAGAGAAAGAATGAAATTTCATTAAAGGAAATAACTCAGGGGAATTTTAAAGATTTTATGTTTAAAAAGTTTATAGTTAAGAAAGAAATAGTCAATATTAGAAGGGCTTATATAAACAACTTTTAATTTCACTGATTAAAAAAAAAACTTATATTAACATCTACCTGCTGACTGAACCTGGGAATTCGGAATATAATATGAACGTTTTGGTGCCTCAGACAAATGTGTTTTTAAATTAACTTATGTAAAATGTAAGTGTTGAAACAAATGCCTGTTTATTTTTATACTATTTAAGAATGGAAAAAATCTCTTCTAAAATAAATTTTGACTATTTCCATAAATCTTTGGTCTATGACATGATTTCTCTAAAGCGCTATATGTATACCATTGTCTTGTATTTTATCTATTCTGGACCTGAGTAGCCATGACTGAAATGGTTCTTTCCTCAGTTGTAGAGAGGTTTCCTAGAGGAAGAGGCTGTCTTTTGTTCACTGCAACACTCTATCGATAATGTGTGCTTTGTGCTATTGGAGATACCAACAAACTTTTTTCATTGCCTAATTGGAAGAAGGAAAAAAAAACAAGCATGTAGAAGGCAAATAATATAAAATGGCCAAGGAAGTACAAAATTATAAGTTCAAAGAGTTGGGCAAACCATTGATACCTGGCTCGTGGGCTTCCATTATACTCCTAATGTTGATATTTTGGTAGTAGTACTATCCAATACATGGAACACCTATTTAATATCCTTGTGGCTTTTCGCTTCCTTGGCTTTCATTCCTGTGATGGCTTCTTCCATATTTCTTATGACTATACATTCCTTGATCTTATTATCAGTTACCATTACCAAAATCTTGATTTCAAGCATCTTCTTGACTTACCTTCTAATTCACCTATTTTAGTACTCACACTTTAACATGTAACTCAAGTTTCACTGAGCCTACTGACCCATTGACCTCTTGACTGTTCATTACCTCATTTATCTCATTTCCTTACAATCATGCCTTCATTCCCCATCTACTCTCCTTTCCCTCCATTGTACTTAACTGGCACAAGTTTGTTTCAGCCACCCTCCTAATTTCACAGAGAGAGATCACAAGTAGGCAGAGAGGCAGGCAGAGAGAGAGGGGGAAGCAGGCTCCTTTGCTGAGCAGAGAACCTGATGCGGCTTGATCCAGGACCCTGAGATCATGACCTGAGCCGAAGGCAGAGGCTTTAACCCGCTGAGCCACCCAGGCACCCCTGAAGTGTCTTGATACCTCTCTTTATCTCTTCAATCCCATCCAAGCTCATAAATTGAAACATCACTCCCAAACTTATTTCTCCAGAATAATCTCAATTGACAACATATCCACTCAAATACATAAACTTAATGGCTTATTTTACAAACTTTGCCCACTTAGTACCATATACCCAAAACAATAATCATCCAAAGTTAAGGATGCCACCATCTCCTTGTTCTCAAGCAGAATCCCCACTTTTCTTCATGCCCATAGCCAATCACATAGCAATCTTCTTGACTATAACCCACAAACAAAACTGCACCTGTCACCTTTTCTCTAACTCTAATACTACCAACTTAGTGGATGCAGTTATCTCTCAATATGCTTTCCTTCTGTTCTTGCTTCATTCCAAACCATTCTCCTTATGATGAGAGTGGTCATTTTCAACCATACATCAGATAATGTTCCTCTCCTATTTGAAATCTTCCAATGGCTTCCTATTACACAATAGACAAACCTAAACTCCTTATCCTATCATAGAGTGTCTCAGTGATCAGTCCCCTGCCTATCTGGTCTCATTTACCATAATTTCCTACTCTTGTTCACTGTGCTCCAGCCACATCTGCTTTTTTCTGATTTGCTCACCAGCAGAGGTTCTCAAGCTGTTGCCCCTGTTTCAAATGATTCTTCTTCAGATTTCCACATGGCTGGATGTTTTTTAACATCCAAAGCTTGGCTCAAATTTTCCCTCTCAGAAGGGCCTTCTCCAACCACCTAAACTAATGCCAACTACTAAAGCTTTTTCATCTTCTTTATGGCATTTATTTCTGTTACCATCTTGATTTTTATGTTTATTTATTATCTGTATCCCCTCAGTAGTATTTCATGTCTATGAAAGAAAGGACCTTGTTTGCATTATTCACTGGTCTCAAAACAGTGTCTTCTACTTAAAAGGCGTTACAAAATATTCAATAAGTGAATAAGAATAAGCCTCATGAAAGAAGAATATGTGGTGATTCTTGAAGAACGAGTAAGATCTTAGAAGACAGAGATACCCACTCTGGAAAAATAGTTCAGCAGTTTCTTCTAAAACTAAAAATTCCCTTACCATGTACATTAGTTTTCTATTGATGCTATGACAAATTACAACAAACTTACTGACTTCAAACAACACAAATTTGTTATCTACAGTCCTGGAGGTTCAGAAGTAAGAAATGGATCTTATGAGTTAAAATTGAAGTGTCAGTAGAGCTGTGTTACTTCTGGAAGTTCTAGGGGAGAATCGGTCTTTTGCCTTTTCTAGCTTCCGAGGCTACCTGCATTACTTGGCTCATGGTCCATTTCCCAACCTTCAAAGCTAGCAGGGTAGCATCTTCTAATATCTCTGACTCCAGTCCTCTTGCCTCCCTCCTATAAGGACCCTTTTTATTACTTTGGGCCCATGAAGATAATCCAGGAAAATCTTCTTCCCTCGAGATCCATAATTTTTTTTCACATATACAAAGTCCCTTTGTAAAGCAACATATTCACATGTTCTAGAGATTAGGGCATGGAAATCTTTGGAGGACCAAATTTTACCTACTACATGATACAATCTACTACATTGTACTCTTGGGTATTTATCCCAGAAAAATAAACCATATTCATGTAAAAATCTGTATATGAAGCTTCATAGCAACTTTATTCATAATAGCACAAATCTGGAAATAATTCAAATATTTTTCAAAAGGTTAATAGTTAAACAAACTACAGCAAACTGTGATATATCCATACCTTGGAGTACTATGCAGCAAAACAAACAACTAATCATACATGAGACAACTTGGGTGGAACTCAAAGGAGTTATGCTGAGTGAAAAAAAAAAGGAGTCTCTTAAAGTTACCTATTCTATTATATATATAATATATATAATGTATATATTATATATGTATAATGTAAGATGTCAACATCAGAGGAGGTGGTCTGAAGGCTGCATGGTACCTCCCTCTACATTTCTTTGCAACTTCTTGTGAATTTATAGTTATTTCAAAATAAAAAGTTAAAAAAAAAAAAAAGGAAGAGATGCCATTCTTGGGGACAAGAACAGGTTTATAGGTCACTTTTGTATCATTTGATTTACTTGACCCTTATCCAAACTGCCACAATAGACTGTCCTAGAGTGGACACCTAACCAAGCAAGGAAAATAAAATTCTCTCTCCAAAAAATTTAGAATTAGGTTGGAGATTCTAGATCTATCTCACAATTGTATAGTTGACAATGGTGGCAATGTAATCTAATGAAGAAACCCAAAAAAGTCTTTTCAATAAATGGTCTCAGAACAACAGAACATCCACATGAAAAGAAGGAAACTCAATTGTACCTCACAACACATACAAATTAATTCAAGATCATTCATAGATCAAAACTATAAAGCTTTCAGAAAAAATTATGGAATAATATCTTTATGAACCTGGAGTATGCAAAGACTTTAAGATCCATCAAGTACTAACCCTAAAAGATAAAAAGATTAATGACGTTTACTTCATAAAATAAGAAAAGTTGCTCATCGAAAGATGATGCTAGGAAAATGAAAAGACATGCCACAGACTCAGAAAATAGTCACAACACACATATCTAACAAGGACTGGAATATAGAACATACAAATAACTTTAAATAGTAATAATAACTTAGTAAGAATAAGCAAAAGATATAGCAGAAACCTACTGAGGAAAACATATGAATATCCAATAAGTATATGAAAATATGTTCAACATCATTAGTTATGAGGGTCATAAAAATTAAAACCACAGTAAGATACTACTAGACACCTATTAGATTCAATAAAATTTTTGATTAACTATAACGGTTAATTTTATTTTTTTAATTTAATTTTAATTTTTATCTCTTAAAAGATTTTATTTATTTATTTGAAAGAGAGAGAGGGACAGCAAGAGAGGGAACACAGCAGGGGAAGTGGGAGAGGGAGAAGCAGGCTCTTTGCTAAGCAGGGAGCCCAATGTGGGGCTGGATCCCAGGACCCTAGGATCATTACCTGAGCTGAAGGCAGATGCTTAAGGACTGAGTCCTGTAATGGTTAATTTTATATGTCAACTTGGCTAAGATATGGTGCCCATTTGGTCAAACACCAGTCTAGATGTTGCTGTGAAAGAATATTTAAATGTCATGAACATTGAAGTCAGTAGACTGAGTAAAACATATCATTCTCCATACAATGGTGAACCTCACGTAATCAGTTGAAAACCTTAAGAAGCAAAGACTGAAGTTCCTCCAAAGAGAATTCTCCTTAAGACTGCAATGTAGGAGCTCTACTTGAGTTTTCAGCCTGCTGCCCTGAAGAATTTAGACTTGACATCAACTCCTATCTGAATTTCCAGCCTGCTGGCCTGCCCTGCAGATTTCAGACATCCTAGCCTCCACGATCCCTTAAAATATCTGTCTCTGTCTCTCTTTTATTTGTAAAACTGAATTCCTGATATTCCCTCACCTCCCTTCTCAATTTTGCAAATAAGCAAGAGATCGAGAAAGAGAGAGAAATAGAACCAATATGTAAATAGAACCAATATGTATTATGGGTCTTGGAGAACTGCAACTAATACATCGACAGTACCACACGTTCGCAAAGATTGAATAAATGAAACTCTCAAAATTGCTGATGGAAGTGTAAAACATTATAGCCACTTTGGAAACCAATCTGGCAGTCTTACATAAACACAAATGGACCCTATGATCTAGCAATTCCACTTCTAGCTATTTACCTAAGAGAATGAATATAAATGTACACAAAAGACTTGCAAAGGAATGCCCACAGCCACTTGATTCATAATTCCCCAAAACTGAAAACAAGGCAAATTTCCATCAACAAGAGAAGGGATAAATGAGTGGTGGTATCTCCACACAATGGAATGCTAGTCATCAGTAAAAAGTAATGAACTGCTGATACATTCAACATGGATGAATCTCAAAAACATGTAGGGGGAAAAAAGGGCACAAAAGAATACATACTATGTGACTGCAGTTATATAAAGTTCTATAAGGAACTATCTAGAAGGAAAGTAATCAAGAATCATGGGTGAGGGAAGAGAGAGTAGCAAGGATTACCTGGGAAGATGATAAATAACAAAGCTTTCTGCAGTAGTAGAGTGGTATGAGTGATATAGTTTTATCTGTCCTAAAAACTCATTGAACTGTCCACACAACCATGTGCACTTTGATGAATGTAAATTATGCCCTAATAAAAAATGAAAATATGCTGGGACTGAATAGATAATTCCCAACAATACTATTTTGGTCTACATTTATTTGTTATCTATTATACTCATCACCTTATTATAAAGGCTATTTTTATTCTTCATGATAATCCCATGGAGAAAGAAGTGTTACTATCATTTTACTAAGGTGGAAACAGGCTTAGTACCATTCTGTAACTTACCCAACTACCCACAGAGTTCAAATCTGTTTAATTTCAAAGCTCTTTCAACTACAAGGCATAGCATGGACAAAATTGATCCTTTATCAGTATTTTGATAGTTACACAAATATTTCCCTGGCTGGAAAAAAGATCAGGTTTTCACCGTGCGTTCTTTTCTTGAGAAATATTACAATTATATAACTGCATGACTGTATAATTGAATTGAATTGAATTGAATCAAAGATAATTGAATAAAGAGATGACATGACTTCCTTCAGTCACTGGAAACATCGGCTTTTAAAACTTTGTCTAACATGGGACTTACCAACCCTCAAACCACTTCCTTTTATTTTGCCTTTAGAGATATGAAAAAATATCTAACAAGGGAAGTCAATGAAATGCAAATCTCATATATTTGAATGCAGCTATTATCATATCTTTCAGTTTTCCTTATCAGGAGAAATAATGATATTCCTTTTCTCTCTCTCTCTTTTTTTTAGACTCCATTATTTAAATATGACAGCTTTGTATCCATTTACCTTCCCTAACACAACTTAACAAACAAGTTAAAACACATAGGCACACACAGAGAATTATGTCCTCAGTATCTGCCTTCTTCCAAAAAGCTTAGGTCCATAACTTAAAGTGGGGTCCTACCTTATTTCTCTATCCCTCCTCTTAAAAACATGTGGGCTCACATCTGTACTTTATGTGTCCTGGATGTACTACACTAAATATCAATTTGGGATTGGATTTGATGATTTCCAACTTATGTAGACTTTTTATTTTCTTAATGTGAAATGTTAGAACTATAGTATGCTAGACCTATAGCAAAGATTAGGTGGCATGTACACAGGCCACCCTATTATTTATAAATGAAAATGTTCCTGGCATATTGTAACCAATTCCTGTATATAGATTTGAGTATGCACATCACTTATATGAAAGCAACTTATTTAATAATCGCAATTAAGTGAGTGAATAAGGAAAATTCAAAGCCAACCATTACAAAGTTAAATAACTGCTATAAATTTCATGTGCTACAGTTCATGTACTTTATTCACAAGAAAGCATATTAGGACCTCAATGAAAGGCAATTTCTGTTTTGTTGGGACACTTGCTGGTAGTCTGGTAGTTAGGAAGATTTTAAAAAAAGAAAAGTAAATACACCCTTCAAAAGTAAAATCTAGAGTTATATGTGGTTGGCTATTCCATATTTCACACTATTTTCATGATCACTTTAGTAATTAAAAAACTGTTACCTATCACTTTCAGAATTGACCTTCTGATGTTCCCTCACTTTCCTCTTTCATAGATATATATAGATATCTTTGACATGTGTTAGAACTTATTTAATAATTATATTTTAAGAACTTAATATCACAGACTTTGGGAACTCAGAGCTGCTTTATTTCTATAGTTTTCAACAAAGCTGAGGTTAAAAAAAAAAAGTTTGAAATCACAATTGTCCACCAACTCCACCTCCAATTCCAACATAGTATTAAAAACTCAAACTTTAGCAGAGTTTAGCCACAGTCTGGCTCTGAAGGAGAGGGGAGTCGTTTAAGATAAACAGTAAATAGTTTGGTAAATCATTCTGCTTTTTAAGCCAGACACAAATCACTACTTTTGAGGACCCTCAATAAACACAGTTGGCATTCAAAAGTAATGAGATTGCTTTCACTATAATAATTAATTTAAATTTATTTCAGCATTCTATGTAAATTCACTCAGAATAAGAAATGGTCACACTAGCTGTGAGCTGAAGCCATGATAGAGAAAAGATCTTAAAGATTGCAGGAAGAGTTATCTTCAGTTCACTTCCCCATTTGTTTCCTAGATATCTCATCACTGAAACCAAATGGAAGTTGGTTAAGATTTGAGTTGGTCTTGTGCCTCTAATGCTTTGGCTCCCCCTGCCTCTGTGTCTTTGTGTGAGTGAACTCTGCCCAGAGAGCACTCACTTGCTCTTTCATGTTCCTGATTGTTCCTAATAGGTGAGGTGGAAGCATCATTGCGTGACTTTCCCTGGCTATTACTCAACACTTGTGCACGATGACAACATTCACAAACACAGGGTGGGATATGTTTTACATGCCCTTGAAGGAGTGTTTTCCACTCACATAGTACTTGGAAAGAAGCAAGGAAGAAAGGCCAAGGGGTAAGCAATCTTTTTCTGTAAGCAAAACACAGTTGGAGGTGACGCAAAGGACAAGAATGTTTCTTTCACCCACACCCTGAAACCTACCATTAAAATGTAAATTTTCTGTAACATTATCATGGTATATTTTACTTAGACTTGACTTAGCACTATTGAGTAATGTTCTAAATGTTTGGTTACCGAAATGCTGTTGAAGTTGGAAGAAGCCTGACTCAAAGACAATGAGAGCTTTGGATGTTAGAAACAGTATAATTGTATTCAAGCTCCAACTTTGGGGAATTTAATACCAAGTAGATTGATGCAGCATTCTCTTTTCTCATATTAATTCTCTTTATTATTTAAAAAGTGATATGTATCATAAATATTTTTAATAAAGTGAATTTGCATGAATAGGTTAATTTAGAATGTGACTTCTATTTAGAAATTTACAGCATCTCTTGAAATGGCTAGAGATGTCCACAGGAATTGTAAAACAATTGTGAATTCCTAGACTAAATTTACTTAACTTAGATGTTACAAGTCAAGAACATATGACTTTTCATGTTCCTGAGGATAATGACATGGTGGTGGACTGACAAGATGCTTGCATCCAGAGCATGGGCTTTGGAGTTGGGCACATCTGGACTCAGCCACTTGCTAGCAGTGTGGTTAATGAGAGCCCCATGCTCCTCACCTTTAAAAGGTAAAATGGAGACAGTAATGCCTACTGTAACTCACAGCAGACTGGTTTTTTTTTCATTTCTCCAGTCGTATGATAAATAGTGTTAATGATAATATTGTACTAAGAAGAAAAAAAAATATTGTACTAAGAAAATAAATCAGAAGAAAAGTGGAAGTAATTAGAGGCTCTCACATTGACTTTCTGTGACATGAAGAACTAGAAATCCCTCTGGGTTTCCTTTTCTTCAATTATACCATGAGAAATTTTAGAGAAGGCTACATAACTCATCTTACATCTGACTCCTAAATTAACTTAATATCTACATGTCCTGTGGTAACAACATAGTTTTTTGGCTTTCAGTAAATTTAATGGGTATAAGAGACTGAGGATAAACTTTACAGCTCAGAAAGGTTAACCCTGTCATACTATTACAGGAAACATTATTTGGAGTATTTTTCACCTGGTAGTGGTGGTAGACAGAATCGCCCCCCTCCACCTCCGCAAAGTTGTCCAAGTTCCAGTTACCAGAATCTGTCATATATTACATAACAAAGACTGCAGAGGAATGAAGGTTGCTGATCATCTGACCTTAAAATAAAGATCATCCTAGATCATCTGATGTAATCACAAGAGTCCTTGTATGTGAAAGAGGGAGGCAGAAAGAAGCCTCAGTGTCAAAGGGAAGCAATGTGAGAAAGACTCAACCAGCTATTACTGGCATTGAAGATGGAAGGAACCAGGGACACAGGAACTTGGGAAGCCTGTAGGAGCGGGAAGAGGCAAGAAGATTTATTTTCCCTCCCAGAAAGGAAGGCACATCCTGATTTAGTCCAATGTGACCCATTCAGGACTTCTAAACTATAGGCCTGTAAGATAAGAAATTTGTATCATTAAAACCACCAAACTGGAAGTAATCTTGTTATAGCAGCAATAGGAAACTAACATAGTAGTTAAGGAGGACAGGAGAAGAATAGGTTGAGAGTAATGGGACACACTTCCTAAACTGAAAAGTATGCATATAAATTACTCAACATAGGTATATATAGATGGTTCCCCACCTATGATGGTTCAACTGAATGATTTTCAACCTTATGATAGTGCATTCATAGACATTGTAGACACTGTACTTCAAATTTTGAATTCTGATCTTTTCCTGAGCGATGCTGTCTTGTGATGCTGGGCAGCAGCAGTGAGCTCCCAGATGTAATCCCATTATAAATCGAGGAAGATATGTATTGTGTAGTGCATTTTGAGCTCAGTCTTTTTCTAGTACATGTTAACGTTATGGTCCTTTTTGAACCTGCTTCTGGCATCCCACAGAGACTGGCAGGTTGTGTGCATCTTGCTTCAAGGCCCTTATTACTTATTTGTCTTAGGCCTTTCTTACACATTTGCTTTGAATACAGCCTTTAAGTTCATATAATCATCACTGAGTTTCTTCAGAGATTCCCCCCTTTTTTAGATTTTCTCTGCAAATACTGGCTGTAGAGTTGATTAATTATCTTTCTTAACTGTATGCTCACTTTCTGCTATATATCTCTGTTGGGATCAACTCCAGTCTATTGTGCATGAATTGGAGAGTTTTAATTTAATTGGAGAGTATAATTTCTTTCTTGGAATTAAAATAAAAAATGAAAGCTTTTATGTTTATTGCAGCACTATTTATAATAGCCAAGGTATGGAAGCATCTCAGGTGTCCATTGATAGATGAATGGATAAAGAAGATATGCACATATACACAATGGAATATTACTCAGTCATAAAAAAGAGATCTTGCCATTTGTGATAACACGGATGGACCTAGAGGAAATTATGCTAAGTGAAATATGTCTGACAGAGAAAAACAAATATCATATGATTTCACTTATATGTGGAATCTAAAAACCAAGACAAATGAATAAATAAATCGACAAAATAGACCTATAAATAGCAAAAATAGACCTATAAATACAGAAAGCAAACTGATGGTGGCCAGAGGAGAGGATGGGCAAAATGGGTAAAGGGCAGAGAGAGATATAGGCTTCTAGTAATGGGATGAATAAGTCATGGGATAGAAGGTACAGCAATAGTCAATGGCACTGCATGGTGGTGGATGATAGGTACATTTGTGGTGACCAAGGCTATTGGTTGAACCACTATGCTATGCGTCTGAAAGTCATGTCACATTATGTGTTCAACTATACTTCAATTTAAAAAAAAATTGAAAATGAAAGCCTCCATTTGTCCACTTGCAGAATAAGTGCAACACCACTAAATTTCATCCTTTCCCCAACATAATGTCAGCTCACAATGAGAAAAAAACTGGATAGATACTTTGTGCCCAATACCCTGCAGCTTTAACAAGATTCAGAAGGAGGAAGAAAGTCCAATCAGGAATTTTCACAGTATGGTTAAATTAAAAAAAAATTTTTTTTAGAGTCAGAAAAACTTGTGTGTTCAATAAATTCATTTCTCTTCAACTCTTTCTTATTATTCTGTCTTTAGCTAAGTCTTTTTTGTTTGTTTGTTTAAGATTTTATTTATTTATTTGACAGAGAGAGAGATCACAAGTAGGCAGAGAGAGCAGGCGGAGAGAGAGAGGAAAGCAGGTTCTCCACTGAGCAGAGACCCTGATGCAGGGCTCAATCCCAGGACCTTGAGATTATGACCTGAGTCTAAGGCAGAGGCTTAACCCACTGAGGCACCCAGGCACCGAAAGCTAAGTCTTTTTTTTTTTTTTTAAGATTTTATTTATTTATTTGACAGAGGGAGAGAGATCACAAGTAGGCAGAGAGGCAAGGAGAGAGAGGGGAAGCAGGCTCCCTGCTGAGCAGAGAGCCCGATGCGGATTTCGATTCCAGGACCCTGAGATCGTGACCTGAGCCGAAGGCAGAGGCTTTAACCCACTGAGCCACCCAGGCGCCCTTTTTTTTTTTTTTTAAAGTAGCTAAGTCTTTATTACAGAATTATAGTATTCATTTTTCTATTTTAACATGAAGCTCAGTACTTTGAATACCCAAGATACTTTTTTTTTTTTTCATTAATTTTTATTAACATATAATGTATTATTTGCCCCAGGGTACATGTCTGTGAATCTTCGGGCTTACACATTTCACAGCACTTAACAGCACATACCCCAAGATACTTCTTACTAGTTTTGTTTTTTGGGGTTTTTTTTAGTGGATATTCCATATCTAGCATCAAAAGAGACTTGCAAATCAGAAGACTAAGTTATTCAGGTAAGACAGAGAAAGTTACTGTTTAGTGGATGGACTCTTTTGCTGGCATTGACTATTTTTAAACCTGATAAAAGCTACATATCTAAAACAAAAACATAGCAACAACACAAAAATTGTCATAAAACTTCGAATAGTTCTTTAAGCCCCTGAACATGATCTAAGTTAAGAACTTTAGAGCAGTGGATTATCCTGCCATAAAAGGGAATTGGTAACAACTTTGAAAAAACTTAAGAGGCATATTCAAGGAAAGAGGGTAGTAATATCACAGAAAAAGCTTTCAACTGTGAATCAAGTAACTAAAAATTCCAGTTTTGCCATGAATTTATTTAACAAGCTATTTAAAAGGTTTTGGTAGAACATGTCAGAGGAAAGGTTGATCTTCATAATCCTTAGGTCCCTTTTAATCTTGAATTTCTATCATTCTCTTTGGAACTTTTTCTGCTTTATAAAATAAGAGTGTTGGTGCTATGGACTGAATGTCTGTATTTCTCCAATAATGAATATGTTGACGTTCTAATCCCCAGTGTGGCTGTATTTGGAAATGGTGCCTCTAAGGGAAGTCTTTAGCACTTCTAAATCTAGAGGTTTTTAGGAGACTGTTGGCAGACTGTTTTAATGTGATTAACTCTCCCTGCCTGCGCCTGTCACCCAATAAGTTTTTTGTCCACGTGCTCATCTACAATCAGGTAGTTATTTACATGGGAAAGAGTGGAGAGCTCTTTCCAGGGTAGTGTAGAATAAGAGGATGGGGTCTTTCTCCTTTTCAAGGTAGTTTCCTTTTAAGACAGGGTCCCTTGCTGAGGCTTGCCTTTCTTCTAACTCCTTCATTATCAGGGTCGTGGGATCAGAGCCCCATGTTGGACTCTGCACTCAGCATGGAGTCTGCTCGTCCATGTCCCTCTACTCTTCCCTCTGCTCCACCCCCTGCTCACGTGCTATCGCTCTCTCTCAAAATATACATGTATGTGTGTGTTACATATGAACATCAGTCTGCATTTTCATGAATTTGGGGGACTCAAAGTCAGTGGAATTGAAACCATTCTGGTAGCAAATGGTCTCCTCTGGATGTTTCCTCAACTTAAAGCAGATAATTCAACCTATTTAAACCATATGGGTTCCTGGACCCCCATCAGGCAGAATCCTAGTGTCTGCAGAATACTGAGTGAATATTAAAGGACTGCAGAATCTGAAGAAATGAACTTCAGGATTGAAGGGAGGGGTATACTAGCAGGATTACTTTTACTGTATGTTATGAAAGGAAAAAAACACTTTTAAACTCTTCACTAATTTTGGGCACTGATCATAAACCTAGGACCACCCATGGAGAACCAGAATATAAATTTGTTTTCATTATAATTCCAGTGTTTCATGTTTTTTTTGGAGGGGCTGCAGTGTGAACAGTTTAGGTAAAGGGTGGGTGTAGAAATATTTATAAAGGAACATAAATAAAATGAGTTCTTAAGTAACTTCCTCCGAATGAATCTGACTAATCTTGCCAATGTTTTCTTGGCTTCCAAGCAATCTTTATCAAACCAGGAAGTGGGTCAGCCAGACCTGGGGCAGACAAGACAATCAGTTGGTATGTAAACAACTGAAAGACTTCTGTAAATCAGTAGGGGATTTATAAAATTTCTTAGATTTGAAAGGTTACTTGTCATATCTCAGAGCCTCTCCCCACCTTTTCATTTTCCTTTACTCTGAATTCATTAATGAATTAGGTATGCATGCAAATTAAGCATTTGAAATACTAAACAGGGGCGCCTGGGTGGCTCAGTCGTTAAGCGTCTGCCTTCAGCTCAGGTCATGATCTCAGGGTCCTGGGATCGAGCCCCGCATC
>CM053618.1:38571046-38587440 GCA_028646535.1 Procyon lotor | reverse complement strand
AGATGGAAGTCTTCAGTCAGATGGAGGACTATTTTGTCTTAATGCACAAACAGCCCAAAATAGAGAAGACTGATTTTCTTTAGGAAACTTATTGCTGATTGAGAGATTCTACCCATTTACAAGTCATTCACTTTATATTGTGAGTACTAATATTAAAAAGCCTCACGTAAATATCAAAAGAATATTTATTCCATCTTTCCACCACTGCCCTGGGTTGTATTACAAAGCATTTCTGAATTGACTGACAATGAAGGGTGTTACATCCAGATTATTTTTTTCCTATTGTGGACTAGTTTTTTCATGTGGCAAGAAAGATGACTGATGGTATTTTCTGATTATATACTCCCATTTTTAAGATCCAGAAGAGAAATCCTCTTTTTCTAGTTTCAATAAGGAACTTCCAAATGAAAGCCTCGGATTGGCCTGGCTGGAACCATATGTTCATTTTTGGCTCAATCACTGCAGCTAGAGGAATGACTGAGTCACTCGGAGAGGCCAGGTACAAATCAGGTGCCCAACCCAGCCCTGGGGAGAAGGTACTATGATGGATAGCTGAGCAGGAAGGGGAGGGAAAACGAGACAGATAAAATACATAAGCATCTACTATATTTGGTATATAAAATTTTTGACAATCTGAAGACTGCCTACCTCTATAACCTTATTTCCTTCCACTCCAGAATTATATCTGGAGATATAATTCCACTCCGGAATTACAGCAGAATAGTTCACAGAATGCGCTTTGAGATGAGCAGATCTAGATTTGCATCAGAAATTTGCAGTTTACTATTTATGACTTTAGGTAATTAAAAAAAAAAGATATTTATTTATTTATTTATTTATTTATTTGACAGAGAGAGCGAGAGAGAGAGCGAGAGAGGAAACACAAGTGGAGGGAGTGGGAGAGGGAGAAGCAGGCTTCTTGCTGAGCAGGGAGCCCGATGTGGGGTTCAATCTCAGGACCCTGGAATCATGACCTGAGCTGAAGGCAGATGCCCAACATCTGAGCCATCCAGGCACCCCAGACTTTAGGTAATTTTTGTAACCTCCCTAAGACTTAGTTTCTTAATTTGTTAAATGTGGTAAATAATTGGACCAAAGGAAATAATACAAGAAAAACCCTTGGCATGGGCTCTTCTAGGTACCAGGTGTGAGATTTTAGGGAATTGATAAATAGCATTCCTCTTTTCCTCTTTTAAATTTGTTTAATTTAAAGAGACACTAGGGAATCATAAAATGGAAATACCTTAAAAAACATGTCATGTCATTTTTATGCTTAAAACCCTCAGAGATTTCTCAACTCACCTAGAATAAAAGCCAAAGTTATTATAGGTCTACATAGCCCTAAATTCATCCTCCCCACTCCCTAATCTTTGTTACCTCTCTGTCCTCATTTCCTATGGTTTCCCCTGTGCTCACTTTACACAGCCACACTGGCTTCATTATTCTTCATCAAACTTCTAAGAAATCTCCCACCTCAGATTCTTTGTCCTTGCTTTTCTTACTTTTGGCTAAGAGCACTGTAGGCACATGCATGCACATGGCTTCCTCCCCACTTAAGGAAAGAAATAGACATAGTTTCTGTCCTTATTGAGTCCTTAGTCTAGTGAGGAGATGAGCATTAAATGGATAAACAAACAAATATGATATGAGTACCAAATGTGGTGAGTGTGACAATAGAAAACACCTGTACTCTTACTCCAAGAGAGAATAATGGGGGGAAGATTGAAGAATTTAGAATGGTAAACAAAGGAAAGGACCTATAAGGAAAGGTCATTTAAGCTGGGGATGGTATGCAAATAACATAATCAGGAAATACAGACTTTGTACTTTCCATTATCCCGCCTAGTAGAGATGGAACCATAATGACACATCACCTGAGAGCCAGGTAGACAAGTGGTCAGGGTCTGGAATGTTAATCACACCCAGGCACTGGCAGATGGAAGTTTAAGAGCAGAAAATTCAATAAATGAGGAAATCCAATTAAAAGGGAACCAGTCTAATAGGATCAGAGTATAACCAAGAGCAAGATTCATTCAATGCTCTACTGAGAGCTATTCTCTGGGCTTTCTTATAATCTTAGAGAGAATTGTTCTTAGAACAGAGTGGGGCCCTTTCTTTACCTTTCAATCAGAATTTAAGTAAAGATGATATTATTTTGGAAGTAATCTTAACTCTTTTTAAACTGACTTGTAAACTTTAAAAAAAAATAATTCTAGACACAGGAAGTTGCATAAATCCTGTGTAACCTTTGCCTAACATCCCCTAATGGTGACGTCTTATATAAATATCTTACATACATAAAATCAAAACCAGAAATTGACATTGGTACAATACTGCTGTGATGGTGAATTTTTGTGTCAACTTGATTGGATCACAGGATGTCCAGAGAGCTGGTTAAAAATTATGTCTGAGTGTGTCTGTATTAGTCTTTCTGGAGGAGATTAGCATTTGAATCAGTAGGCTAAGTAAAACAGATGACCTTTTCCAGCAAAGTGGGCATCATCTAATCCCTTGAGGGCCTGAATGAAACAAAAAGGTGGAGGAAGATGGAATTCACCCTGCCTCCTCACTGCAGAGTGGAGACAAAGTCCTTCTGCTCTCAGTGCTCCTGGTTTTCAAGGCCTTCAGACTTGGACTAGAGTTGACAGCATTGGTTCCCTTGGTTCTCAAGCCTTCAAACTATACCACTGGTTTTCCTGGCTCACCAGCTTCTATATTTCATAGATATGAAATACATATATTCTGGCTCTTCCTCTGGAGAATCCTGACTAATATAACTGCTAGTTGGACTTACATACCTTATTCAGTTTTTACAAGTTTTTATATGCACTCATTTGCCTGTATGTTCGTGTTTATGTGTGTGTGTGTGTCTACTTCTATGTAACTTTGATACTGTAAACAAATTAATGTAGCCACTGTTAAAGTCAACATATACAACTACGTGTACAACTCAATACCAAAAAAAGCAAAACCCAATTTGATTAAAAATATGCTGAGGATCTGAATAGATATTTTTCCAAAGAAGACATAAAGATGACCATTGTCATGTAATGTGCTTAACATCACTATTTATTAGGGAAATGCAAATCAAACCCACGAGGAGATATCATCTCATACCTGTTAGAATGACTAGTATCAAAAAGATAAGAAATAACACGTGTTGGTGAGGATGTGGAGAAAAAAGAAACCTTGTACACTGCTGATGGGAATGTAAATTGGTGCAGCTTAATGGAAAACAGTATGAAGTTTCTGTAAAAAGTTAAAAATAGCTTTCTCTTTTTTACCACCATCCTGTTGTGTGTGGCTGAGTGTGTCAGGCCATGTCTTCTCGCAAGACTTTCAGGATCAAGTGATTCATGGCCAAGAAACAAAAGCAGAATTGTCCCATTCCCCAGTGGATTCAGATGAAAGCTGGTAATAAAATCAGCTACAACTCCAAGAGGAGGTACTGGAGGAGAACCAAGCTGGGTCTCTAAGGCATCACACATCATAAGAAGACACACCAAATTGGCACCACATATTAATTAAGCTGTTTGAAGGTCATGTATTCTATCCTATCATCCTGTAAATGTCTTTCCTTCCTGGCTAATAGACACGTTTTATCAGGGAAATGATTTTTCTGTTACTATTTCTCTGCACCAGTAGGTTGGTTCAGTAATAAATGTGAGATCTTTCAGCTCTAAAAAAAAAAAAAATTAAAAATAGACTACCATATGATCCAGCAATTCCATTTCCTTTATCCATAGGAAACAGTGATTCTAACTCAAAAACATATCTGTAGCCCCATGTTCATCGCAGTGTTATTTATAATGGCCAAGATGTGGAAACAACCTTAGTGTCTACTGATGGATAAATGGATAAAGAAAATGTGGAACACACACACATACACACCCAAAATGGAGTATTATTCGGCCACACAACAGGAAGGAAAAACCTGCCATTTACAACATAGATGGACCTTGAGAGCATTATGCTATGTGAAATAAGTCAGAGAAAGACAAGTACCATATGATCTCATCTATATGTGGAATATAAAAAAAAAAAACAAAAAACACAGACCTCATAGATACAGGAAACAGGTAGATGGCTGCCAGAGGTAGGGGGTAGAGTATGGGCAAAATGGGCAATGGAAGTCAAAAGCTACAGACTCCAATTATAAAATACACAAGTTCTGGGGATGTAATGTACACCATAGTGACTGTAATTAATATTACTGTTTTGTATATTTGAAAGTTGCTAAGAGAGTAGCACTTGAAAGTTCTCATCACAAGAAATAAATTTGTAACTGTGTGGTGATGAAAAAGAATAAGACACAAAACTGTTCTATCAGCATGTAAGGATTCTTCATGCCCCTCTTTAATAGTCATACTTCCCCAACTCTGTCCCTGTTCTTTAATTTATTCTTCAACTTCACATGGGGAATGTTATGTAAATTGAATCATACAGTATATAGCCTTTTAAGACTGGCTTTTTTTCACTAAGCGTGATGCCATGGAGGTCCATCTATATTGTTGCATGTATCAATAGTTCATTCATTTTTATTGCTGAGCAGTATCCCATTGCATGGATATAGCAGTGTTTGCTTAACCATTCACCCACTGAAAGACATTTCAGTTGTTTCATATCAAATTCATTATTTATTTATTTATTTATATTTTTAAAAAAAGATTTTATTTACTTATTTGTCAGACAGAGAGAGAGCACAAGCAGGGAGAGTAGCAGGCAGAGAGAGAAGTAGGCTTCCTGCTGAGCAAAGAGCCTGATGTGGGTCTGGATTCCAGGACCCTGGATCATGACCTGAGCCAAAGGTTGAGCAGACGCTCAACCAACTGAGCCACCCAGGTGTCCCTCAAATTTATTTTTAAAAAGTAAATCATTGGTAAACCTTGGGTCTTTCACTTTTATAAATAACTTTCAATCCACCTCTGGAGTGATAGATTCATTAAAAGTTTCTGAGCAATGAGATGAAGTGTGGAGTGGTACAGGTAGTTAAGTGTCCAACTCTTGGTTTCAGCTCAGGTTATGAGGTCAGAGTCATGAGCTTGAGTCCTTCATTGGGCTCCATGCTCAGGAGTCTGCCTAAGTTTCTCTCTCTCTCTGCCAATCCCTGCAAAATAAACAAATCTTTAAAAAAAAAGTTTCTGAGCAAGACAAATGCAGTCAGAAGTGGGAGCATCACATGGGATATCACTCTGAATAGATAATGACTTTATAGGGATTTTAACTCTCTAAGCACCACTTAGTTGATAGCTTAATCCTAAGCTGTGTCAAGTCTCAGGACACTATGCAGGGAGTG
The DNA here is from genome assembly GCA_028646535.1 of Procyon lotor. NCBI lineage: Eukaryota > Metazoa > Chordata > Mammalia > Carnivora > Procyonidae > Procyon > Procyon lotor. Next base: position 38,582,144 of record CM053618.1, on the reverse strand, counting down.
GACCAGAGATGGTGGGCATGAGGCAAAGAGGGCTGGTCTAACTGAAATGTTATATAGGAGTAAGGAGGAAGGATGACATGGGGAAATGAGCAGAGCATCATGAGCAGAGCATCATCTTTCCTGTGGTTCTGAAACAGGAAAGATGACAAGAGGGAGTCATTTACACTTCTCATTTCTCTCAAATGACAAGTGGCTGGACTGTCACTACCTTTCAGTGCACACCCCTTTGAGCCTGCACTTTATGCCAAGTAATAGCCATTGCAGTATTGATTTTACAAAGCCATGTATGGGAAGAAAATAAACAAATGAAAAAAGAAAATGCTCTGTGTTATAACAAATTCAGAAGAATGTGTTCTCTTTTAACTCAATGAAGTTTCTGTATATTTGAAGTTAGCTTTACCTCACCTTGGGTAAATAATTGACCGCATCTAGACCTTCAGTTGCTAAAGCTACAGAGAATATTCATATCTTATCATCCTGAAGGCAATGAAACAGGTCAAAAAAATTCCCTGAGGGGAGCCTGGGTGGCTCAGTTAAGTGTCTGATCTTGGTTCAGGTCTTGATCTCAGGGCTGTGAGTTTAAGCCCCAGCATGGAGCCTCCTTAAAAAAAAAAAATTCCCTGAATTTCCATTTTTACTATTTTATCAAAATATTGTTCTTTCGACTACAGGCCAATATCTCTGATGAACATAGATGCAAAAATCCCCAATGAAATATTAGCAAATGGAATGTAATGATATATTAAAAAATCATTCACCACAATAAAGTGGGATTTATTCCCAGGATGCAAAGGTAATTCAATATTCAGTATTTGCCAATCAATGAATGTGATCCATCACATTAATAAGAGAAAGGATAAGAGTCATATCATCATTTCAATAGATGCAGAAAAAGCATTTGACAAAATACAACAACCATTCATGATTAAAACCTTCAGCAAAGTGGGTTTAGAGGGAATATACCTCAACATAATAAAACCCACATATAAGGAATTCACAGCTAACATCATCCTCAATGGTGAAAAACAGAGCTTTCCTGCTAAGATCAGGAACAAGACAAGGATGTCCACTTTTATTCAACATAGTGTTGGAAATCCTAGCCACAACAATCAGACAAGAAAAATAAATAAAAGACATCAAATTGGTAAGGAAGAAGTAACACTTCTTTGCAGATGACATGAACTACATATAGAAAAGTCTAAAGATTGTACTGAAATTACTATTGCTGATAAATGAATTCAGTAAAGTTGTAGGATATAAAGTCAATGTATGGATATCCCTTGATCTTGGGATTATAAGTTTGAGCCCATGTTGGGTGTAGAGATAACTTAAAAAAAAAAAATCAGAGAGGGAGAAAAAGTGTAAGAGACTCTTAACTATAGGAAAAAAAAATGGAGAGTTGTTGGAGGGGAGGTGGGAGGGGAGATAGGGTAACATGGTGATGGCCATTAAAGAGCACTTTATTACATTGATGTAATGAGCACTGAGTGTTATATGCAACTGATGAATAACTAAACTCTACCTCTGAAACTAATGAAAAAAATAAAAATAAATAAAATAGAACCTTATATGAAAGCATAAAAATAATAAAATTTTAAAAGTCTAGAAAAAATATGCAATGGGAAAAAAACAGTCTCTTCAATAAATGGTGCTGGGAAAACTGGACAACAACCTGCAAAAAAAGAAAACTGGGCCACTTTCTTACACCATACACAAAAATAAACTAAAAAAAATAAAGACCTAAATGGGTCCTCTGGGCCCTGAAACCATAAAAATCCTAGAAGAGAACACAGGCAGTAATTTCTCTGACATAGGCTGTAGCTATGTTTTTCTAGATATGTCTCCAGAGGCAAGGGAAATAAAAGCAAAAATAAACTACTGTGACTGCTTTGAAATAAAAAGCTTCTGCACAGTGACGATAATAATCAACAAATCTAAAAGACAACCTATGGAATGGACGAAGATATTTGCAAATGACATATCTAATAAGGGGCTAATATCCAAAATAAATAAAGAACTTCTACAACTTAACACCGACCACCCCCCCAACAATCAATTAAAAAAGGGGCAGAAGACAGGAAGAGACATTTCCCCAAAGAACACATACAGATGCTCAATATCTCTCATCATCAGGGAAATGCAAATCAAAACTACAATGAGATATCACCTCATATCTGTCAGAATGGCTAAAATAAAATTTAAAAACCCCACAAGAAATAAGTGTTGAGGGACGCCTAGATGTCTCAGTTGATTAGACATCTGCCTTCGGCTCAGTTCATGATCCCAGGGTCCTGGGATTAAGTCCCACATCAGGCTCCTTACTCAGGAGAGATTCTGCTTCGCTCTCTGCCTGCCACTCCTCCTGCTTGTGCTCTCTTTTCTCTCTCTGACAAATAAATAAATAAAGTCTTAAAAAAAAAAAAAGAAACAAATGTTGGCAAGGCTGTGGATAAAAAAGGAAACCTCATACACTGTTGGTAGGCATGCCAACTGGTGCACCTACTGTAGAAAATAGTATGGAGGTTCCTCAAAAAATTAAAAATAGAACTATCCTATTACCTAGTAATCACATTACTGGGTATTTACTCACAAAACACAAAAACATTACACCCCTATGTTTATTGCAGCATTCTTTACAAATGTCAAACTATGGAAGCAGCCCGACTGTCCACTGATAGATAAAGGGATAAATGTGTGGTATGAGTATGTGTGTGTGTGTATGGTCAGTGGAAGGATGGGTGAATAGGAGATGGGGATTAAGAATACACTTATCATGATGATCACTGAATAATGTATAGAATTGTTGTATCACTATGTTGTACACCTGAAACTAATATAACAGTGTATATTCAGTATACTGGAATTAAAATTTTAAAATTAAAAAATTAAAAAAATAAATATATAATATATATTATATATTTTATATATATTGTTCTTTCAAAGTATTCTATGGGAAAGAGATTTTGTGAGGCTCTAGATGAGCAAAAAAACATATTTTAGACACAGACCCTGCTTTCAGTAGGCTCACAATTTAATAAGAGAAAACTAATATTCGATATGTAAGCATTGAGCACATTCCTTATCCTAGGAATTAGAAATAAATATTTCTTGGTTCCTTGCTTGACATTGTGTTCTTCAATAAATAAATAAATTTTCCTTTACCTTAGTGGCCCATTTCCATAATCATCATTTAAAGTCCTTGTGCTCTGTGACCATATCCCTTCTATCCTTCCAGATAGATTGCTTATCTCAGTGCCTGCCATGGGATCACTTCTGGATCTCTTTGGGCTCTCTAGTCTTTTGAGTCTCTGCTGTACCCCTTTTCCTCAGTTCCCTTCTGCCTTTTTTCTCCCTTTTTCCAGACTATAATGGTTTGCCACCTCAGTGATTATTTTGTCAAAACCTCAAGCCCTCTTATCCCTCTCCACCCCCCCTTTTGGAAGAAACTAAATATCTACTTTCTCCACACTTTCTTCACATTTTCTCCACACAAACTCCATACTTTCTTCATATTTTCTCTGCACTTACTGTACACACTCCTGCACCAAAATTTAAATGAAAAAGGCACACAGGAGAGAAAACTGGTACCCTTACAAATTTATGATTACTAAATTCGAAGGTGCCTTCACTATTTCTGGTAACCCCATTGTGTTTCTCTGACCACATTTCTCTCTCCTTCACAAGAGGGCTTTTCTACAGCTTCTCTCTCCTCAAACTTCCACCATAGACCCATTCTCCCCACTTCCTCCCTGAAAATGAACTACCTTCATCTTAACAGAGAAAACAGAGTTCAGTATAGGTAAGCTCCAACAAGTTCCTGCACCTAGAAAAAGTCCCTGCACCTTGTTTTTCACTCCTGTTTCAGCAAATGTGTCCCACCTCCTATTCAAAGCTTAGCCTCAGTCTAGGTTCCCACTCTCTTTTGAGCCCAACACCATCCATTCTTTCTTCTTCCTCTGGTCCTTTTGCCTCTGCATGTATATTAGTCCTTCCCATCAGTGTTTAAACATGCATGTCCATCTCAGAGCAGAACTCTTCCCTTACTCTCACTTTCTACTTTTCAGTTACTATTCTTCTTCCTTTCCCTAATTTACCATGAAGAAATATAAAGCTATTTTTTACTATGATAAGTATAGTTTCTGTCTCAAAGCTGTCCTCCTGTGCCATACTCCCTACCAATCCTTTTTCTAATAAAAGATCATGCTCTCAGCTACAGAAGTCCCAGGCTTGATGAACTGCAGCCAGTCTCTTGCTTCAGCAATTGGTGATTGGACCCGTGACCTGTGTAACTCAGGGGCCAAGAAAGTAATCAGAAACCATACTGGGTATTTCAAAGAGAGAAGGAGTTAACCCAGAGAACACTTTCCATAAGCATGGAAAGGCTGAAAGAGCAAGTAACTCTTGGTCTGCCGAAGCAAAAAGGGGTGAGGAGTACAGACACAAGAGTTCACAGGAGGAAACTTTGTAGACCTGGTGCTACAAGCTGTAGGGAAGATTTCCAACTAGGGAGCAGACTTTTGGGATTTGGCTAGCTAGAACCCAGCGTGCCTAGTGGGTGACATGAAGTAAAACAACAGTTAGCTCCAACTATGAGGGAATATGTCCTGGTAGCTGCTGGTTCCTCTAAGGGACAAGATGAAGGGAGTGCTGGAGTTCAGAAAGAAGCTGGAAACTGGAGCCACCTTCCCCAGCTGCTGGAGTGATGAAATGGCAACTGGGGGCAGGGGAAGAAATTCCTTTCTTTCCTCCTGTTGCCTTCTAATGCTCCTCTAGTGCCTCCCATTCATAAGAAACTAGCAGACAAAAGAATCTGAGAAATGTCCTTTGCTGAGTTTCAGCCCCATACCTCAAAGCAGCATATGAGTTTAGAGTTGGTAAAAACCTGGCATATGATCCCGGTTGGAATTGCCTTATAAATCCAATCAACAGGAACTTTTTTTCCCTCTCAGCTCCTAGGGCTCTAAGGATTGATCTCACAGTGCACACAGCACATGAAAAAGCTTGACCAAGAAGAACAGTGAATGAATCAAGTAGGAACAGGTGAGTCCCAGCATTATCACTGCTCACCTTCTAAGTTCCTGAAATTTTAAGATGTACAGAAAAGGGGTGTGAACACCATCAATTTCCATCCAGGATAGGGGAAGATTGCCCTACAAATAAATTTTAGAGGTTCTTTTAATAACAAAAGTTATATTTTGATTATGCCAAGAGGTGTGCTTATTCAATGTAATGGTTATTCCAACAGCTATTTCCTTTTCCAGGGGCCTGGAAAAGGAAAAGCAAGGGAAAGAGACAGAGAAGCTCTTGTCAAGGAGGTAAGAGAGATCAAAGCAATGTTTTAGAAGTCAAAGTTGGGGAGTCTTTCAAGAGCTAGACAGTAATGTCCAACATCACTGAATGAGGGATTAATTAGGCTCACATTCCTCATTACTAGTGGTACCGTGCTAAATTTTAATCATCTTTGTATAAATTCTTTCTCGATTTCTGATTCAAATCGAGGGCAAGATTCTTGGTTTATAGTTCGCAGAATTCACTTTCTTCTCCTTTATGAAAAAATCAAATAATTAAGTTCAAGAGTGATTACCTTAATATAAGCTATCACCCAGAGAATGCACAGAAAACAAGAACATGGCTCAGAAACTTTTTTGAAGGAACTTATAGTCCAGCCAGAGAGACCCTTATTTAAATTGAGGAGCTCTGAATCTTCAGCCTCCTTCAGAAGAAAGTTGTGAATTTTATTTTTTTAAGACCTTATTTATTTATTAGAGAGAGAGAGAGAGAAAGAGAGAGAGAGAGAGCTCAAGCAGGGGGAGTAGCAGGCAGAAGGAGGGGGAGAAGCAGGCTCCCTACTGAGCAGGGAGCCCAATGTGGGGCTCAATCCTAGGATCTTGGGATCACGACTAGGCTAAAGGCAGACACCTAACTGACTGAACCAGATGCCCCATGAATTTTGTTCTTTAAAGCAGACATATTGAAACTATTCTTTTAAAAATCAGAAAATACTTGCTAGGTCATTTTTTTATTTCACACCCTGTGTGTTCATTCTCTAAGGCTGCCATAACAAAATACCACATGCTGGGTGGCCTAAACAACACATATTTATTTTCTCACAGTTCTGAAGGCTGGAAGTCTGAAAGTGCCAACTGGTTTGGTTTCTTCTAAGGCTTCTCTCCTTGGCTTGCAGATGGCTGCCTTCTCCCTGAGTCCTTACCTGATATTTTCCTCTGTCTGTGTCCTAATGTCCTTTTCTTATAAGAGTACCAGTCATATTGGATTAGGGTCCACCCCCCATAACCTAATTTTACCTTAATTATATCTGTAAGGTCTTAGTTCTAAATACAGTCACATTCTGAGGTACCACGGGTTAGGATTTCAATGTATGAATTTGTGAGAAACACAGTTTAGGCCATAACACCCTGAACACCAATTCTCCACAATGTGGTGATTTGTACAGTCAAGTTAAGATGATTCATAAGAGCAGTACATATTCCAACTGAAGATAGTTTTCTAATCCAATTAAAAAAAAATTTTTTTTTAAATCACATTACTTCAAACCAAACTATTAAAAATATCCGGGAAAGGGGTGGCTGGGTGTCTCAGTGGGTTAAGCCTCTGCCTTCAGCTCAGGTCATGATCTCAGGGTCCTGGGATCGGGCCCGCATTGGGCTCTCTGCTCAGAGGGGATCCTGCTTTCCCCTCTCCCTCTGTCTGCCTCTCTGCCTACTTGTGATCTCTCTCTCTCTCTGTCAAATAAATAAATAAAATCTTAAAAAAAATATCCGGGAGGAAATATCATCTACCTAATAAATATTAGCTCTTATAATAGTGTTCCCTTAACTTTTAGCCAAGCTACCAATTGACACGAATCTTTTCAGCTTGAGTTAGTTCCTCTGCTTTTCATGGTAACAGTTGGATGTGATATCTGCTGTTCTCATTCCAATCCAGATTCTTTAAAAAAAAGTCCTTGGGAGAATGTATACTGTTTACTTTTACAATCCTGCATGGCAACAGGATTTAGTGTCTCCCTCATTTTAAAAGCTCCTTTCCACGCCCCTAACAAGGCCCTCTAGGAGAAAAACATTTTCCACATATTCTGCTTATGTATCTTAGTAGCTGATTATACCTGTATGTTTGTTTCCAAAATACTACCCGTTACAACTTGCACAACTTGGAACCTTGTATATTGGTTCATTATGCAAAAGTCTACATTTACACGAAAATCTATCTCCTTTTCCTGCAGGCATCAAGTTGCAGCGCCCTGCCCTTTCACGCCATTCATAGGGTTTGGAAGGGTAGGGCAATGGCAGAACACATACTCATACATCATTGCCATAGCTGAAGAACTGGCTTGTCTTCACATTCTCCAAAGGAAATCATGTGTCTTCTATTAGAAAGCAAGGAGGGAAGCCCTACATCTCCTACTCTAAGAAATTCCTTTGGAGAACTGGATGATGCTATAACCTGCCACATAGGATGAGACTGTGCCTAGGAACCGTGAAAGCCAAACAAACATATAAACAAAATCCTCTTTATTAATGGCATCATTACATTAATTAACACCAAAAGTGAATGACTGTGCCGATATTAACTGTGAATCTAAGAAATCTATTCTTATTTATTCTCAGTGTGATAAATGTCGTATTTTAGAATTTAGACTTAGGAAAAGTGCTTCCCTTCCTCCCCCCAGGGAAACTAGGGGACACCCTTTTTTCTAATAAAGTAAACTATGTAACAGATTTTCCAACCATGTTGCCTTGGCTCATGAGTATACCCTGGAGTGTTTATAGGTGTGCCCAAATATTGATCTTTCAGCCCTCAGGTTATCTGGATCCCAAGGTAGATAATGCAGGCGCCTGTTTCCTGCCGTGTCCCTTAAAATAATTATAATGTTTGCTTTGTAATATAATGTCAGTTATGATATAATAGGTAAAAAAAACCTGCTGTAACTGACCATATTTTCCTTTCCCCCCCTTGTATGTCAGGAAGCTCTGAAATAAATGTGAAGTTGAACTGTGAAATTATTATAGAGTTAGGGCAATGAATGAAGAAATGAAAATCACATTTTCATTTTCTTTTCTCCCTCTGCTCTCATTTTATATTTTGTTAACCTTATTTTGCATATCTTGTATGCAGATAAATCCCTTTGGAAAAAAATCATGATAAAAATTTCTATTAGTGGTGTTAGAGAAGTTGAAATATAAAATGTAATCATACAAACATTGCCCTGGCTGCTTTATGTTATTCGTCAATTCATGATCGTCCTAAAGAGAAAAATGACCTTTAATGAAAATCCTACACTAGACTATAGTTAGGCACATGTCTTTCTATCCAATTCTCAGTTGTTTCCTCCACATGGTCATTTATTATATTACTAAAAAAAATGTATATTTATTGGCTCTTAACAATATTCAGTTGATATGTGCAGCATACTCCTGAATGGAAATAGTTAATATGTGATGCTATACAGCAGTGGAGGTGATGGAGCTTGTAGCGAGCTTCGAAGATGAGGAACTTGTAACTCATAACTGTAAGTTCCTTTAAAAATAATCTCTATAATTCAACTATATTCCACCTTCAAAGAGTCCTTCTCACCAAGTTATTATAGATAGTGTTACTGATCAAGATCTATTACTGATACACAATAACACTGAGACACTATAAATCTGCCTAATGGCTACAAAACTCCAATCAGGAAAGGCCCAACTAGTCCTGGATTTGAGTTCATGAATAAACCCTATGTGGTGTGACAAAAAAGGAATGCTTTGCTAATATTTTTCAATGTAGGCTAATGTATAATTCCAAAGATCAACTCGATAAATCTAGCTGGTTTCACTCAAAGAAAAAAATAGTCTTTAAAAATACACAGACTACATATTCTTAAGAAGATAGTCCAGAAATGTATAGCAAAGAGTATGATGTTTTTACATATTAATAAATGCTTGGAGTTCAGATACTATGCACTAAAAAAAACCCATAGGCTTTAATAGTAAGCAGAGCTAGAGGCAAAATTGAAATTCAACAGTTTATAACTTTAATTAGGATACAAGTCTAAATAAAAGAACACTGCATCTCCAAATAAAGACAGATGTCGAGGTCAGTATTTTATTTGAATGAATATATCATACCAAAAAATTCCATAAAGTTATAATTATGTTTAGCCTCTTTTCAAATTGTGCTTGTATTATTGATGAGAACATAAATCCCAAACCAAGATTTATAAAGTCATCACTTTCCTTTCAAATGCTCAAATTAACATAATACTGAACACTAGTGTCATTTTGGATGTTGGGAAAATTACCTAACTTCTCTAGCCCTTAGTTTTCTAATCTATGTAATGGAAATAATAGTACCTACTTCATAGAGCTATTTTGTATTTGTAGAATTTAGTAAAATCACATATATAAGATAATGACCACAGAGTCTGACATAAGCTAAATATCCAACAAGTGTTAGCTGTTAAGGTAATTATGAAAATGATCTTTACCATTATTATTCTGTCACTATCTTTTCCTGGTAGCCTTACACTTAAAACCATCTCAGGGGGGCCTTCGTGGCTTAGTTGGTTAAACGAATGCTTTTAGCTCAGGTCATGATCCTGGAGTCCCAGGACTGAGTCCTGCATCAGGCTCCCTGCTCAGTGGGGATCTGCTTCTCCCTCTGACTCTCCCCTCCCCTCTTGTGCTCTCTCTCTCAAATAAATAAATAAAATCTTAAAAATGAATAAATAAAACTATCTCAGATCCTAGTTTCTTCCAACATTTTCTTATTCTGTAATTTCAGCCATGAAGACTTCTAGTAATATCCAAATGATGGTGATAATGATGATGATAATAGAAGATAATGAAGACAATAAAAACAAAAGTCCCCAAAAGCTTGTTATGAATGATCATGTGAGTTTGAGGGATTCTTATATGGTATCATAGTTAAGAAACTCAGGAATGCTTCAACATAGTCTTTGTCTAGTTGTTTCTTCTTACATGATTTCCACATAGAAGAAATATTCATAATAATCCAGGGAAAATGGCAAAAAAGCTACCAGTTAATTATTAGACCAGCTAATAACTTAAGTCCCGTACTTAAATTCCAGTGCAGAGATCTCTGGTTAGCTGGGTTAATGAATGTGACCTGGTGAAAAGGAGTACTTTAAGTATTTTTTTCCACTAGTTTAAGTATAAATCCATATTTCAGTGTCTTACTAACTTCAAGTTGACCACTTGGTAGAAAAGACTAAAGAGATGAGAATGTGGTTGCTAAGAAGGGCAAAGGAAGAGTAGGATGACTAGGATTACCTTTGGAGAAGACCCTTCAGCACTTTCTCTGGCTCTTGCTTCATGGTACGAGAGGAAGAAGGGAGATTCATAAGTAAGTGCACGACCTTATATACCATATACCCCATCTACAGTTAAATGTGGTCCAAAATGTTTAAGATTTGGCTCCAATTAGATGAATATTCCCTTGGAAGGTTAGCATTTCCTTAGAAGAAAGAAGAAGAGATCCTTCTCTATTCTATTTCCCAGTGGTTCAAGAATCTTTTGAGCCTACAAATAAAGAGAAATGGAATGTAGCTCTAACACATCAAGAAATAATAATTGCCCAAAAATGTCTGAAAAATAATAATGAAATTTTGAGTTCTTGCCTTTAAACACTTTTAAAAAATTATGTTTTTAGGATCTAACTAGAAAGGCCTAACATTTTTGAAACTATATCTCTTTCTGAAAATGAGAACTCTGGATAATAGAAATGAATAGATTTTTTTTAAGACCTTGTTTATTGATTTAACTCTCAACTAATCAATTAAATACAGTTATTAATCATCAATGAATATTTATATATACACAAAGATGGAAGACCTCTATGACAGCATGAAATAGAAAATTAAGGACAAAAATAAATTTTTTGGGATTGGAGGGCAAGATGGCGGAGGTGTAGGAGGCACAGAGAGCCCTGGGAATCAGAAGTCCAGCTAAAGAGGAGGAAATCACTCTAAAAGCCGGCAAACGCAACAGCAGAGAGAAGAGAATAAGAACAGCAATTCTAGGAGCAGAAAATCGACCACTTTCAGGAGGTAGGACGTCTGGAAAAGGTGAATTTAAAGCGA
>CM053618.1:38540629-38570546 GCA_028646535.1 Procyon lotor | reverse complement strand
GAATTAATACCCACTAGGGACATGTTAATAAAACTATAAATGCATAGTGTAATATAGAATAGCAGAATTTTTTTGTGAACAATTTATATAGAAAAGTAAGTTGTTTTTTAAGTGTTAGGCACATTTCTTTTAGGAACTTAAAATGTTATAAGAGTTTTTTAAGCATTCAATATTTTTAATTATAAGAAACATTTGTTACCAGAGCCAATTATTTCAGGTGTTCTAACTGGAGTATTGATTTTATTACTTCATATACCTCTAGAATGCCACATGTTCTGTTGGAGATAAAATTGCATTTTATGTACCCCCAAAAATTCCAGGTTTGTTTGACTATAAATTTAGAACCAAGGTTGGAAGAGCCCTGGCATCTCCTCCTACCAGAGCATAAGAGCAGGTCTGGTTTCTGTCAATGAAGCACAAATAAAGTAGGTCACATAAACATGCTGAGCAACTGGAAGTGGGGTTGCCCTAAAATAGCAATAGCATACCAGTTTTACTGAATATCCCAAAAAAGGATAGACATTAAATGCCCCTAATTAGGGAGGGTTAAAAATAAAATATTATAATTAGAAAAAGAAGTAATTTTAATCCAAGAGATACTACTCAAGGCATCCATAAAGTGATTATGAGGATGGCCAGCCTGGAGGCAACCAGCTAGCGGTCCCTCAGGCGCTCTGGGGTCTGAGGTGGGGACTGGGGAACACTTCTGGTCCCCACCACAGAGAGCAGGGCACCACCGTGACCCTCCGGCTCAGCCCGGGGAGTGTGGCCTCCAGGTCCCAGGTCCCTTTGGGGCGAGCCACTGGGGCCTTGCGGGCGTGGCTGTGGGCAGTCCTGTTCCCCAGTTTGAGCCAGAAATGGTGACTCGGGCCTCAGGAGCTACCTGAACTGAGCCGGTTGCTTAGGGTGGACACCGAAATCATCAAGAAAGCCAACATAGTGAGAGCTCGAGGCAGAAACACAGGCTGTGGGGAAGGCTTTTGGAGCCTCAGTTCCCCCCACCCAGGGTGGCTGTTAGGGTCGGGTGTGTCCCAGGCGAGGTGGGCTTCCCTTAGGCCCGTGGCCTCCTTTGCAGTTTCCCTCCCCCCCCCCCCCCCCCGCCCCCCACGTGTCCAGAGTAATCAGCAGCAGCACCACAGTCGGCCCCAGGACAAACTCAGCGCCCACCACGCAGCCATGGTGTTTATATTTGTTTGCCAGGACGTGGGCAAGTGTTGGCAAAAGAAATTGGCACACCTTTCTGCAAATTCAAACGTAACTTGAGAAAAAAATTCCTCCAGAACTCTGTCAAATAGTGATTTTACCTGCCCAGATAAGTCGCACAGACAAGTTTCTTGTGATTTTTCAGTTGTAAATAACCCCGTGATGAATATTCCAACTTCTCCTGTGATTTTTTTCTCTGTGTTGTTTGAGGGTTTGGGTTTTTTGTGTTTTTTTTTTTTAAGAGATTCGTAGAAGTGAGAATTACTGGGTCAAAGGATATAAACTGCCAAACTGACCTCCAGAAAAAAACAATTTACATATAAAGTGATTATGAAACGGTTTTATAAGCAGTGGGGGAAGAGCAATAAAATGTGAGTTCACAATGAGAAGAATTGAGAATAACTGCAGCCAAGTTCAGAGACCTAGAGTCATAGAGCTGGGACTTAATTGGTATGAATATTGTTCATTGACCTAGACTATGTTGAGAATTTGTATTTAGATTTTAATACCTCTATGTCGCTGAGAAATAGACAAACTAAGGAGCAAGACTTTTCTGAACCATGGTGCCACACTGGGCAAGCAGATAAGAGATTTGTAGAAGCTCAGTTGGAGAAGAGACATTAATGCAAAAGAAGCTTGCTCAGAATTCAAGAATTAATTCTTGGAATGGCTACAGAGGAAAGAAAGGAAAGAAGGGAGGAGGTCTTGATAGAGAAGGTTTTGAGAGATAGATGTTCCAGGGAAGAATGGTAACTAAAATCTTTAGTTATTTAGATATTTAGTTATTTAGATAATTAAATCTGTGACTCTTAAATGGTGTGATAAAGGAAAAAAATATATAGAATATATATATATAATCTGCTTGCACTATTCTTTGAATGTTATTGCTTAAATTTTGACTATATAAAACCCATATATGAATTAGCTGAAAATAATGTAACTTGTTTAGGATTAAAGTGAATTCATTAATTTCTTTACTAATAAAAAAATTTAACCAATCCATATACTGTTGGTTGGGATTTACCAGTCCTCAGATCCAATCTGAATTGCTCTGCTCTTTACTAAGCTTTATATATCAGGCCAACACACTATTAATGACATTAAAGAGGCTGAGGACAAAATCCAGAGACCTCAGATATATTTCTTTAAAGATTTTGTTCTTTCTTTTTTTAAAAATATTTTATTTATTTATTTGAGAGAGCGAGAAAGTGAGAGAGAGCATGAAAAGAGAGAAGTCAGAGGGAGAAGCAGACTCCTGCGGAGTCAGGAGCCCAATGCAGAACTCGATCCTGGAACTCTAGGATCATGACCTGAGCCGAAGGCAGTTGCCCAACCAACTGAGCCACCCAGGCACCCCTAAAGATTTATTTCAAATTACAGAGAAGCATCCCTGATTTACCAAAGGTCACTTGTAACCCATGATTTCATGTAAACCATGAAAACCCATCCGTGTTTTACTTTCATATTCTTCAGCATTTGACATTGTTGATCACATTCTCTTTTTATCTACCTCATCCCTTAGATTTTAGGACATAACTCTCTCCTGCCTCTTGTCTGGCCCCTCCTGTTTACTTTAAGGGTTCTTCTTCCTTCTCTTGCAAAGCGGTGTGGTTCTTTTGAGTGTCATCCTTGGCCACAATTATCTTTCTTCTTGGTCTTCTTCTTTTTAAAAAAAAATATATTTTATTTATTTATTTGACACAGAGAGATCACAAGTAGGCAGAGGCAGGCAGAGAGAGAGGAGGAAGCAGGTTCCCTGCCCAGAGGGCCTCAGGCTGGGCTCCATCCCAGGACCCTGAGATCATGACCTGAGCCAAAGGCAAAGGCTTTAACCCACTGAGCCACCCATGCGCCCCCACAATTGTCTTTCTTCTGTATATGCTCAGTCTGTACTCTCTCATCCATAACTTTAACTGTCTCCCATGTTACAATAATTTCTGTGAATCTAACCCTGATCCTGCTTCTGACTGTCAAATTCAGGATTCCCTCCTAAAGCATTTCCCCAAATAGTCCATGTTTCCATGAGCCTCCAGAACTTCATAGTCATGTACTTCTATCTGAAATATCTTTCCCCTTTCCCCTTACTTATATTTTTATAGTCAACTCAAATATTCCATCTCTAGATGGCTTGCTCCCACTCTCCTTTGCGGGTTGACAGCCTCATCAATGAGAGTCATTTGCACAGCTCCATCATGACACTCAACACACTACTAGTTTGCTTGCTTCTTTCTTCCCCTTTAGAAACTCAGATCCTTTCAGGAAAAGACAGTTACTTGCTTTTGTATACATGGCAACAAGCCCATGTCTAGCATATACCAGATACTCAAAAATGTTTTCAAATGATTGAATGAATAAAGAATGAGTGAGTTAGTGAGAGATAGGTAGGATTCCTTTGACTCAAGAGATAAGTTTGGAGATGGAGAAAGAGTCAAGGAGCTTTATCCCTATATACATATTTTTAAAGATTTATTTATTTGACACACAGAGAGAGAGTGTACAAGCAGGGCAGAGGTAGAGGGACAATTAGACTTCTCGCTGAGCAGGGAGTTCAATGTGGGGTTGGATCCCAGGACCCTGGGATCATGACCTGAGCCGAAGGCAGATGTTTAACCAGCTGAGCCACCCAGGTGTCCCTCTATGATATTTTTAAAGAAAAGCTCAAGGCTACAGTGTCTGCTACAAAGGTAATAAAATCTAGAACATGAGAATTTTTTAAAATGTGAAGTTTCATTTTCATAATAACCTAAAAAGTAAGTTTATTCAAATTTTGTAAATGATCTTCTTATAATCAGATATCCATGTGTTTCTATTCCATTTTCATTTGTGTTTATGATCATGTTGTTGTACAGTGGAACTATTTTAATTATTCCGGGCTTTATTCAGACAGAGGTTCATACAGAGAATCAGGGCCATTAAGGACCTATCTACAAGTCTGTGTATCTATCTATCTATCTATCTATCTATCTATCTATCTATAGATTTGTTATTGAGATTTGACCCTATATAATTGAGATTTGACCCTATATAATTATCTTTAAGAAGCAGTCTCTATAAGTCTGTTGTCTTTCCATCCAATGCTGGAGCTTAAAATCTATGAGGCAGGCAGTCAGGAAGAGAAGATGGAGGTAAAGTCAGGGAGACTAAGAATAAACTAGAACCTATTAGCACAAGCTAGAATCTGTAAGGATGGACTGAAACCGATGTCAGTTTTTGTTCCTCTGCCCTTAGTGATATGGGTATCCTGGAGTGGTTAGGGAGCTTCACCATGAAGCTGAAGATATATACCTGTTCCGGGAGTCATAGAAGCTATAGGAGGATCTAGTGGAAGGTGGAAGACTTGTAGACCCAGCACCTGGCTTACACAAATTGCATGAGCCAGCCTGTAAGTGACAGTGTACGTGAGTTACAAAATAATTGCTGCTTCACTTCTGCCTTTCAAATCTTGCACAAGAATATCCTTTGTGGTTTTCTCTAACCACAGACATACAAGAAAGTTCATTCTGGGAAATGTAGTCCAGGCTAGCCAAGTTGACACATTGCAAAGCCACCACACTGGCTTATGAAAATTAAGTTATATGTGTATGCCAAATGACATCACACCCTAGTGTATTTATTGAATATTTTTTTGTGTTCTGTTCTTTGGGCATTAACTCATTGAATTATTACAACCCAGTGCTATAGGGACTATTACTGTTCCCATTTTCCAGATGTGGAAACTGAATCACAAAATGGTTAAGTAACTTGCCTAAGGTCATAGAGCCAATAAGTAGTGGCAGAAGCAGGATTTAAACCACCTGGGAAATAGAGCTTGAGAGCCTCTGCCCTTGCCCATTCTGCTCTATCACCTCCCTATGAGACAATGTGAGAAAAGCTCTAGCAGAATTGATTCCACAGATGGCAAAATGTAGTCTAAGTCTGTCAAGTGCAAAAGGACTGGTCCATAGCAATCAGCACTGATTTTCCACTGTGCACAACACAACATTGTCCATCTAATTAAATTAATGATTGAAATTTTGCTTGAATTTACTTTTTATAGATTTAATATTTTGGTTTCTTGCTATATAAAAGCTACAGTGAAGTCTAAGGAATTTATATATCATTTATACTTGCATATATAATTTTTATGATGAACATAATTAAAATCCGGGACACCGGGTAGCTCAGTCAGTTAAGCATCTGCCTTTAGCTCAGGTCATGATCCCAGGGTCCTGGGATCGAGTTCTACATCAGGCTCCTTGCTCAGCAGGGAGCCTGGTTATCCCTCTGCCTGCATTTTTCCCTGCTTGTGCTCTCTCTCTCTGACAAATAAATAAATAAAATCTTAAAAAAGAAAAAGAAAATAATTAAAATCAATATTGCTCTCAAGTAGTGAACCCTTTAACTCATCTTGAGGCAAGCTGGGCTATTTCTGAGACAGAAAGGAGATGTGAGGAGCTAACATCTCTGAGCATATCACTAATAAAGGATGAACAAGTACACTAAAAATAAATCAATAATTAGTTAAGCCTGTAGAGAAATGTTTTTTAAAAATCCTCAATCCCCGGGCTCCTGTGTGGCATAATTGGTTAAAGTGCCTGACTCTTGGTTTCAGCTCAGGTTGTGATCCTCAGGGTCATGATCTCAGGGTCCTGATTTCAAGGTCCAGAGATTGAGCCAAGCATTGGGGCTTTGTGCTCAGCTGGAGTCTGCTTTCCATTCTCTCTTCCTCTGCCCCTCCCTCCCCACTAAAATGAATAAATCTTTAAAAAAAAAAAGCACAAAACACCCAAAACCTTAATCCCTACTATATGAGAAATGTTTTTGACAGATGACACACTAAGTTCGCGAATTAAATGTACGTGCAGATCTCCTTGTCCAATCACAAAAGGCCAGATTTTCACAACAAAAAGCTTCCTCTTTGTCTCTGGGGACAGATTTTTAAATTGTTCCAAATGTGCTCTAGGAGGCAAAAGCAATGGGAATCAAGGTACGTCAGGATGATCGTGGTTGTCCAGTTAGGGGCCTTCTGAAACCGTCCTTGTGCAATTCTCTGTGTAATTCAGCATTTGAGAATTAAAACGCATTTGGAGTTTTCTGTGACCATGGCTTTGCATTGCACAAGTCCCGAACTGCTTTCAATCACTTAACCACTTCCCCCTTACACGGACTGCCTCCATTTCCTTTACAGCGCATCATGCCCTAGGAGAGGCGATTTGTCTCTAATGCATGTCTCACCTGCCAAACCCTGTGGAACCACACTTGGCACGGTGTCTGCTAACAGACTCACTGTGGCTCTATCCTGAAAATCTAATTTATATGACATCCAGAAACTACAATTCTCTAAAAATACATTCAGCTTTAGATAAAGTGTATTTTCCCAAAACTGCTTTATTTTTTTTATTTTTTATTTTTTATTTTTTCCCCAAATATGTTTATTTTATTTTTTCAGTGTTACAAGATTATTGTTCATGCACCACACCCAGTGTATTTTTTTAAAAAAGATTTATTCATTTATTTGAGAGAAAGAGAGAGAGGGTGGGGGAAAGGGGCAGAGGGAAAGAATGTCCAAGTGGGGCTGGATCTCACAAGCCCTGAGCTCAGGACCTGAGCCAAATCCAAGAGTCAGATGCTTAACTGACTGAGCCACCCAGGCACTCCCCAAAACCGGTTTATTAAAAGCCTTGTCTGCAGATCACCTGCCTGCCCTGGTCCTGGAGCTTCTCCCTGCCTGTGTTGGATTCTCCCTGCCCCAGACATAGGTCCTGCCAAGCCCATCTTCTGCTTTGCCTGCTATTTGGAATCCTTTCGCATCTTTTATGGAATCCCTGTCAATTCCCCACAAAACTCTCAGATTTTTTTTTTATCTCCTTTCAATCAAATCAGCTCCCTCTCTTCTCATCAAACCCTGACAATCCCCATCCACTGCTGTCTGTCCTACTTCAAAACACTCTGGATGTACATGCACTTTCTCAACCTTTATTTTAGTTTCAGGGAAATAGTCACCAGCTCAGGTGAAATCCTCTCCTCACTCCACCAGGCAGTTGTTTTTCTCTCAGTGCTCTGACACTCTGGCTTAGATTTCTTTTTCTTTTATTTTCTTCATTCTTCTTCTTCTCCTTCTCCTTCTTCTCCTTCTCCTTCTTCCTCCTCCTCCTCCTTCTTCTTCCTCCTCCTTCTTCTTCTCCTTCTTCCTTGACACAGGTATTACCATTGCCTCTTGTAAAAGTTTAAAGTTCTGAGTTTCAATTATCCTTGCTCCACTAACCATGTGGCATTATTCATGTCACCTAATCTTTCTGACAATATTTTCTCATCTGCAATATGTTAATAACAGTCACAATAAAATATAACATAGTTTTGATAAGATCTAGCATACAGAGTGCTTACTATGTGCCAGGCACCCTTTTAAGAGTAAACATACATTAATTTTTTAATGATGCAAAAGAGTGGTGAAATAATTTCTAGGGAATTATGTAGCCATTAAAAATAAGGAGGTATAGGGATGCTTGGGTGATTCAATCACTTAAGCATCCGCCTTCCGCTCAGATCATGATCCCAGGCTCCTGGAATCAAGCCCTACATGGGGCTCACTGCTCAGTGAGGAGTCTGCTTCTCCCTCTCCCTCTGCCCTCCCTTCCCCTGATCATGCTCTCTCTCTCTCTCAAATAAATAAAATCCTAATTAATAAATAAATAAGGAGGTATAATAATATTAAACTATGTTGATGATATAATATTAAGTAGAAAATCAAGTTTCAGAACAAAACAGGTGACATGATCACCTACATTAAAACTATACATTAGATATATAAATAATAACTCTCATTCTTCCTCTCTCTCTACACATATGTGCACAGTTTGAAGTTTTACAAAGCATGTATTTATATATCCATATAGTTTAAAATTTTTAATACACATTTAAAAATAAAATAAATAGGAAAAATAACTATATAAAAATAAATTATGATTTTAAAAGGCATACCAGAACTGGCAATTTAAGTAAATTAATGTTACATTCATGAAAATAGAAACTTGGCTAGATAGGGACACCTGGGTGGCTCAGTTAATTGAGCAGATGTCTTTGGCTCAGGTCATGATCTTGGGATCTTGGGATAGAGTCCCACATTAGGCTCCTTGCTCAGCAAGGAGCCTGCTTCTTCCTCTGCCTGCTGTTCCCCCTGCTTGTGCTATCTCTCTCTCTCTCTGACAAATGGATAAATAAGGTCTTTAAGAAAAAAGAAAGAAGAAAGAAAGAAAGAAAGAAAGAAAGAAAGAAAGAAAGAAAGAAAGGAAACTTAGCTAGATATTATCCTTATTCCAATCATGATTAAATTTTTTTTTATATATACTGTTAAGAATTGCCAACTAAACCAACATTGTGTTTTCCTGAATATCCCCAATGAGAGTATAGATTTCTAATTTGGGGATTTTTATTTTTTAAACTAGACAGTGGCATTTGTCATTGTGGTTGATGAATAAAATTGCTAATGAGCTTGGGTAATGCCGATTTTAGTCAGAACTCACAGACTTCTCTCTCATTCAAAGCACTGTAATTTTTTGTTGTTGTTATTGTTCGGGGGGCAGCAAAGCCAGGCTTATTGAATGATAGCAAAATGATAGTACAAAGCTCCCAAGAACGGAGGGGACCCGAGAGGGTTGCCCCAAAGCACTGTAACTTTTTTTTAAAGATTTCATTTATTTATTTGAGAAAAGAATGAGTGAAAGAGAGCACAACCGGGGTGAAAGGCAGAGGGAGAAGGAGACTCCCTATTAAGCAGGGAGCCTGATGTGGGACTTGATTCCAGGATTCCAGGATCATGACTTGAGCCGAAGGCAGAACTTAACCAACTGAGTTATCCAGACACCCAAGCATTTTAATTTTTTTAAACTTTTTTTTTTTTTAAAGGCTTTATTTATTTGACAGAGAGAAACACAGCGAGAGAGGGAACACAAGCAGAGGGAATGGTAGCAGGAGAAGCAGGCTTCCTGCCGAGCAGGGAGCCTGATGCGGGGCTCGATCCCAGGACCCTGGGATCATGACCTGAGCCGAAGGAAGATGCTTAACGACTGAGCCACCCAGGCGCCCCGCATTTTAATTTTTAAAGGATGTTTTATGAGTAACAGTTCACTCCTTTTATAGGATATAAAGACCTCAAAATGTTTCCAAAGTCTATTTCAAAATAATAAGCTTAATTATGCTCTGTGGGAAGAAATCCACATACTTATCAAATTTCACTGCTAAGGTTCCATTCTTCTAGTTAGCTGTCAATTGGAATAAATCTCTAAAACTTTTCAGTTATTTCATCAGTGGTAGAAGTTACTAGAAAATGCTTTACTTATGGCCTAAGATTTTCCTTCTTCCTTCTTTTAACAGTACCTCTGTCATTTTATGTCTATAAGTAACTTTTGAATGTAAAGTATCTCACATACTTCATAAGTTATTCTTGCATTGGAATGAAAATGACCTTTTATTATTTTTGCCTATAATTACCATCACAATGAATAGCAGATCTTAAAAGTGTTGTTACGTCAAGTCGAAATCCAGTACAGCAACACTCATAACTTCCTTCCCCACCTCCAACGTGTATCTGCCTCTGCACGGTGGCTTAGCTGCATGCCTTTCATTCAAGAAGAGGGGAACTTCCTCTGGTCCGAGATTAATCTCCCAACCCTCTCAGAAACTTGTTCCACTATTTAGATCTGTTCATCGTTTTCATCAGCTCCTCTTTTCACCCAGCTTTTACTCCTCAGCATTTAAATTTAAGTCAAGTCTCTCCCGCAGAAACTTGAGAGACAGAACGAAGACAATGTCTATGGAGAGAGATAGAAGACCTAGATCCCTACATCTTCTAGTTTCTGACCAATCATTTGCTGCCATTTTTAAAAAAATTTTGATCTCTTAAGTTATTCACTCTCGCATTCTTCTCAAGCCATAGCATTGAGGGTTTGGCCCTAATCACTCCAGTGTTAAGTTTTTGTGGTGTTCACTAATGACCATCCATTTTCTAAACACAAGGGATCATTTTCAGGCATCTTACCTGAATTTCTCAGCATCATATATTTTGCAACTCTTCACCACTTTTTTCTTGAAACTTTTATATTGGCTTCTATGAATCCCTACTCTTCCTGTTCTCCTTTTACCTCCAGTTCCTTTTTGGGTATTTTGGAGGTTTGTCATTTAAACTTGATGCATTACAGAATTCCATCATGGGTCCCTCTCTCTTCTTGATCGATACACATATCCTGATCATCTCTTCTTTCATCAAAGCCTCAATTAATTTTTCTACCTTTTGGCATCCTAATCTTTGAGCCTAAGCTTCCCTTTGTCTCCTGAATGCCAGTCTGAACTCATCATGTGACTCCACAGACTCTCATTCTCTATGTTCTTCCTTTTTGGACAATGACACCACCCAGTTACCCAGATAAAAAACACTGAGCCCTCCTAGAACTTTTCTCTTTCCCTCATTTCCCATATCCATTAATCTTTAAGTTCGGCCAATTCTATTTATTAAGTACTTCTTAAATATTACTTTAGTGCCTTTTCACTTCTTTTTTTTTTTTTTTTTAAGATTTTATTTATTTGACAGAGAGAAACACAGAGAGAGAGGGAACACAAGCAGAGGGAATGGTAGAGGGAGTTGCAGGCTTCCTGCAGAGCAGGGAGCCCGATGCGGGGCTCGATCCCAGGACCCTGGGATCTGACCTGGGCCGAAGGCAGACGCCCAACGACTGAGCCACCCAGGCGCCCCGCCTTTTCACTTCTTATCTAGATTCCTATCATAGTCTCACTGGACCTCTGCCTTTAGTTTTATGGCTTCCAACATAACTTCCCTAATGCCATCACAACAAACTTTCTAATGCACAAATCAGTAACTCCCATCAATTTCTAGATAAAATCCAAACCTAAGGCTGTACAAAATCTGGCCCCTGACTACCTCCTTTCCCAGTCTTATCTTCTCTCTAAATGCCACAGGCATCTTAAGATCTGGCCACAGTCAACAACCTACAGTTTTGCAAACATGCCATACTCTCTCTTCCCATACCTTTCCATTATTTTCCCTTTCTCCTTTCTTCTCAGCTTACTTATTTCTTCTTTGAAAACAACTGTTTTACTTCTATCAAAATTTATCTTATTGGAAACTCCCTAACCCCATTATCCAGAACTAAAATAGGTGCACTTCCTTTGCGAACCCATAGATCTTTGTCTCCCTTATTACATTTGTTATACCAGGACTTTTGTTCACAAGTTCTGAAACTAAACCCAAAACAGATTTAAAAGTAGGGAAGGGGGAACTAAACAGAATGCATTAAGTTAAAGCCAATGGAGGGGTGCTTTAGTGGCTCAGTTGGTTAAGTGGCTGATTTCAGCTTGGGTCATGATCTCGAGGTCCTGGGATCAAGTCCCCCATCAGGTGCTCTGCTCAGCAGGGTGTCTGCTTTTCCCTCTCCCTTTTTCTTCCCATTCCCCAGATTGTGCTCTATCTTCCTCCCTCTCTCTCTCTCTTAAATAAATAAATAAAATCTTTTTTTTTTTTTTTAATTAAAGCCAGTGGAAAGCCTAAGAAATAAATTTTAAAGCAGAGCTGAATATAGTGGCTTCACCAATGTCCTCAGGAGTCCATGTATTTTTCTCCATCTTTATCTTTATTTTTGTCTATGTTGGCCTTATTCTCAAGTAGGCTATTACTGCATGGTGGCAAAGAAGGTCACCACCAGCTGCTTTCTTAAAATTTCCATCAAAAGTCCTAAGATTAAAAAAAAAAAAATCCTAAGATAGCTTCTCATTGAACTAGCTATGGCCACTTGCCTATTTTACTGAATACTCACATTAGTTAGGACAGTGAGAGAACCTGACTGACCAGGTCTAGGTCACATACTCACTCTTAGTGCTGGGGTATAGGGTAGAGTCAGTGTCCTCCTAACTATGAACTGAGAATAAGAGAAATTAATCCACTAAAAAGGTGCTGGACATAGAAGGGTACATAAGTCTACTATAACTCTTGTCATACCATATTATTATAGTGTGTTTGTTCACTGATTTGTGATCCTTTTCAAGGTATACATTATGTTTTAACTATGTAACCCAATCGCTAAGTACACTCATATTAGTGTTCTTGTGAGAAATTAATGAGAATTCTATTATATTTATATATATTTATTCCATATAAATATATATTTTAAGTACTTAAAATATTTAGAATACTATTCAACCATAAAAAATAATGAAATCTTGCCAATTATGACAAAATGGGTGGACCTAGAGGGCATTATGCTAATTGAAATAAATCATACAGAAGACACATACCATACTATCTCACTTATATGTAGAATCTAAAAACACAAAAAACCAAAAGCAAACACAGCAAAACAGACAAAACGAAAACCAAGCTCTTGGGTAAAGAGAACAAATTGGTGGATGCCACAGGCAGGCGGAGGTGGGTAAAATGGGTAAAGTGTGTCAAAAGGTACAAACTTCCAGATATAAAATAAATAAGTTATGGGGATGTAATATGTAGCATGGTGACTATAGTTACAATGTTGTATTGTATATTTGAAAGTTAAGAGAATAAATCTTAAAAGTCCTCATCACAAGAAAAAATATTTTGTAATGGTATGGTTATAGATGTTAACTGGCATTGTGGTGATCATTTTGCAATATATACAAATATTGAATCATTATGTTGTAGGCCTAAAACTAATATAATGCTATATGTCTATTACATCTCAATAAAAAAGCACTTATCACATATACAGATATATAATAGATAATAAATATTAGCTATCATTACTGATATTGTTTCACATACGGAGTAAAAAGGATAGTAGTATGAAATAAGCTTTGTTTGTATAGTCAATGTACAGAAAAGGCCATATGCATGATTGTCATAAGACAAAATACTTTCATCCTCAAGTTATAGAAAGTCCACCCCACAGTGAATTAAACTTGAGAGCATTTTTTATCTCACAATAGCAAGGATACTAAAAGACACGTGGCTATAAGGAGATGGTTAAATCTGTGGCTAAAGCAAGTAATCAAAGATCCAGAGTATTGCCATCTTTCTATTTTGTCATGCTCAAAGGGTGGGTTAGTTGTCTTCACAGTCACAAGAGATTGATGAAGCTCCTAGCAGCATATCCTCACATACCAGTGGCCTAAAGGCTGAAAAAGGGATATTCTCTTACCATGGATCCCTCTTTTTAAAAACAAAGAGTTTTCTCAGAATTCTTCCATTTCCAAGCCAATTACTGCTACATCATTAGTCAGAACTGGATCAGAGTGAGACCACTTGAATTCTCAATGGACCAAGAAAGATGTTTCCAAAGGAGGAGCGTGTGTTTTCTAACATTTTGGGGACCCTGTCAACATGAAGGCAGGGATAAGGAGGGGATGGTGTATATAGCTTTAGTGTTAGCAGAAAATGAAGTCTGTACATTTTGTAGGTTTTTCCAAAGTAATATGTGCTCATCGTTGCAATTTAATACATCTGTAGTGTCTAAAGTAAAATTATTCTTCTCCCCTTAAAGGCCTTAATTTTGTCCTCTGGTACATACACAGTTAGTAGTTTGGTATGCTTCTTATTTGCTCATACAAAAATAGGATCATGCTGGTGAGTTGGCTGCCCCACATTGAAACATGCCAAAAATATTCTATAACATTTTCTTTCTAATAGGTACATATTCCTTCCACAGTATACTGTGCCAGTTATCAATTTCATTGCCTTTCAGGTCCAAGACCACTCTCCGCCCTATTTTGTGATCCTGAAGCTGTCTCTCTTTCAACATTTCTTTTTTGATAGCTAGCTCAATTTTTAGGGTTTGTCAATAGAGGGTGCTGGAGAGACACCTCAAGGTCAGAGGAGGAAGAAGGGATTTTTCTTCCTGCTTCCTGAGTGTGGTTTTGGCATGGCAGCCAGTTGATGGGCCTGGAAAAGGCCTAGTAGCGCTTGTATCAGCAGCTCACCTCATGGACACTCTGACAAGGTTTTCTGTCACCCTGAATGTTGGTCTGGGGACCAGCAGTAGTGCCATTAGCAAGTTTCTTGCCACCAGCTGGCTGTTTGAGTCTCAGTCTTGGGCAGAGGGAAGAAGAAAGCTCTTCAAATTCATCCTTCCTTCCATCTTCACTCTCCTTCAGCCGAAGGAATAATAAATGCTTTGTGCATTTGCTACTTCTCCTTATAGTTTTCTTTCCCTCTTTTAGTAGACAACCACCTTTTACTAGTTAGCAATTCTTCATATCAAATTTTCTCTGTTCAAATTACTATTGTGGTTTTTTTCTTCTCACTGGATTCTGACTGATACTGATGAATATACTATTACTTAATTTAATCATGTCCAAATTCATCCAGTATTTATGGTTTTGCTTGTGTGTCTTGTTTTTCTATTTATTATTTAATAAATATTTATTGAGAACTTACTGTGTGCACATATTAGTTTAAACACTAGGAATATTGTAGTAAACAAGACTAATAAAGTCTACTTCATGGAGTTTATAATCTAAAGCAAAGATTCACATAATAAAAATAAATATAAAACAAAAGATAATGATAAATGCTGTGAAGAAAATACGAATGTTTAAGAGACTAGAGAGTAAAAATAAATCAGGCGATAGGGAACTACTGGGGTAAGCAAGATTAAGAAGTCCTTTTGAGGAGGTGGCATTCTGAGAGATCTGAATGATGGGAAAGAGTTGACAACAAACACCCATTGTGGCTGGATCATGGTGTAAAAGGAGTCGAATGATAGGTTATGGGGTGAGTAGTCAGCAGATAATGCAGGATAAGCAGGTAATTCTGAGGATGATGGGAATCCATTAGAACGTCTTAAACAGAGGAATAAAACAATCTACCTTATGTCTCTAAAAGGCCACTGTAGCTGCTGTATAAAAATAAACTCTCCAAATCATTATGTTGTACACCTGAAATTAATGTAACTTTGTGTGTCAACTATACTTCAATAAAAATAAAAAATACGTGATAAACTCTCTGGAGTTAAGAGTAGAGATAGGTTATGCAAGGCTGGAGGCTACTACAGTCATCCACAGAGAGATATTGTTGACTTGGACCAAAATGGCAGCAATGGATACTGTGAACAGTGAAGGAGAATGAATGTAAGATAGAGCCTATAGATGTCGCTCATTCTATGTGGAGAACGAGAAGCGAGGAAAGAAAGAGAACTCCCAGATTGGGGCCTGGGCAAATGATTAACTTATTTAGGCCTTCCATTAGCAGTTCTCAAACTTTTTGGTCTTGGGATACAAAAATTATTGAGTAATTTGAAAAATACTTTTGTTTATGTGGGATACATACATATATATGACAAATAAGTAATATCTTAAAAAAATAGTGGATCTTCTCTAGAATAACACTTAAAAAAAGATTTTATTTATTTGTCAGAGAGAGGGAGAGAGCGTGCACGAGTAGGGGAGCAGCAGGCAGAAGGAGAAGGAGGCTCCCCACTGAGCAGGGAGCCAAATGCGTGACTCCATCCCAGGACATTGGGATCACAACCCATGCTGAAGGCAGACACTTAACAGACTGAGCCACCCAGGTGCCCAGGTGCCCCTAAATAAATAAAATATTTTTAAAAAAGAAAGAAACAGATAATTACAGATATTATTCTTTGAAATGATACTAAAATTTGATAAATGGTAGTTTCTGAAAGGTGAGCTGCAATGTGGACTCTGAAACCATATCAATGAACTTTTCATAGTTTTAAATTAAAATCCATAGTTTAGGGGCACCTCGGTGGTTCAGTGGGTTAAAGCCTCTGTCTTTGGCTCAGGTCATGATCTCAGGGTCCTGGGAGTGACCCCTACATAGGGCTCTCTGCTCAGCGGGGAGCCTGCTTTGCCCTCTCTCTCTGCCTGCCTCTCTGCCTGTCCCTCTGCCAACTTGTGATCTCTCTCCTCTCTGTCAAATAAATAAATAAAATCTTTAAAAAAAATAAAATCCATAATTTACCTTGCACTTTGAATAAATCTTTTATCTATAAATGATTTCGATCTCATTTATGTCTAGGGTTCCCCAACCCACACTTTGAGAACAACTGGACCACATAACATCATTCATTAATTTAACAAATATATATTGAGTTGTTATATACTATGTCAACCCTGTTCTCTAAGCTAGAAATACAAAGAAGTGATTGATCATGACCCTTTCCTTTTTAGAACTCATGTTTTGAGCATATTATCCCAAAGGGCTCTTGGCCCTTTAAAGATACCACTTCTTGGCCCTTTAAAGGTACCACCTTGGAGACAATTGCTTTCCCAAACAGAAAAAATTTTGTAAGTCAAAATTAAAATCCCAAACCATACTAGGGAGTACTTACTCTGTAAAGAAAAAGACAAATGGCACTTTCCCAGGTACCTGAGAAAGTACGCAAGTAAATGTAAGGCAATAAAACATGTTTATACACATACTTCCTGTGTTTGTGCTATCTTCCAACATCATGATAAATCGCCCATAGAGATTACTAACTCTGACCTCTTCACATGTTTTGGTCAGATGCCAACATCTTTCTTTAAAAAAATTCCAGAATCCCCTGTATCATCTCCAACCTTCTTTATTCTTCCAGGAATAAATTAATAATAAACTATTACTTCATGAAGTGACCTCACATATCAACTCCTTGAACTCTGTATACATTAACACAGCCAGAATGATGTGAGATTAGGGGAAATCCCATGTACTTTCTGTGGCTGATCATTTCCTTAATCTTGCCAACTTTTCTTTTTTTTTTTTTAATTTCATCAACACTATGATATAATGTTCAATTATAGTTTAGTTTCCTAATCTGGATATGAAGATGGATAGCTTCATCAGAAAAATGGAAAAGTTGAAAAAAAAATTTAAAGAAAATGGAAAAGTTGGTTTCGGGCTGAATTCCTGAAAATTTAGTCGCGAAAATATGGTTAAAATATTACTATTCAGAAGCATGACTGCCTTATTCTAGCGAGCAGGAATTTTCTTTGTGTTCATATATGAAACTGCTACCTTTTCTACTTTAATTAAAGCAGATGGTATATTAACATTTTTCAGGTTGAAAACAATGGGGAAGCCCAAATATGAGGAAATAAGTTTTCATAACTTTAACTGAAAAGTTCAAAGATAAAAACTTAATTGGCAAGAAATTACATTAAAGATGGAAAAGACAATTAAAATTGCTAGTCTACTTAAAGGATAATCTTTAATAAATCACTGAAAAATAATTTCAGTCCTTCATCTTTAAAATGAGAGAATAATACCTTCTAGCTCCAGCTGTTAAAGGACTATATGTGAGAGTGAATATGAAGCATTCAGGGCAGTTCTAGCTCCCTACTGGGACTCGAGCAATGTTGGTTCCTTTCCTTTCCTCCTTTCTGCACCTCCTCCCAGAATGATATCCTAGGAATCCACTCTTCTTGACTGGCCAAAATAAAATAATAATACCAATCATACTGTTAATGATTCCAAGCTTTCTCAAAATATTTTTTTCTATGTGCTTCACTTTATCCAGTGAATATTTACTGAGCACCTACTACATGCAAGGTCCTGCTAGGTCCTAGAGATACGGCTCTGAATGTAATTGACACAGCCACTGAGTCTCATGGGGAAGACAAACATCCATCAAATAATTATGCAAATAATTATAATCATCCCTATTTCTCACCTTTTCTCCTTAAAATCTTTCATTGAATAATGTATGATATATGTGGCTTATTTACTTAGCTCATTATCTGTCTTTCCCTGCCGAATTCACCAAGATTAGTACATGACACATAAGATATTCAAAGAATATTTGTTGAAAGAAATGCATGAATTATAATTTCAGTAAAAACTTTGAAAAACTTAAGGATATGATATGAGCCTTTAACATGAGGGTTAACCTAGTGTTTCAAACCAGTGATAAAAGAAAGAAGTTTCATTGCATGTAAAAGAGAAATAAGGGACTGGTCATATAGAAATTTAAGGACGTAACTGATGTCTTCTGAGAAGCCATAAGAAACAAGTGCTAAATTTGAGATTAGAACATAGAAAGAGCAAAATCAGACCTATAAATACAGAGAACAAACTGATAATTGCCAAAAGGAAGGGGATGGAGAGATGAGCAAAATGTGTAAGGGGAGAGGGAGATACAGACTTCCAGTTATGGAATGAATAAGTCATGGGAATAAAACGCAACAGCATAGGGAATATAGCATTGTATGGTGACAGATAGTAGCTACATTTGTGGTGAATATAGTATGATGTATACAGATGCAGAATCCACCATGTTGTACACTTGACACTAATGTAACATTGTGTGTTAAGTATACTCAGAAAAAAACAAACCAAGAGATTCAGACTGAGTGAAAAAGTTTGTAATTTAGCACTGGTATAAAGAACTAAGATTAATGTAAGAAAAGATAAATAATTCATAAAAACCTTCATGGGAAGATACAA
This sequence comes from Procyon lotor, assembly GCA_028646535.1. NCBI lineage: Eukaryota > Metazoa > Chordata > Mammalia > Carnivora > Procyonidae > Procyon > Procyon lotor. The sequence continues at coordinate 38,551,939 of CM053618.1, read as the reverse complement.
ATCCTGTATGTTAATTTGAAAGGATCATATCCTCTAATGAAGTAAGTAATGAGAGAAGGGGCTAGTTAGATAAGCCCAATTGACCATTATTTTAATTAAAAACTTCTTTTTCACAGGCTAAACACATAGTTGATTAAATTGAATTTTATGCTTGCGATTTTTCAAATATCTGTGCTGGGGAAAAAATACACCTTTTAGCCCATGGAAGTCAAATCTGAGCAGATAGTTTCCTAAGCTGTGTAGAGTGCGTAAGAGTCAAAAATTAGTTTTTATGGGGCTGGTCTTAAACAAAAATGAATGCAGAACAACATACATAACAAAACTCATCTATGTGATCTCAAGAAAAGTACGCACAAAAAAGCCTTGGACAAATGGAAATGTGCAACTTTCTCTAAAAGTTCTGAGATCAAAATGTTCAGAAACACATTTTACTCTTGAGGTCCCCAAAGGGAGATTTGAACATATAAGAAGCTACCCTCTCACTGGGAATTTAATTGTACTCTGATACCAGCCTGTGTCCATGTGGTCAATCAAAAACAATATAATTTCTTGAAATATGAGAATACTATAATGTAAGATTCCTTTTTTTTTTTTTTTGAGAGGGAGAGAGAGAATCTAAAGCAGGCTCCACACCGAGCACAGAGCCCAATCTCATGACCCTGAGATCATGACCTCAGACAAAATCAAGAGTCAAACAATCTACTGAGCCACCCAGGTGCCCCTATAATGTAAGGGGCACTTACACTTTGCTGAGAACATTTTATTGTATAATTCATCAAGGTTAATTCATCATTTAACCCTTTATTATAAATATGTTGGACAGAGTTCTGTAATTTCATCATAAACATAGCTTATATTTTTAAGACTAATTAATTAACTAATTAATTTCAGTGAGAGAGAGTGAGTACAGAGGGGAAGGGCAGAGAAAGAAGGAGAGAGAAACTCAAGCAGACTCTGCGTGGAGCCTGGAGCCCATGCAAGGCCTAATCCCACAACTCTGAGATCAGACCTGAGCTGATAGCAAGAGTCAGAGGCTCAGCCGACTACACCATTCAGGCACCCCACAGCATATAGTTTGTCAAAGACGAGAGACTACTAATTTTTATATTCGTTAGTTTCTCTAAATCAGCTTTTGGTTCCCATCAGCTGATCTTGGAATAACAAGATCTGTGTCTGGCACCATGGATAGGGCAAACAGAAAATCAGTTGATACCAAGGCTTACTCCCAGTACAAATGGTCAAAGTTAAAAACCTTTGTATGGGGGTACCTGGGTGGCTCGGTCCACTGAGTGCCCAGCTCATGATTTCAGGTCATAATCTCAGGCTGATGAGATCCAGCCCCCATTAGGTTCTGCACTCAGTGAGGAGTCTGCTTGTCCCTCTTCCACCCCCTCTCTTTTGGTTGTGCATTTTCTCTCTCTCTAATAAATAAATAAATAAATAAATAAATAAATAAATAAATAAATCTTTTTAAAGATTTTGGTTGTGCATTCTCTCTCTCTCTCATAAATAAATAAATAAATAAATAAATAAATAAATCTTTTTAAAGATTTTGGTTGTGCATTCTCTCTCTCTCTCTCTCATAAATAAATAAATAAATAAATAAATAAATAAATCTTTTTAAAGATTTTGGTTGTGCATTCTCTCTCTCTCTCATAAATAAATAAATAAATAGATAAATAAATAAATCTTTTTAAAGATTTTGGTTGTGCATTCTCTCTCTCTCTCTCATAAATAAATAAATAAATAGATAGATAGATAAATAAATAAATCTTTTTAAAAAAGTTTTGTAGCTAACAGGCACCAACCTTTTTGACCTTCACCATAGCAACTTCTTACTAAACAAGTCACTGGAAGCAAGGGAAACAAAAGCAAAAATGAACTAGTGGGACTTCATCAAGATCAAAACCTCCTGCACAGCAAAGGAAACAATCTACAAAACTAAAAGGCAACCTATGGAATGGAGAAGATATTTGCAAATGACATCTCTGACAAAAGGTTAGTATAAAAATTATAAAGAACTTATCAAATTCAACACCCAAAACCAAACAATCCAATTAAAAAGTTTGTAGAGGACATAAATAGATATTTTCCCAAAGAAGACTTCCAGATGGCTAATAGACACGTGTAAAGGTACTCAACATTACTCATCATCGAGGAAATACAAATCAAAGCCACAATGAGATATCACCTCACACCTGTCAGAACGGCTAAAATTAACAACAGGTGTTGGTGAGGATACCAAGAAAAGGGAACCCCCTCTTACACTATTGGTGGGAATGCAAACTGAAGCAACCACTCTAGAAAACAGTATGGATGTTCCTCAAAAGTTAAAAGATCCAGTGATTGCACTTCTAGGTATTTACCCAAAGGGTACAAAAATATGGATTCAAAGGGGTACAGCATCTGATGTTTATAGTAGCATTATCAACAACAGCCAAACTATGGAGAAAGCCCAAATGTCCATTGACTGAAAAATGGATAAAAATGGATAAAGTAGATGTGGGGTGTGTGTGTGTGTGTGTGTGTGTGTGTAATGGAATAGCACTCAGCTATAAAAATGACATCTTGCCATTTGCAACAACACTGATAGGGTTAGAGAGTATAATGCTAAGTAAAATAAGTCAGTCAGAGAAAGAAAAATACCTTACGATTTTACTCATATGTAAAATTTATGAAACAAAACAGATGAACATGTGGGAAGGGAAAACAAAGAGAATAGAGAGGGAGGCAAAGCATAAGAGACTCTTAATGACAGAGAACAAACTGAGGGGTGATGGAGGAAGGAAGCTGGGGAATAGGCTAGATGGGTGATGGGTATTAAGGAGGGCACTTGCTATGAGGAGCACTGGGTGTTTAATGTAAGTGACGAATCACTAAATTCTACTCTTAAACCAGTATTATACTATATGTTAACTAACTAGAATTTAAACGAAAATTTGGAAGGAAAAAAAAAGCTTTGTGTCTAATATAATGTCTATTTACTGTAAATGTAACATTTTCCCTTCTTTATTCAGTCTAGATTGGAAAAATATTTACCTAGGAGGAAAAAATATTCAACTATATTTAGTCCATCCTCTGCAAGGTTGAGAAAATAACAACAATAAAAATAATATTAGCTAACATTTATTATTGGACACTTGTTATGTATCAGCGTTTGTGCCAAGACTTATATTACTGACTTCTCATAGAAATCCTTTTGAAATCATAAGCCCACGATTTTCCATGTGGTCTTAATTAAGTTAATCAAAGAACACAAATTTTAGTAGTATGAACTTTATCATATTGGAAAACTGGAAAATGAAACTTTAAAATTAAAATTATACTGCATTGAACTAGCTGTGATACCTTGTCATATATATTGGGATAAAAGCTAGAATGTATTTATATGGCTGATACTTTGAAAACCTAAGAATATAAACATTTCCCAGTTTAGAGGTGAAAGTTCTTTCTTAGAATATTATACTTATCCTGATTATCATAAAATAGTCTGTTCACATGAAATTCTTTTGAGATTAGTTATTATATAACTTTAATTATGAGACTATAAGTACATATGTTTAATTTCTAAGAGAAAATCATATTTACTCATGGTACTGAGCTTTATAATATTTACGCTCCCAACTATAAGTTCTCTGATCTTATTATAACTAACTTTAAAATGTAAAATCTGGTCAAATTCTTTTGCAGTTTAGCAAAAACATCTGTTTTCGTTTGTAGGTCAATTAAGTTCTAAGTAAAAGTAAATGGTGCTTGTGGCAGAAATACTCTCAAAACACAATGAAGAATCTTGAACTTCATCTCAACATAACTTTTGTTAAATCCTGAACTTACAGAGGTTAAAGTGTGTTTGTTAAAAACAGGCTGGAGAGGGAAAGCCGTGGCATGTCATGGAACAACCTTCTCTCTAAGCCTTCACTGGTATTATAGAACCAGAGAAAACCAATCAGAAAGAGATAACTCAAGGAAATAAAACAAAACAAAAACAAAAACACACCAGAACAGCTAACCTTTAAAATGGACCTATTGGAAGAAAAAGAAAAACATTTCAAAACATTTCTGATTTATACCCTCAGCAGGATTCAACATGATAGTGTTTCTGCATGCAGTCCAGAGATGGGAATGAGCTGAAAATGAGGATTAAAAGAGAAAGTATTTTTCTAAAATGAATTATTTAATGTAGAGAAGTTGAATCACTGAACACTTGAAACTAATGTAATACTGTTTGTCAACTATACTCAAGATATTTTTAGATGTGTTAAGGTAGTACCAGAGACAGTGAATAACAGATTGGTGTGTCAAAAATTAAAATGATAGGGACGCCTGGGTGGCTCAGTTGGTTAAGCAGCTGCCTTCAGCTCGGGTCATGATCCCAGGGTCCTGGGATCGAGTCCAGCATCGAGCTCAGCAGGGACCCTGCTTCACCTTCTGCCTCTGCCTGCCTCTCTGCCTGCTTGTGTTCTCTCTCTCTCTCTCTCTGACAAATAAATAAATAAAATGTTTAAAAAAAAAGAACCCATTAAGGCTTAAATTTCAAAAAAAAAATTAAAATGATAAAGAAATTATTCTCAAGAAATTATCCCACAATCCAGAAATAAAAGGAATTTTTGAAAAGTATGACAAGATATAATGAAATGCAAGTCAGAGAACTCTATAGGATCTTAGGGGTCATCTAATTCAAGGAACTGGGTTGAGGCAGGTACCACAGATCGAGGACATGGAACATACTTTTACTCACAAATGACTTATGGTCATTCCAATACTATCTGAATTTCATTCAATTGTATTGATTTAGAAATGTTTCATCTTCTATTCAAATAAAATTTCAAGATGAGCTTTAGTATTTATATGCCTAATGAGATTCTTTGCCTTCTTTCATTCGGTCTTGAGACTAAAAGACAGTAGCTCTTTAAATTCATTTTTATCCATTTATCCTGTGATAACTATTGATATTTCCCATTTCTTTGGTTTTAACTGGATATTGTATTCATTGTACTTTAAGTAGTATCCTGTTAATGAAAATATCCAGAAACTCTAAATAATATTTATTAATTTGTTTATTTATTTAAAAGATTTTATTTATTTGAGAGAGAAAGAGAGAGAGAGCACAAGCAGGAGGACTTTTCTAAGTACCTTCCATATCTTCATTCATTTAAACTTTGCAATAACTATGTAATGTAGACCCTACTACTATTCCATTTTAAAAAAGAGGGAACCAGGTCACAAAGTTTTAAGCAATTTCTTAGTAGGATCAGGATGTGATTTAAATCCAAGTAGTTTAGCTGTAAAATCCATATAACCACCATGTTATGGGCTGTGAAGAAGTTCTAGAAAATTTATTTTGACTGATTAATTATAACTCTGAGGAATTTTAATTGCCCCTTGTGTGGTATCTACTGCAATTTTTACTAATTGACTTTTCAGTTGTCTGATTAGTTTGGTTGCATATTGGAAAGTAATCAAATAAGTTTGATCAATTTTGATACTCTTTTGAAGAAGAGCATACTTTAAGTTTTATTTGAAGCTTAGTAATCTGAAAATAAAGTGATGGTCAATATAATTTTATACTGGCTGAATTTTCTATATTTAATAGATGGTGATGAAATTTATTACAGAATTAGGAAATATGATACAGGTGATTGCAGTAAGTGAGGCCTGTTTCACACAAAACTTAGTTTATAAGTTTGTAACTCTAATAAATATAGCAATGGCTAATTCTGGAATTGAATGTTGAACCTGGATGGGGCAAATTCAATATCTACATTTGTTACTTTTGAGTTCTAGCCCCTAGATGTAGTAGAATCTACATCCTCTATTCTCTCTCTCTCTCTTTGTCTCTCCTTTTTCTGTCCATGTGGCCTATGATATGGATACTACAATATAGCAGTGATAAGATTAACTGAATCTCACTTTCAGCCCAAAGATAGAGAGTTGAGGGGCGCTAGGAAGCCAGATAAAATGAGATAAAATCGAGTAACTTCAGTTAATTTTGAAAGGATAGAATGCAAGCATGTTGGGGAAAGTATCAAGGTATGAAATTGGAATAAGCAGGTAGATATCATATTATTAAAGTTTTTTTGTATGCCAGACATATATCATAAAGTCAATAAAGAGCTATTGAAAAATCTTGATCAGGGAACTTAATATGAACAACACAGTAGAAAGAATCCTGGAAACAGTGTTGTTTCCAGTTCCAAGGACTCGTTGTCCTACGAGTAGAGGAGAGAGGACAGGTTTTAGATTAATGATGTCATTGGACTAGAGGAAGCTAATAAATAAGGCATTAGTAATAAGGCAATCACACCAGAAGCAAAAAGTTGGAGCATATCTGGGAAAAAGTTAGATATACAAATACATAATTATTTTTATCAGAATCTATATACATTGTTCCTTTCATTTTTAAAGAAATTTCCTAATGTGCCCTGCAAACTTTACATCCTTTCTTTATTATATTCTCAGAGTCTTCACTTCTCTCTGTCATTCTCCATGCATTCTTTTTTCATATTCCTGGTTTCTAATTCTTCCCAGAAAGTTACACACCACTTTAACCACCATGATGTCAGGAAAACTATACTATAGGTATCAGCTGGAGTTCTTTGTTGCTAAGTATAAAAACCATCTCTGAGGTGACAGTGAGGAATCAAGACTCTAGGCTTAAAATAAGGAAAGAGGGTCAAAGTCCTATGGTTAATTAGCAAGTTGGTTGGGTTTTTTTTGTTTTTTGTTTTTTTTTTTATTTGACACAGAGAGAGAGATACTGAGAGAAAGAGAGCACAAGCAAGGGGAATGGCAGGCAGGCAGGCAGAGGGAGAGGGAGAAGCAGACTCCCTGCGGAGCAAGGAGCCAAGTAAGAGATCATGACCTGAGTCAAAGGCAGCTACTTAAATGATTGAGCCACCCAGGCACCCCTAATTAGCAGGGTTTTAAACTAAGCAATGGAAATGTATTGTAAGGCCAGTGGGAGATCATAAAATCTATAGGAAAGCTAAGGAAAACTTGGAAACCAAAGCAAATCTTTGAGGGCTAAAAGCTAGGAAATAGCAAATTCTGCTTTAGAACATTAAGGCATCAGCAACAGAATGAAAAGAGTCTAACTCTGTCGCTTTGTTCAAGATCACATTACAAGGTAAGCATCTCAATTGGCACAATTTGTGTGATATGCCTTTTATTAAGGGTAAGATTCTAAAAATCCCAGCACCTAAAACACAGCCCAGAGTAAAATTCTCTCCAAGTACTTCTTCAATGTTCAAAAGATGCTCAACCTTTGGTTAGGCTCAGTAAAGTTGATTACTGTCCAGTCATATTATACCCAAGAGGGGAAAGGTTAATTCTCTAAAAGCAAATCTCTTATTAGAAATAGAACAAGATATCTGGCAGCCAAAAAAACAATAAATATTCATCATATCTAAAAAATGCTAAGACATCTTGGTGGCTGACCTTTGATTTTGGCTAGATCATGATCTCAGGATTGTGGAATCGAGCCCCATGTGGGGCTCTGCACTCAGGTGGAGGCTACTTGTCTCTTTCCCTCCCCCATGCTCACACATGTACTCTCTCTCAAATGAATAAATAAATAAAATCTTTTTTAAAAATGCTGGGGCGCCTGGGTGGCTCAATAGGTTAAGCGTCAGACTCTTGGTTTCAGGACAAGTCATAATCTCTGACAAGCGTCAGACTATTAGTTTCAAACAAGTCAAAACCCAATCTCTTAGGTTGTGAGATCCAGTCCCACCTCAGGCTCTCTGCTCATTGCAGAGTCTGCTTGAAATTCTCTCCCTCACCATCTCCCTCTGCTTCTACCCTATCCCCCCGATCACATGTTCTCTCCTTCTCTCTCTCTCCCTCTCTAAAATAAATAAAATCTTTTTAAAATTCTAAGAATTCAATAGTTTTCATTATATTCAGAGTACTCAGGAAATTCTGTAACTAATGCTAGAAAATCCCATAGGATTAAATAAATAAATAAATAAAATTTTTAAAAAAGAAAATAAACTGCTGAGATCAAACTACCTTTTAACAACAAAATTGGTATGTTCATCCATGATTTCTCCACCCATTTTCTCTATTTCCTCATTTTTTCATTTTTTCCCTATTTTGTGCAAAGTTAATTGGTTTCTGAGATACTACTTATATGCCCTGCTTTTTATTCCTGATTGCAGCTGTTTATATACTCCTTTTAGTCCCTTTTCCTTTTTGGAAAGCAAGAAGAGATTATTTTCTAATCTGATGATAATCTTCCTCATGTCATTCTTTCTTTATTTCCTTGCTTCACTCTGGAATTCATCTCCTCTCCCCCGCTCTAACCCAGCCTGGGTTTATTAACCTTCAGGGTATGGTGTAATACTAAACACTTCCCCAACTGAGTCACGTAAGTAAGGGTAGCTTCTACTAGTAAAGTTTAACAATCTGCTCTTTTGAAACTTTTGCCTTTTGCTAGGTCCACATAAAATGGAAAGAAATAGAATACTGTCAAGAGTAAAACTCACTTTTCACAAAAATAAAAATGCATTACATTATTTAAGTGTATTATTTGTGTGGTGTTGGTGTAATAGTCATAAAATTTATCCAGAGCCCTGCAATGACTGATTATTATAATGTTATCTCTAACTCGTGGAAAAGCAACATCAAAGGAAATAAGAAAACTCATAATAATAGTCATAGTTCAGGATTTTTTCAGAAAAAGCTCCCAGTGAATAATGCTTAGATGCAGATATTACAGGATGAACTCCTGGCTATAAAGAAATAGGGCAGAGTGAAATGGACACATTTCTAGTTTAATGGTGGAAGTATCTCCCAAGCAGTGCTCTTGAATGAGGTGGAGAATCCATTACTTCCAGTAAACAGCAATGATCAAGCATCATATCTCAGAGCAGCAGAGAAGTAAAATGTGTAGCAACATTGAAATTTTGACTTACTTGAGACACATTTAATGACTTGTCTGACTGCAGTATAGCAAAGCCATGAAGGGCTAGCTGAAGTTGGCTTTAATTCCTGCTCTGTTATTTATTATCTGCATGGCCCTGGTAAGCATTCACCTTCTAATCCTCAATCTGTAGCATGGATGGAACAATGTTTTCTTTTCAGAGTTGCTGAAGGAATTAATCAGACGGTCTCTTTAAAAGTAACTGAGATATCAGGAATTCTTAATGTGTGAACTGAGTATTTGTTTCCACAATACTCTCCAGAGGGACACCTAAGGGACAATGTGATTGAACACTAAAGGCTCTGAAGGACCTGCTAAATGAGAAGATAAAACTTGCAGTAGTGCAACACTGAAATAAAGTACATCAAGATGGTAATTTTTTCTTTTAATCAGAGTTTAATTTCCTTAGAATTTTCAGAGAGTATATCAACTGTCTGGGTCTCTCCTGATTTGGGAGAAGGGGAAGTGGTAAAGTTCTCTTTTTTGTTCTTGCTTAAGTTGATCCTATGAAGATAATTATACATGCAGGTTTAAAAAGTAGAGCAAGTAGAGCATTTTCCCAGATTAAACAAAGAGGAAAGGCCATAAAGACAGTAATGAATAGTATTTCTCTGCCTCTGTCTCTCGGCCAAAAATGCAGGGGCTCCTGATTCTCTCAACTTGTGCTTAGAAGCATCTGAGTTTGTCACATTTGTGCTTCACAATTAGCACAGACACCACAAAGCTTTTTTTCCCTCTAATCCTTGGTTTGTGTTGTCTCTGAGTGTTTACATTCTCTGTTCCATCTTCTCTTTTCCAGGTATTGTGCCTAGTCCATAAGTCAACCTGCTCCAAAAGCAGCCCTGAGTGGAGAAATTTCCCTTATTCCACAGCTTTGCTACATGCTTTTACATAGGATGCAAAGAAATGTTTCCTATCCCCTTGATTTCTTAAATATATCTCTTATTTTTATCATGTTTTCTTTTAGGGCTCTGGCACAAGTCTCTGGGGACAAGGGTAAAATAAAGGGACAAGCTCAGCAGCACACCTCCAGCTTTATGCAGAATTACCTTTCCATTATGACACTGCCCCTCTGACTTGGGACTGACTTACCCTTCTCTGAAAATGAGTTCTGTTTCTGATGGTCCCTCAATCACTTATGCAAATAGACTCCTTTGGGTATTTCCAACCCAGTCTTACAGACTCTCCAAGTATGGGATTCTCAGGGATCCTATTGGGAACCCAAGACATAGGCTCCATAAACTAAGATATTTTGCTTCACAGAAATGGGAAAATTTTCTATAGAATGCCCTAATGCTATCATAGAATGTCTACTGTGTCTTTCTCAACCACTGTGCAATTTCAGTTTTCATCTTGCCTGACCTCACTGTTGCATACCTGACCCTATCTCATTGGCATTTTGTTTTCCTTTGTCTTTGTCAAAGTCATTCTCTCTTATTTTCTTTCTGCCTCATTCCTCAGTTGAGGGTGATGATTTCCATGTTTCTACTTCTTATCCTGATCATTTTTATAACAACAAGAATATTTATTACTATACATCTGGCCGCCTATTGTAGGTGTAAACTTTGGTCCTCCAAGATATCACAATCTGGTGTTCAAAGACAACTTCTATTTATCTCTTCATTCAGTTCTGTGTTGTTTTCGTTAATATCATCATCCATATATTTCTCTAAGGACCTCAGACAACTTTACCTTCTCTCCCTCTCACTCCCAACATCAAATTCTCAACATCAGTTATTGTATTATGCTGATCATATTTCCAAAGTGCCTCTGAAATACATTACTTCTTGTGAATTCCCCGGCTGTAGCCTTAGTTTGGTCACTTATCATGTCTTAATCAACAATAAGACTTTTAGTTCAGTATCTTCCCATTTATGGATACCCTTCACATTAACCCCAAAGTTATCTTTCTAAAAATGGATCATTTGTGTCCCTCTATTGGTTAAAAACCATTACAAATTTCCATTGTCAATGGCCATTTGCAATCTATTTTCAACCAATCTTTCCGCAATCGTATCATTCCAAATTCTTACATTCTTGTCAAAAAGTCCATTCATCATTTCCTGAACATACTATTCACTGTTCACTTGTATACCTTTCTACCTTTCTTTGTGTTAGTAACACTCCTGGGATGTCTCCTTCCCCTTTTCTACTACACATCCTTCAAGTTTCTATTCAAATTCTACCTTCTTTACAAAATCTTCTGCCATTGTGCTTCACAACTCTCATGCTTTCAGAGATCTACCCTACTTGTTGCAGGATTTCGGGCTTAGATATTGTTATTTCATTATATTTACCTAGAATATAACAGCATCTTATTATTATTGCCTGGCACATCCAGAAGAGGAGAAGGGGAAGAAAGCAAGAGAGCAAAAGCAGAGTAAACT
>CM053618.1:38486798-38530536 GCA_028646535.1 Procyon lotor | reverse complement strand
TCAACAAATTTTATAAATAAAACAACACTTTTTAAGCATTGGGTATCTTAAAAGACATTGGGAAGTTCACTGGCTAGCTTTTGGAAGAAAGTCTCTATTTGGAAAGGTAAAGAAAGCATTAGATCCCCAAAGTAGCAAAAGCTATAAACTCACATGCAGTAAATATAACAAAAAAAACAAAACAGGAGGGGTAGACAAGAAAACACAAAACAAAGGCAAAAAATGAGCATTAATTTTCTCATTCAACAAATATTTATTATGACGCTACTATGAGGAGGCACTCTAGGTGTTAGGCACTATTCTTGGAGTTGCAGAAACAAGACAGAAGAGAAAAGATATGAAAGCTTTTAGATACTGGAAGAATCAATGACAGATTTTAAAGCAATTACACTTAACATGTTTAAGGAAATAACTCACAAACTTACAAATATGTATGGAAACAGGAAATCATGGAAAATGACATAGCAGATGAGAAAAAAAACCAAACAGAGCATCTAAAAGTGAAAAATAAAATAAGAGAAATTTTAAAAAGCAATGAAGATGGCAAACAAGCATACAGAAAGATTCTCCACATTAAAACCATCAGGGAATTGTAAATTAAAACAACGAGATACTACTACACATCTATGAGAATGGCCAAAATATGGAACAATGACAACACCAAATGCTGACAAAGATATGATGTAATAGAGACTCCCACACACTGCTGGTGGGAATGCAAAATAGAACAGCTACTTTTGAAGACAGAATGGCAGTGTCTTACAAAATTAAATTTTTACTATATGATCTGGCAATAATGGATAGTTATTTACCCAAAGGAGTTGAAAGCAACTTTTCCAGCATAGTCATAATTTCCTTCAGTAGGTGAATAGATAAACTATGGTACATTCAGATAATAGAACATTATTGAATGCTAAAAAAAAAAAAAAAAAAAGCTATCAAGCTACAAAAAGACATGGAGAAATCTTAAATACATATTAGTAAGTGAAAGAAGCCATCTGGAAAGTCTATGTACTATATGATTCCAACTATATGACATCCCAGAAAAGGCAAAAGTATGGACACAATAAAAAGATCAGTGGTTGCTAGATGTGGTGGCTGAGGGAGGAGGAAGAGGAAGGAGAGACAAACAGGCAGAGTAGAGGATTTCTAGGGCAGTGAAAATACTCTGTGTAATACTGTGATGATAGGTATATGTCATTACATATTTGTGCAAACCCACAGAATGTACACCAAGAGTGAACCCTAAGATAAACTATAGACGTTGAGTGATTATAATGTGTCAATGTAGGTTCATCCTTGGTAAAAAGTGTACCATTCTAATGAGTGATGTTCATACTGGGAGAGGTTATGCATGTGGTGTGAGCAGGGAGTATATGGAAAATCGCTGTACCTGCCTCTCAGTTTTATTGTAAACCTAAAGCTGCCCTTAAAAAAAAGTTTTTTTTTAAGAGACGCTATGTATCTATATATATTTGTCTGGTACAGAAAAAGATATGGAAGGATACACACCAAATTCTTAACATTGATTACTTCAGTTTGATAATAGAGGAAGGAGAAGGTGGAAGAGAGAATGAACTTTTTCTTTACATGTAAAAAAAAACCAAAAAAACCAAAAACCTGAAAGATGGAGCTGGTCATGATTGGATACAATGTAAGAAGTAACTAACTGGTGAACGACAGGAGGAATTAGAAGAAATTATCCAGAGCACAGGATAAAGAAATGAAATAAACAATGGAATAAAGCAAAAGTGAAGATAATAAGTGTGAAGAAGACAATGAAAATGTCCTTTTGTTTGGTTGGAAAATCATCAGAAGAGGAAAGCAAAAGTGGAAGTGGTTTAAGATTTCAGAAGATAAAAGCTAAGAATTTTAACTTTCTGAGGAGAAATCCACAAATTCAAATTATTTCTTGGGATTTGAGCCCAACAAATCCCAAAAGATAATTTGTTGAAATACATGCTTAAATGCATCATGATGAAATATCAAAACTCAAAAGCAATAAAAAGTTCTCAAAAATCAATCAGAAAAATATTACCTTCAAAGGTACCACTGTGACTCTGAAGCTGACTTCTCATCAGCAACAAGGAAAGTAAGAAGACATCATTTATTTCCAAAGTAATGGCAAAATACCATCAATCAAGGCTACTACAGGAAAAATGAAGGTGAGAGAGTTGTCACCAGCAGGCTTTCACTAAATGAAATTCTTCAGAATGAAATTCAGGTGCAAAGAAAGTAATACCAGATGGATGTGTGAGATACAGAAAATAGTAAAGAATGAAGAAATTTACAAATATATGAGCAAATTTAAGTAAACATCAATTGTATTAAAAAGTAATAATAATATCTGCTCACTTTTTAAAAAATATTAAAACACTAGGGGCGCCTGGGTGGCTCAGGGGGTTAGAGCCTCTGCCTTCGGCTCAGGTCATGATCTCGGGGTCCTGGGATCGAGCCCCACATCGGGCTCTCTGCTCAGCGGGGAGCCTGCTTCCCCCTCTCTCTGCCTGCCTCTCTGCCTACTTGTGATCTCTCTCCTCTATGTCAAATAAAAAAATAAAATCTTTAAAAAAAAATTAAAACACCAGACTGTAATATATTAAATGGAGGTTAGGGCATTAAAGTATTAATTGAAGAGCTTGGTGTCTATGTAACCATTTCCAAACTAGTGATGAGAAAAATAATAAAAATACAAAAACCAATTTGACAAATTAAAAAATAAAGAAATGAAATACAAGCACTTGGGATAAATAAAAAGTAGAACATACAAAGCAAAAATATTATTAATTACATTCAATGGACATAAACTAAATACCTTAAGGATAAAGCTGGACAAATGGCTAACAAAAAACTACACAACTATATGATGCTAAAAAAATAAACTATAAAATTACAGAAAAAATTGAAAGTTACAGGATCAAAATAGATATACCATGCAAATTCTAACTATAAGAAAGCTAGTCTAGCTACATAAATATTTTTAAAAATTAACTTAAAGTCAAAATAAGAAAGTCAAAATGAGAAAAGGTTTAATTTAGGAACCAAAACAATTTTAATATTGTATGCACAAATAATATGGTCTCAAAATGTATCATCTATAAATAATATCACTTTTATTTGTCCTTTCTAATCCTTATGCCTTTTGCTTGTTTTTCTGTCTATGTGCTCTAACTAAAGTATCTAGTAAAGAGTTTTATGGAAATGATGATAGCAAACTTGTCTGATTGTGGGTCAAAAACAGGAAGTCTTTTAAAATGTTACTATCAACTGTGAGATGTTTTTGTAAGTACTCTATTAAAGAAGTTTCCCTATACTCATACTTTTAATTATTTTAATTATTCATGACTGGATGTTGAATTTTAACAAATGTTTTTATTTGCATAATTTATAAAGGTCATATGATATTACTCCTATAACCTGTTAATGTGGTAAGTTATAGCAACTTATTTTTCAATATTGCATTCTTGGAATATAACCAAGTTGGCAATAATGTTTCATCTTTGTATACGTTATTGAATTGGGTTTGGTAAAATTTTGTTTTGAAATCTTGTTTCTAGGGGTGCCTGGGTAGCTCAGTTAGTTAAGCAACTGATTCTTGGTTTCAGCTCAGATCATGACATTAGGGTAATGAAATCAAGGTTCTGTGCTTCATGCAGAGTCTGCTTGGGACTCTCGCTCCCTCTCCCTCTGCCTCTCCCCCTGGCACTCTCTCTCTCTTTCAAATAAATAAATCTAAAAATCTTGCTTCTATTTACATGAGTGGAATTATTCTTTCCTTTCTCATATCGTTTCTATCAGATTTTATTTTATTTTATTTTAGTAAGAAAATGTTGTGGCTGGAAAGAGACTACAGGCCAAGCTAGAACAATTCTGGGTCCTTAATTTCTATGTGAAAGTTTCATGCAGCTGTGAGACTATCAAGGGTTCAAACCAGGATATTCAGCCTCTGCTTTTATTGGCTATTTCTATTTTGCATAGTAAGCAAATGGCTTTAATTCTCCATTCATCAGAAAAATTTCAGGAATTAAGATCACTATCTTTATGAATTCTCAAATTAGATTACATGTACTCCAGAATAGGGAGCTTTCTGCCAATGTTTCCAGAAAAAAGTATATGCATGTGTGATTGCTCATACTGTCTTGGAGTTTACAACCATTCATTCCCTCCTTTCACTCTCAGCTCTGTTTAGCCATGAACATAGTTAGTAATAGTTCAATACCAGTTTACATTTTTTGCTTAGGGCATCTTTTGCTGTGGGCCTCAATCACAACTGGCAGCTTTTCAGGTCACCTGGTAAATGGCCAAAGCAGGATACACAAAGTGGGTTTATGCTTCTCCCAAGGCATGCCAATTATTAGGACTCTTTCTTAGTGGTACAGGGTCAAAAGCACAACAAATTGTTTTTCCCTTTGGTGGGAAAATCTTGGCATCTCCCAAATGGCCCTTTTAGTGTTATAGCAGAATCTCACACCTGCTTTTTTGCTCACACCAAAGTTGTCTGGTCCTTCCTTTTTCAAGGGGATCTGATAGTGTAAACAATTAGGTTAGGGAATTGCCTAAGGGATGTGATCATGACTTTTTCTTTTCATGGCTTATGTAAGCCCTCTGTTTACCGGACCAGGGGTTTTTGTTTCGTTTTAGGTTATGTGATTGTTCCACTTCCAATTTTTCCCTGGGAAACCCATTCATAATCAAGTAGTCATAGCCAGATAGCTCTTCCAGACAGTCCAGTCGGATGATTGTGCCAGTCCTACTGCCTATTATGGTCTTGCCTTGTCTTAGCCACCCCCATGGTGCTGCTCATTTCCAAGTAAATATTTCATAGCAGACTTTCTGGCATACGGAGAACAACTATTTTAAACAGATGTTTAAAAACAGATCTTTTAAAGACACTCATACTTTCTTCAATATAGATTTCAGGTGTTTGTTGAAGAGACTATTATGTAGGCCCTGTAGATCTGGCCATTTCTATAATTTTTAAAATAGAATATTTCTAACACTTAACATTCAACTTTCTCTATTGAACACATTTTTAAGTATGTTTGTGTATGTGTGTTAACCAAGACCAAAAAAAAAAAAAGGTTACAATCAACTCAGCTAGTCTATTTCATAAAGAATCTCTGGTGTATGAACTGTACAACAAATTTAGTAAAACTAAAATTATGCTGCTTTCTCCTTAGTCAAGCATCTACAAAATCTATTCTCACATATTTTCCCACTTTAGGGTTAATATCCACCAGTATGTTCCTGCCTGCCATTATTTTGTATAACATTTTACTTTCCAATATTAATTTTGGACTCTGGGGCATGCCAGGGTATTATTCTAATTAATGGTTTATGTATAAAAAGATGTGGGACTTAAGGAAGACTGTTCACTTCTTTCTCAATATGACCTCTCTCAGATGAAGGTATGCAAGTATCTATAAGCATGAAAGACAACGGCTTTTCAGACAATACATAGAGAAGAGTCACTTCTCTACCAAGAAAAAACTTTGGAGGTTCAAATTACTCTGATGCCTCTAGATCATTTTTTTCCAAACAGATGTCCTAACTTTCATGCAAGAAATTTAGCAAAGTTCTAATAGTTAACATTAGTGCTCTCCACCAATTATTTCTAGTTCTCATACTGGGAAAAACAGTACTTTGTTCCCCCCTCAAAGTTATGAAAGGCCATATGACTTCCTTTGGCCAGATATATATGAGTGGTACCGATGTCTCCCATTTCCCTTCTGAAGGTTTTAAGAGCCACTTCACAATTTGTCATACTTTCTTTCCTTCCCTCTGCCACAATCACCAGCGATGGTCCAGATAGTGCCTCTTGCATTACCTGGGTCTTGGAGTCAGGGGATACAGAGCACAACTACCAACCAAGCCTACAATGGATTCTTAGTACAAGTGACCCTTATTGTTTTAAGCCATTAAAACTGTGGAGTTGTTTTGTTATCACAACCTAGTCTATCCTGACTCTGAATTCAACTCTGAACTCGTGGTCAAAATCAACAAGACAGTAAACAATAAATGTTGGAGAGGATGTGAAGAAAGAGGAACCCTCTTACACTGTTGGTGGGAATGCAAGTTGGTGCAGCCACTTTGCAAAACAGTGTGGAGATTCCTCAAGAGATTAAAAATAGAGCTACCCTATGACCCTGCCATTGCACTACTGGGTATTTACCCCAAAGAAGCAGATACAGTACAAAGAAGGGCCACATGTACTCCAATATTCATAGCAGCAATGGCCACAATCGCCAAACTGTGGAAAGAACCTAGATGCCCTTCAACAGATAATGGATAAAGAAGATATGGTCCATATATACAATGGAATATTACGCTTCCATCGGAAAGGATGAATACCCAACTTTTGTATCAGCATGGACGGGACTGGAAGAGGTGATGTGGAGTAAAATAAGTCAAGCGGAGAGAGTCAATTATTTTATGGTCTCACATGTGGAGCATAAGGAAAAACATGGAGGGCATTGTCAACGGGCAATTAAATACTGAGTTTATTTCTTGACTATCGCAATCCATTAGGTATAAGATATAGGAGATTCTTTCAACATATTCATATAAAGTCCCTGAGTTTACATCAACTTTTTTAAGCAGTTACTTTAATATTTTGAGTCTATAATTCCTTTGTCATTATTCATCCAATCCCATCAAGAACCTCCCTACTGTGCCATCCTTGAATTCCTCACACTCTTTATATTGTTCCATGAAATTTTTCCAAGCCCCCAAAATTTTATCTTTTATTGAGATTTGTTTTTCCCAATGAGCATAGGTCATAACTTACATAGCTGTTTTATCAAAGGACACTGTACTTGATATCTCACCCTTCCCTAAAGATCTATGTCCTGAGATTCCTCATGACTTATATTTCTTGGTTGAAAGCAGCAGACACTGACTCTGGCTAACCTTAAAAAAGGAAGTTTATTGGAAGGATATTAGGGTCATGCAGATAAGACAGGAAGTTAAGGGACCAGACCTGGCATGGGAAAGAAACCAAGGGAAGTCTAGAAAACAAGGAATGAAAAATCACGAGGAAGCAATTATCCTAAAGCTGGAATAGCTCTTTTAGTTCTGAAAGATGTCTGGCTATTATCTCTGTCCTTACACCACTTGCTCAAACTTCAAAGTCTTGGAACAAAGTTTCCAATTAGCAGAACTCAGACCACAAGCTCACCCACTAATAGTTCCAGGAAGTGGGAGAGGAATGGTCTGGCTTTTCAATTTCATTATTAGAGGCACAGGCCTGAAATGACCTCCCACCGTGATTATATACAGTGGAAGGAGGTAAATCCTCAAAGACATCAGGTTCTACTAGGGAAAAGAATAGATGCCAGGCAATAACAATACCTAAAAAAGATAGTTGTGCACTAGAGAAATGAGAAAAAGGAGAGGATGATATGGTCTTTAATGAAAGAAAGGTTTATGACTTTATCGTGTTAGGTTACTCTAGGAATTCAGGAAGTCTTCACTTATCAAATGCATTTTTTTTCCCTGTAGTATCATGCAGCTGGAGGCACTTTGGGATGATACAAGCCTTAATTCAAACCAGAGCCTGTCATTTTCTAGATATTTTGGGGCAAGTTCCTTAATATCTTTGGATCTCTATTACTCTTAGAGTTGCCTGAGGATTCTGAGCTAATATGTATAGACACACACCCTGCACTAAATAAACATTAGTTTCCATCCCCCGTGTATTGGTCAGGGTTCTTTAGAGAAAAAAACCAATACAATATGTATATACAAAGAGAAAGAGACTTATTTTAAGAAATTGGTGATTATCTGAAAGAACATGCAATTATGGAAGCTGGCAAGTCCAAAATCTTCAGGGTGGGCCAGCATGCTAGAAACCCAGAGAAGAGCCAATACTGTGATTCAAATCTGAAGGCCATCAAGCTGAAGACTCAGAAAGAAGCAGATGTGTTGCAATTCCAGCAGGAAGGCCATCTAGTGCAGAATTCCCTTTTGCTCAGAAGAGGTTAGTCTTTTGTTCTATTCAGGCCTTCAGCTGACTGGGGGAGGCACATCCACATTACAGAGGGTGATCTGCTTTAATCAAAGTCCACCAATTTAAATGTTAATCTCATCCAAAAACCTCCTCCCATAAGCATCCAGAATAATGTATGATCACATTTATATGGGTACTGTAATCCAGCCAACTTGACATATAAAATTAACCATCATACCCTGAGAGGTGCTATTATTCAAGAAAATAGTCTTCTTTCCTTCTTTGCATTCAGTAAAGCACTTTCTAAGGCTGTTAAAACCAGTGGAGCAAGGGATGTCTGAGATTAACATATGAGAATGATGGAAATGGCAGATGTGAGCCACAAAACAGTAGAATTCAGAGTCTAGGTATTCAAGTTTTAGAAGAGGCTCACCCCCAGGAAGTCCTCTGCTGCAGCAAGAAAAAGGTATCAGACTCTATCCTTCCCTCCTCCAAAATGAAAACCTTCACCAACACCAACTCCTATCAGCAAATCTTAAATTTGATCAAAAATGAGCCAATCATCTGCAAGCTTGTAATTGTCCACTCCTAGAACAATGCCAGAATAGTACTTCACCCCACTATAGGGCAGGAATGTGGACATAGATAGGCAAAATGTTTACTTCCAAAATTCAAATGCATGAGGATGACATAGATGAAAGATAAGGTTTCTGTAAAGATTTCTCAGATGATAGAATGAATGCAAGAAAACTAATGGCTATATGTAACATGACACATACCTGGAGATGAATAAATGTTCAAAACCAGGATTCTGATGAAACACATTCTCAGGATGAAGACAGACAGGGTCTACAAGAGTCTTTTGAATGACCATGCTGAAGCTATCTGTGTTATGAAGAGCAGCTACAGGCCAAGAAGGGAAAGATTATTCAGACTCTGTCCAAGAAATAAGAAATTAAGAAATAAATTTCCTGTTTCATCGATACATAGTGGTCTCATCAAAAATAGATGATCCCCCAAAACCCAAGGCTTTTTCTGGGGAAAAGTGGTTAAAGAAAAGAGGATATCTGAAGAATTTAAAAAGTGATAAAAATAATATCACTAAGTAAAAATTAATGTAATATTTAGATTTAATTATACAAAATTGTTATTATTTGGTCATTTTTAACCCACAAAAAGAGTCAAGGTGAAGCTAAGGTACCATCACTAAACAGGCAGACCCTATACTACAAGTTATTATATCATCATTCTAAGTCCAAGGAAATATAGCTACTATTCTTAAGAGGGAAGCTGACTTGGAAATGTTAATTCTGCAATTCAACATAATAAAATCAGGGCCTTGGGATCAATAGAACAGCTAGTAAAAATGGTGCAGATATAAAATATAATACATATCACACACATTCATACAATAGAAAGAACACTTTCTCTTGCAAATGGGAAGGTGTTTTAGCTAAGCAAGGGCTAGACTCTTTATGGGCAAGGGTTGGGGGTTGGGTGATAAAAAATACATATACATGTATATACATGTACATGAACAGGTATGTTTGTGTCTGTGTAGATATGGGGCATGTGTTTTTATGTTTGTAGGTATATTATGTGTGTGCACACATGTATGTGGGTAGCTGTGTATGTATGTGTGTATGTGTATAAGCGTATGTTTAGGTATATGTGTGTGAGGTACACATTTCCAGTCGTGTTATTTACAATATTACAAAGAAAACTTAGACCTCATAGGCTCATCACTGTAGGTCTAGGTGCTAAGCTAAGTTCTCCCAGGGATGTATAAGGCAACTGCAGAATTGAGTTTCTCCCTTACAGATGGGAAACAGATTGAGTCTGAAACAAGTTCATCACCTTCCTTTCACCTTTTCCTTGCCATTTCTTTACTTCCTTTTTTCCTCCCCCCTTTTCCAGATGTACGGGAGTAGGGAAAACCTTTCAGAAGGGTGATTTTTGGCTGCCCTAAGGGGAAAAGTTGCTCCTGCTCCAAGTAACTAATGAGTTTTGTATCCTCTCCCTTGGTCTATGGCTTCTCCTAGAAACTGATGCACTGGTTTCCTTATAGTACTTGAAACTTCATGAGATTTACCAGTTTAACTGTTCTACCAGTTTTTTTGTGTGTGTATTTTGCCATACAACTTTCACTTTTCTCAGTTGTATATGTAAATATTCCTTTTAAATAAGGAAGCTTAGTCTGTAAATTGTTGAATTAATCAAGCACAAAACCAAAAGGCTTGAATCTAAGGAATTCTTAAGAACAGCGTCATATGTTTCTCTAAAGCACGTATTATCTAAGCTTATTACTTCACAAAGATCTTTTAAGCTTTGCAAATATCACTCACAGACCAAAAGATTAGATTCAGGAAAGTAGAGAATGGCCAAAGTCCAAGAAAATATCCTTGATCTGAATAACTCTACAATGTTTTGGATGCAGTACAAAGAAAAATGCATAATACTAATATTGGACTACAATGCTCAGATTATAAATCTGATTACGGCCTTAATCATCTTATTTTCAATTAGGACTATTAAGAGAATATTTTACAAAAGAAGATTTTGGATTAATTTGAAGTATAGCAAATTCAAAAGAGGCGAACATCTATTTAACTCAACAAGTACTAAGCATTTACTATATGCCAACTGCTGTGAGAGAAAGAAAAGTAGTGTAAGAGAGTAAAGCTTCAGGGAGTTCAAAACATTTTCTGGGAGGTGTAAATTCCAATTTTGGTAGCAGCTCTATAAAGCCTTGGTTCACAAAGTTTCACTAAAGCTAGACATTCCAACATCCTTAACTCATGGCTTTGGAGACTGCTTAAAAAAAATACCTATGCCAGGAACATGAACACACCTACGAAATTAACAAGGGAAGTAGCCATCAAAGAAACCTTGTAGACCCCTGCTTGGGTTCTGCAAATATTGGAAAAACAACCACCTTGAGTTCAGGGAGGACAGAAATGAGTATTCTCTGAACCAGTCTGTCTCAACATGCAGGCGTTCCAACCCCCAACCTGCTCTCACAGCTCTCCTTCCTGTGGTCATCATGATCCTAGATCCTGGATCACTCAGCCAACACTGCCTCCTTGAAAATCAGTTGCTTTTTTGGCAACAAGGCTAGCCGTGCTTGATTTTACTTCTACAAATTTCAGAACATGAGAGGCTATTCAGTAGGTCCTTTCCCTCCTGCTTCCACAGGTTCCCATCACAGCACACAATTCTATATGAATGGGAATACATTGATGGAAATGCTCTGTTGTCCAATCAATAAAACTATATTGTTCTCCCTGAATAAATAGAACAAAGAAACTAAAGATTTGACTCTGATCCTTGAGGACCCTACATATGGAGGAGAAAAAAAAATATATATATATAGGTCCATATATACAAATATGAAAGAACTCAAGGATAATTAGAGAAATAAGAAATGATAACATTGTATTGAATAAAACGTGCTGTGGGAAAGGGAAAAGAATGATCAAGATGATATGAATGAAGATGAGAAAGCTTCCTGAAGGAAAAGAAGTGCATTCCAGGTAAAGGAAATGGCATGGACAAGAAGACATGGAAACAGAATTCATTAAGTTTTAGGCAATCTTAATTTTAATATTTTTAACAAGCATATAGCAGTTCTAGAATAAAACACATTCTGGAAGAGGATGTTTGTTTATTTATAATACTCTGATTTGATGGAGAAGGAAAATATAGAATAGAATTTTGATTTGGAGTAGAACTTTTGGTTATGAATTCTAGATCTTCAATAAAATCAGTATTGGCAACATTAAGTCTAAACTCATAAATGTCACTAACCTTATAGCATTGACACAACCTTAATTTGGGAAACTTACAGCATTGACACAACCTTAATTCGGAGTATGCCTTTTGATTTAAAAGTTGGGGTGATTGAGTGGCTCAGTTGGTTGAGCATCTGCCTTTGCCATGATCCCAGAGTCCTGAGATCAACCCCACATCAGGCTCCCTGTTCAGCTGGGAGTCTGCTTCTCCCTCTCCCTCTGCTTGTTGCTCCCCCAGCTTGTGATTTCTCTCTCTGCGTATGTCAAATAAATAAAATCTTTTTTAAAAAAGTGATATTTTACTTCTCTCTCTCTTTTAAGATTTTATTTATTTATTTGACAGAGAGAGAGAGAGAGCAAGCATGAGCAGGGAGAGGAACAAAGGGAGAGGGAGAAGCAGGCTCCCGCTGAGCAGGGAGCCTACGTGAGGC
Source organism: Procyon lotor (assembly GCA_028646535.1). Taxonomy (NCBI): domain Eukaryota; kingdom Metazoa; phylum Chordata; class Mammalia; order Carnivora; family Procyonidae; genus Procyon; species Procyon lotor. The sequence goes on along the minus strand of CM053618.1, from coordinate 38,518,366 downwards.
TCCATCCCAGAACCTTGGGATCATGACCCAAGCCAAAGGCAGATGCTCAACTGACTGAGCCACCCAGGTGCCCCTCTCTCTTCTTTTTTTAATAGTAACTTAAAAATCTAAAAATATTTACATTACATGTTTAGAAAAAATAAATGGTTATGCAAGGAGCACAAATTTCCTCTTACTATATGAATGAATGCTATAATGCTTAGAACAAAGTGAGTTTGCATAGCTGTGGGGATTGGATAAATCTTCATTCCTGGAAATGTCCAAAAATGAACTAGGCAAAAATTTAGAAGAGCCAAATGAATTTTTAAGCTCCCCTCTAACTTTGATTTCAAGATTCCATGGCTGTAGCTGAGAGCTTTCCATATGAACAATCTCTTATTTTTTATTTATTTTTAAAGATTTTACTTATTTATTTGACAGAGGGAGACAGCGAGAGAGGGAACACAAGCATGGGGAATGGGAGAGGGAGAGGCAGGCTTCCCGTCCCGCAGCAAGCACAATGTGGGACTTGATCCTAGGATCCTGGGATCATTCCCTGAGCCGAAGGCAGACGTTCAACCAACTGAACCACCCAGGTGCCCTGAACAATCTCTTTTATTATGTAGTCTTCAGTAGAGGCAAAAATTCCACTTTATACCAACAATGAGCTATGTAAGGGCCCGCAGGGATTCATGGCACTGCCTAACATTTCACAAAATTTGACCCTAAAGGCATACATATCAGAGTCTCTGGGATACTTGCTAAACTTTTAGATTACCAGGTCCCTCTTTAGACCTACTCAAGAGGAATCTTTACAAGTGAATCCCAGATATCTACATATTTCACAAGCTTTCCAAGTGACTGTTTTAATACCATCATTTGTAAACCACTGCTCTAACCTTTAACATTCCTACTGAAAAGGCAGACCAGTAAGGCCTATTTACAGTTATGACTGTAGTAATAAAGTCATCTGTTCCTTAAGAAGTGAGTTAAGCTTACAAGCATCTCAAACACTGTTTAAGCATCCAACCACCTTTGGAAAGTAAACTTATAGCATGTAAAATGTTCCTTGACCTTTTCTTTACAAGAGACAATTTTTTTCATGGCCATTACAATTACTAAAGGTAATCTCTCTCAAAGTTATTTGTCTCAGTGAAGAATATTGAGTGAATAAGGCCCCAGTTATCAGCAGTATCTAGTTAAGACATAAATGTATAAATATTTTAGTCTTTTTCATTTCTATTTGATATTAGAAAAGAATACAGCATTCAAGTCTCATTTACAATCTAAACCAAAGAATGCAACTTAAGAAATGCAAGGGAATTATCTTATTTATTTCATTTTACTGAAAAAATATCAACTATTTGGTTATATTAATAAACCATTACTGCTTTACCATCTGCCCTGTGATTTAAAACTACACAGTAAAACCGAGGATTCTAGAGTCTCACCTACCACTTTTCCCATTATAATTCTTTTTAAGTACATGCCAAAGATTTAATTACAGCATATTGAAAATATGGAATTAATAGTAAAAACCTTGTTAAATTGGGCTAATTATAAAAAGATTAATTATTAAGTCTTTTATAAAATATTATTTTCAATAATATACATATCTAATTTTAATTGTGAAATGCTAATAGTGAGCATATATAAGCTTTTTTAGATAAATGAGAGTACAATAATTAACAGTATTTATTAAGTTCTTTGCAAATTCTTTCTACAAATAGACCAGGTCCAAATCTTGTCTGAATTATTACAAATTCCAAATCAAAGGATTTGATTTATTGGTCTATTTATCTGTCTTTTAGACTTTGATAATCAAATTATCATATAGATTAGTTACCTTTCATGCTCACCTTAATTTATAGTCTAAGGACTTTTTAAAAATACCTTTTAAACAGAAAATACAATTTAATTTTTAAACTAATGTCTGTAATAAGCCTTGGGTACAAATTAAGCATAACAAACATTTAAGTAAGTTACAAAATCTTCCCATGAAAACATTTGGAAAGGTCATTTCAATTTATGAGAGTACATTTTGCTAAAGTTAGGAACATCTTAAAATGTACAGATTCTAAGTTTCAAGAATTGGCCACTAAAAACCTATCTTCATTTCTATAAAAAGAATAGTTTTTGCTTTCAGGGGCTAAACAAGATCAGAAGAGAAAATAATTGTTTATAGAAAATACTGTATTAGGGGCACCTGGGTGGCTCAATGGGTTAAAGCCTCTGCCTTTGGCTCAGGTCATGATCTCAGGGTCCTTGGATCGAGCCCCGCATCAGGCTCTCTGCTCATCAGGGAGCCTGCTTCTCCCGCTCTCTCTGCCTGCCTCTCTGCCTACTTGTGATCTCTCTCTCGCTCTGTCAAATAAATAAATACAATCTTGAAAGAAAGAAAGAAAGAAAGAAAGAAAGAAAGAAAGAAAGAAAGAAAGAAAGAAAGAAAGGGAAAGAAAGAAAGAAAATACTGTATTAGAACCCTATTTCAGAGAGAAGAGAGAAGTAAAAGAGTGTATGTTTTGTGAGTAGTGTGTTAAAATGCCTCTTAAGGGGGTATCTGTGTGGTCGAGTCGATTAAGCTTCAAACTCTTGGGTTCAGTTTAGGTCGTAATCTTGGGGTGGTGAGATAGAGCTCCAAGTTGTACTCCACACTCAGAAGGGAGTCTATTTGGGATTGTCTCCCTACGCCCTGTCTCCCTACCCCCTGAGCTCACTCACTCTCTCTCTCTCAAATAAATAAATCTTTAAAAAATATGTCTTAATTAAATGACTAGCCTTTCTTCAGTTATAGAACTTGATTTACCTACTAGGTACCACAGAGCTAATACAGGAGTGGTTAGTAAGGAGGTGGAGCAAGACATGGCAAACAAAATACATATCCTAGAGGCATAAGGCCCTTCTTTATAACCCTATTCTGTTACTTGACAGTTGTATCACTTTGGACAAGTTACATAATCTCTCTAAGCCTCAGTTTCTCCCTTTGTAAATGGGGATGAATCACATCTACTTTCTAGGGATTTTATGGAAACCAAATGAAATAATAGTGGTAATGTGGTTAGCACCATAACTACTATCAATGAAGCCTCCAATGTCTATTAACCATTAGAGAGATATATACATGTTCATATGCATGAAAACTTCAGAAAAAGTATAAAGGTGTACAAGATAAAATGGTACTAACTTTTTTTTTTTTTAAGATTTTATTTATTTATTTGAGAGAACACCCGAGCAGGAGAAGGGGTAGAAGGAGAGGGAGAAGCAGACTCCCTGCTGAGTAGGGAACCCAACATGGGGCTCGATCCCAGGACTCTGGGATCTGAGCTGAAGGCAGATGCTTAACTGACTGAGCCACCCAGGTGCCCCAAATTGGTATTAACTTCTGAGAAATTAAAAAAATGAATTCTAAACAAATCCATGCAATAGAACATTATGACCATTATGTACCACTAAAAATCATATTTTCAAAGAATAATAAATAACATGGGAAAATGGCAATGATACAATGTTAAGTAAAAAAGCAGGACATAAAACAATATATTCTATGAAAAAAAGGTATCCATAGAAAAGAACACAGAAGTAAATTTCTCAAAGTATACAGTGGTGTTCCCTGGGTGCTACATAGACAGTATTACACATGCCCTGATTTCTAGCATCCACAGTCACTCTCCTCCTGATATACTCCTGTTCATTCACGTCCTTTTAAAAGCATCAAGTTTTTGAGCTCCTAATTGAACATAATATTCCACGTGTATTTTAATACAATAGGATGATCACTTACTGTGATCTGAACACTCTTTAGACAACCAAAGATGCATATATTTATTGAGCACTTACTCTGTGCCATGCACTGGGGACACAAAGATAAGATACAAATTTTTCCTTAAGGAATCCATAGTCTAGTAAAGGACAGAGAAAAAGTATGATGAATATTCTTAAAGAGTATTTAAGATACTATAGAGGCATAGATGAGAGCAGTCAATTCTTCTCAGATTTGTGGTACATCAGCTGAATTGTGACACATGAGTAAGAATGGCTTTGATTTCACCCCTGTAAGTGTGATGCATGTGAGATATCCTTGTGGAACTGTCCAGTACTCAGTGGGATACATGAGAGTAGAAAGTAAGTAAGAGTTCTGGGATGGAGATGAGAATTTGAATGCCACCAATACACAGGTGATAGTCAAAGCCATGAGAATGCAGGAGGTTGGTAAAAGTGATAATGAAGAAAGAAGCAGGAATATGATGCAGACATAGAAAAAAGATGAAAACAGCATTAGTTAAGTGATGTAGAAAGCAAGAGGGACCCACGAATAAAGGGTGAGCAAAAATGGCTAGAGATATAAATTCAGGAACAAAACATCTGAAAAGGAAGCCCTGAACGGAATTTTTAAAGAAGAAAAGGGGTCAACTAGATGTCCATTAAAGTGAGACATAAAACGAATTGATTGGATATAGAAGAGAGATTCTTTAGGGTGACATTTGCCTGAGCAGTTTCAGCGTGTATCTGTTTATGTGTGTATGTGAACTTGTGGGGATGGGAAGGTAGAGGCTGAGTGTGCTAAATTTAAAAATGAATGAGGATAAAGGACCTATCCTGTGCATTATGGAATGTTTAGCAGCCTCCCTGACCTCTGTCAACTAGATCTAGTGGCAACCCTCCCTTCCACTTTAAATTGTGACAATCAAAAATGTCTTCAGACATTGCCAATGTCCAATGGGGGTGGGGGGCAAATTGTCCTTGGTTGAATATCACTGATTTAACACATAAAGAATAGTCATGTATAATTAAAGGAATTGTCTTCATTTTGGTATTTTCACAAGTAAGCAAGGGAATAATAGTGCAGTGTTAGCATATTTAAAGAAAATTGCCTAGTTCTTTGGAAGACCTGGCTTGGTTCATTCCCCAGGTGATGTTCATCGAAAGAAAATACAAATGAAAAACATGCTATATATAAAAATTGACCTCTACAAAATATAAATGCAAGTTAAAATCAGGTATCAGGTTTGTTTACCAAATGAACAAAATATTCTAAAAAATAAACCTCCATGCTGGCAAGGGTGCAGCAAGATAGTACATATTACTGGTAGGAACATGCGTAATTCCCCATTTTTCCTGTTATGTACCTGGTGTAACAGATCTCCCCTTCCTTTATGGCCCCATTGTATACTATCTGTAACATTCCATTGTTCATGTGCTCTTCATGTGTAACTCTCCTTTGGGCTGGCTTGTAAGGTTTTTGAGGATAGCCTCCCAGTGTGGCTAATGCCTATTCTCATTGGTATCTAGTTTCCATCACAGTGCCTGACTCATGGTAAGTACTTAATGTTTGGTAAACAAATTTATAAGGACCAAAGTTCCTGTTTTAATACGTTATTTTAGCTAAAATTGGCAAAATCCACCCAAAGTCTGAATGATATGATTTAAAGAAATAAGCTTCATTAAGTGATTTCCTTTATGAAATTCTGGTAGTGTCTGTGAAATCAGATATAAAAGTGGGAACATATACCATGCATCTCATGCATATCTACAAATATTTATGCTGTCCTGACCCTCCTTCCATTTTATTTTAATTCTCTCAAGGTAACTATTTGCCTTTAGTTAAGTCTCCATTTATCCTCTCATCATTCTTTGAGTATAAACTATAAAAGCTATCCAGAGCTGCCTTGTCAATCTAAGCCAGTCATACCCTCTACTGTTCGGCTGAGCATATGACTAAAGCTGTCTAACAAGTTTATTGAAATCGATGAAAATGGAAAAAGTAGAAATTCACTTGGTATTTGAATTAGGAAAGTAAACCATGAGTCGGCTTTACAGTGTATTTTTAATGTGCTTCATATTTCCTAAACTGTAATTTTAATGAATCATCAGAAATTATTGTGTCTGTGTGTACTATTCAGGGAATCTCAGGAAAAGTACAGTCATCACTGGAAAACAGGTATAAGATTTTATGACGCCTCTTCTGTGAGAGCCAAAGTACCCCAACCGTCAGCATTTTCTGGTGTAACTCTTTTAAGACTGATTAACATCACCTGGAGAATGAACCAAGCCAGGTTTTCCAAAGAACTGGGCAATTTTCTCTAAATATGCTAACACTGCACTATTATTCCCTTGCTTACTTGTGAAAATACCAAAATGAAGACAATTCCTTTAATTATACATGACTATTCTTTATGTGTTAAATCAGTGATATTCAACCAAGGACAATTTGCCCCCCACCCCCATTGAACACTGACAATGTCTGAAGACATTTTTGGTTGTCACAATTTAAAGTGGAAGGGAGGGTTGCCTCTAGATCTAGTTGACAGAGGTCAGGGAGGCTGCTAAACTTTCCATAATGCACAGGATAGGCCCCCAAAACAAAGGATTATCCAATCCAAAATGCTGCTATGGTTGAAACACCCTGTCCTAAATGATAGAATGTATACAACTTTCAGAGAACCCTGTCTATCTTTTGAGACCCAACTCAGCTACCACTCCTTTCATGAGATTTTCTTGGATCAACCCACAATGATATCTTCACAAATTGGACCTTCTATAATTCAGGTTTTCTTTGATGGTGACCACCTTCAAAGACTTTCTAGGGAATTATGTACATATTCACTGTTGATACCTTCCTTCTCCTCCTCTTCTTCTTCTTTTTTTTTTTTTTTTTTGTAATTTGTCTGTATTCTTTGACAAAACTAATAGGTAGCTTTCTAAGTCAAAAGACTCATGACTTACATTACTTTCTCTTTCTAAACTCTTTTTAAAATCTTTTTCAGGATCATTATTTTAATACTGCTTTCATAGATAATAATTTCTGAAGTACTGAAAAAGAAACTAATTATTCCATTGTTTTTCCAGCTAAAATGTTTGGGTAATATTTCTAGTAACCCGTATTGCCAATGTCCATTGTCTGGCCATTCTACTAAGAATAAAAACAAACAAAGAGGCTATGATTTTTGGCCTCTGATCAATCATGTAATTATCCTTCTATTTAAAGTTTGAAGATTTGGCTTGTTATTCCTAATGCCAGGAATTCACAACCCCCATGAGCCAGGAGTGGTAGGAATGGGAGATACAGGAGGGAAAAGAAACAACTCTGAATTAAAGTCAACAGTTGAATAGAATTCATTAGCAAATCTCTTGTTAAACAAGTGCTTTCCTTGGGAAAGAAAGGCGTTTCAATAAATCACTGCCATATTGGTCTTTTTTTTTTTTTTTTTTTTGAGGGTCCCGTAATATGTCTGTCAAATATAAACATTGAAACTGTAAGCACAATGGGTAGAGTTTGCCAAGGACATAAATTGTTATACAAAGTGACATGAAGACCTGTGATAATTATTTTCATTTGATAATTATTTTCATTTGATCCACCCATTCAAAAAAAAAAGCTAACTAGATAGCTAGGTTACTTGGTCGTACATATTTTTTTTTTTAGATTTTATTTATTTATTTGTCAGTGAGAGAGAGAGTGTGCACAAGTAGGCAGAGAGTGGCAGGCAGAGAGAGGGGGAAGCAGGCTCCCCACAGAGCAAGGAGCCCGATGTGGGACTTGATCCCAGGACCCTGGGATTATGACCCGAGCCGAAGGCAGCTGCTTAACCAGCTGAGCCACCCAGGTGTCCTGCTTGGTCATACATTTTAAGAAAGGAATGGTCATGATGGAAAGATCTGAATTTTGAATTTTGCCTGAGACTGAGGGTGATGATGATGTGGTAAAGAAGTCACTAGCAGAAGCCAACTAGAATATTTCAGTTTTCACACTCAGCTGAAATTCTGTTATTTCCATACAGCTTTCCTCCTGAAGCAACACAAACCCAAATCTAATCTGCCTTCTGCAGAAAATTCCTTCCGATAGTTGAAGACAGCTCCTTTTATTCTTCCCAAGTCTTCTCTTTGGACACATTTTGACACATCAAATATCTATCCTAACCAAAGACAGGGAAAATTCAGATAGCCAATACTGTATGATGCTGACACCAAAGTATAACCCAAGTATAAGCAGTTTGTCTTTCAAGATCTAAATATAATTCGACTCTCTTAAATTCCAATCGCTGTATGTTGGAGTATGCCTCCTTCATGTCTTCAGGGATTTTTAAATAGGGAAGGGAGTTAAAGACTCTTTCTCCTGGTTATCTCTGGCTCAGAGCTTATGTTTTCATTAAAAAATTCTGTTTTAATTGATTATCATCTATGGATGTTCTCTTTCTCTTCTGTCTTTAGCACTAACTCAAACATGAAACACAGACCTTTGTCCTACATTTTCCCGAAACCAATCACATAAGGCACTTGTGGTTGTATCAAACTTTACTGTAGTCTGGGGGGCAACAGAGGATGCTTACAGTGTAGGAATGCAAATGACTTAAAATTATATAGTAGACATCTTTGTAAAATTATATAGTACACATCCTTGTTTTTAAAAGTCCCTTAGCCATCCTGTTTGGTTCTCTGCCCTTTTAAACACACTTATATAGATTTCACCCATTCTTTTTGCTCTAGGATCTACACATTACAGTCTTAGCTTAAATTCCAGCTTGTCTCATTACCTCCTGTGGGACAGGGTCCAGTTTTAGAACATTTGCATTATCAGTGGTACCACTATTACACTGGTCAACCTGGCTTAGAACTATTTTAATGCATTCAGGTGTTCCTTTCTTTGCTATCAAGTACTGTGCACTCATACATGAGATTATAACTTACAAGTAAACCCACCCCTCCTTTGCAAAGGGCAGATCTCTTTCACCACATATATGGCTTTACTTTCAGTGTTTGTTTGATGGAAGCTCTCACATAACTGCCAGATTCAACTTCTTAAGATAGGACATTCATAATTCCACCTCTGCTCCAAACCTCTAACCAAACCTTGCTGAGTTAAGTCCCACCTTTTTCAGAACAGTATCATATCACATTGCTTCTCTAAGAAGCCAATTAAATTCAATATCGAACCACTATTTTCTTATTAGTTCTCCTCCAAATAAATATACATTTCTGCTTCCAGACCTTTGGTTATTATTTCCCCCACTGTGTTTGTTTGCTAGGACGACCACAACAAAGTTACACAAAATGAGTGACTTAAACAACAGAAATGTATTTTCTTGCATTTCTAGAGGCTAGCATCTCCTGTTCTTTAAAGGACACCAGTCATATTGAATTAGGGCCCATCTAATGACCTCGTTTTAAATTTATCTCTTTAAAGTCCCTGTCTCCAAGTATAGTCACATTCTGAGGTATGAGGGGTTAGGACTTCAACATATGAATTGGAGGGTTGAGGGACACAATTCAGTCCATAACACCCAGCTAAGTTTTCTCCTTCCTCTTCCTCTCCAAATCCCAACCAATATTTAAAAGGCCACATTCAAATTCTACTTCCAGTCCTACTACCTAATCATTATAGTTAACTCTCTCTTCTTTCTCTAAGCCCTGACCTTATGCACTCTGGCACTCGTATAGTTTCTTTTCTCTCTCTTTTTCTCTCTCTCTTTCTCACTCTGTCTCTCTCTTTAAAGATAGAGGGCTCACACACACACATAAGTTTGGAGGGGCTGAGGGAGAAGGAGAGAGAGAATCTTAAGCAAGCTCCACACTGAGCTCCAACTGAGGAATGTGAGATCACGATTTGAGCTGAAATTGAGATTTGGACGCTTAACATACCGAGCTACACAGTCTCCCCAGCACTTGTATAGTTTCACCTTCCTGGATATAGGTCTGTCTCCAGAAAGTTCAAGCTCTTTTAAGCTAAGTTGTTGGTAAGTGCTTACTGAATAAGGATTTAAAACTCAGGGGCGCCTGGGTGGCTCAGTGGGTTAAAGCCTCTGCCTTTGGCTCAGGTCATGATCTCAGGGTCCTGGGATCGAGCCCCGCATCAGGCTCTCTGCTCAGCGGGGAGCCTGCTTCCCCCTCTCTCTCTGCCTTCCTCTCTGCCTGCTTGTGATCTCTCTCTCTCTCTCTCTCTTTTAAATAAATAAATAAAATCTTAAAAAAAAATAAACAAACAAACAAATAAATAAAACTCAACCAGACTGACTTTGTTCAATCTGAATTGTCATGTTTTTCAAAAGAACTTTTCAGACTCTTACTTACTATGATATTGCTTTCATAGCTAATGGATAAGTTCCTAAGTAGGAAAGAGTTACCTGTTATCAACCAAAAAGTAAGGGTTCAAATATTTGAGAAGAAAAATTTCCCCTGTGTATAAGCACATATGACATCTCTCCCCTAATTTTCAATAAATCTTAAACCTTCTGTCTTTAATATTTTCCCCTCTTCAATAGCTCCTTTAAACATATTTTTTCCCCAGGATCCCTGTGACCAAATAGCATAAAATACAGACTAGGTATCTCACTCAAATTCTTCCTCATGCATTGGGCTCTGATACTTTAAGTTCTTTTAAATCGAAAACTCTAGCATTTACTTCATGAGTATAATGGAATCTAACATGTACAGTGCATTTATGTGTAGAGTAATTCAAATTGTCTCCCTGTATTATCTCATTTAATCCTGAACAACTCTGTGAATGCATACTATGATTCCTTCCCTTTTGTATTTGAGGAAACTAAGGCATAGAAATGTTAAGTAACTTGCCCAAAATATTATGGTGGATTAAGACAAAGTAGTCTGACATTGGTGCCCAACACTTAACTACTCTGTATGGTTCCATCTGCAAATAGGAAAGAGAATATTCTCTGTCTCTGCCTCCCTCTAGTATTCTTTTTTAAACTTTAAGTTTTAAATTCATCATTACAAATTATTTTTCTAATGTACATTACTTATTCTTTTTTTTTTTACATATTCTTTTTCTAAAAGATTTTATTTATTTATTTGTCAGAAAGAGTGTGCACAAGCAGCAGGAGTGGCAGAAGAGGGAGAAGCAGGCATCCCACTGAGCAAAGAGCCCATGCAGGACAATGCAGGACTCAATCCTAGTACCCTCAGACCATGACCTGAGCAGAAGGCAGACACTTAACTGACGGAGCCACTCAGGTGTCCCCACACATAGTTTTGATAAGGATTTTCAATCATAGAAAAATATTCTTAAGTATATTCGTTCTAATGTTTTTACCTTGTATTTCAATCAGTTGAGCAGTGTGTGTGGGGAAAAAAAAATTGACTCTATTTACAAGTTCTTGAGCTGTTTGGTGTAATCCCTGATCGAAGGTCAAACCAGACAGTTGGCCTGTGTGTGATTATGCTGCCCTCGCCTGACAGACATTGGGAACTGCAAGTAGAATCGTCGCCTAGCAGAGACTAAGAAGCTCATCTCAGAAAAGCTGACAGTATCTACCCAAGATTTCACCCAACACTTTCAAAGCCACTTTACCTGTGACCTTGAAAAGCCAGTGAAGTTTTCATATGTCCTAACTTATGTTATAGAATAAACGTACCAAGTGGGAGACTATTCAGTTAGTGTAATTATTTATAACACTATATATTTATAGGTATTACATGCATTTATAATTTGATAATAGGAAATGTCAAAAATGTTCTCCCTGTAACTCAAAATACTAACAGAGAGAGTTGGAATGTTACATTGAAAATTATGTTTTTAAAAACTGGAAAAATTTTGAAATTTCTCCAGGGGTGTATGTAATCTACCTATTTAATTTTACAACTTAACAAGGCCTGCCATTTTTAAATCTCTTAAACATTAATCTTGGAATATGGAATTTAGAACATTAAACTTAAATCCTCTATTCATAATTACAAATATGGAAACAGCCTGCTCTGATTAGTTGTAACAGTAGAGACCATGCCCCACAACAAAACCCAAAGTGGGTCTCTAAAAGGGTTCTCTTTCTCTCCTTAATAAACAATCTGTTGGCTTGCAAAGGCAGTGGCTAAAATGCCTCGTTGATCATAATTTTACATGATAGTCTCATTGAATAGAGTTAAAAACTAGAAACAGAGCAACAAAATTCCATACTTGTTGATATAGACAATTCCTTGGGAAATGTAAATCTGAGACCAGCAAAAGGTCTCAAAATTATTGCTCAAACTGGTCTGCCCCAGAGCCTAGGATTCCTGCCATTGATACATTTTTTTCTACTTACAATATGATGTCTCTGGTAGTTTCTCTGGTAGTCCAGTTTTGAAATATCAAAATACTACATTATCCTGAGAGATAAGACACTATAAATCACAAATAAGACACTACAAATCACAAATTCTTCAGCATGGATTAGTTTATCAGAATACTTACTGTCAAAAGGAAAGCAGTAAACAATACCTTGAGGGGAAGAAGGGAAGATGCAGGTAGTGTTTAATGGACAGGAGGATAGAAGAATGTTCCAAAGGATATGGGAATGCTAAGGAAGAGCAGCCAGTGCGGGCTGAAGAAGTGGGAACAAAGGAAGATCATGTAGGCAAAGAAAGCCAAACATTGAAAGGGAAAGGCGGAAAAGGATGAACACAAAACCTGGACCACTTGAGAATTTTATGTGGGACTGGCCTTGTTGACCAAAACTAACATATAGAGATCGTCCAATAAGAAAGGGAAAAATTTTTTTAACCAGAGTTTCAAGATCAAACAACACAAACAAAGGGTAGAATGATCACATGTGCTTTACAGGACTTGAAAATTGATGACTTTACCACAAATAAATTCTCACTTTCTCCAGATAAAACATTCTGCATTTAGAAATACCAAACAATGAAAAAAAAAAAAAAAAAAAAGAAATACCAAACAATATTGAAAAGCTGAAGCCTCAGCTAAATATTGAACAGACTGTTCTATCCCTTCTCAGCGAGGATAAGGACAGGACAAAATATATTTTTAAAGGTTCTATTTACTTCATGTCTTGAAATGTTTAGAATAGACTAAATAAATGTTAAAAAAAAAAGGAAGAGAAGAAACATATAATCAAAGAAATGTATGTCAACAAAAGAAAAGAATTGTCATGACTTTTAAAACCTAATTTTGATCCTCCCAAACTGTAAAAATGAGGACTAGGTGCCAAATAAGTGATAATGTAAATAAGTTCTACTTGTTTGCATATCTGAGAAAGCAATTATAGTTGGTCATTTTCTGACAACCTCCTTGTCCTGGTTACACACTTACTTGCATCATAATAGTTCTTTCCACAGGAAATATTGATACAGTATCTGTACTTATCTAGTGAAGCATGGCTTTAGCATTTGAAACACGACAAAGAAAACAGTCCCATCTGGCTCTGCTCTCTTTCCAATAAAGGGCAGTACAGTGTCCTAAGCTGGATTCTCTCTTAGTATCTGTCCTTCTCACTATTTAAAAGACAACATACAGGATCGCCTGGGTGGCTCAGAGCGTTAAGCCTCTGCCTTCGGCTCAGGTCATGAGCCCAGGGTCCTGGGATCAATCCCACATTGGGCTCTCTGCTCAGCAGGGAGCCTGCTTCCCCCTCTCTCTCTCTCTGCCTGCCTCTCTGCCTACTTGTAATCTCTCTCTGTCAAATAAATAAGTAAAATCTTTAAAAATAAATAAATAAATAAAAGACAACATACTTTTGGTAAAGGTTAAATTTTCTATTTCTAATCCCTAAGGATGACATTCAAATGATTTTCTTTTAAAAACAGAAGGTGGCACTCTGGTCAATCAGGATAGATTCTGGATGTAAACAACAGGTATTTGGCTACCTTATTGTTTCCTACACCTACTGTTCAATCTCAGTTTTACATTTCATTTAAAGTTTTTAATTTTAATGTAATTTAAACATCATCACTTAAAATGAGTTTTGTTTTTTTTTAAAGATTTTATTTATTTGACAGAGAGAAACACAGCTAGAGAGGGAACACAAGCAGAGGGAATGGTAGCGGGAGAAGCAGGCTTCCTGTTGAACAGGAAGCCTGATGTGGGGCTCGATCCCAGGACTCTGGGATCATGACCTGGGCTGAAGGCAGACGCTTAACGACTGAGCCACCCAGGCGCCCTTAAAATGAGTTTTGAAAATAAAACCAAAACATGTGCTGTTTACAATTACAGCTGAAAAACTGCTTATAACTTAGTTAAGTTTAACATAGTCATACAGCTACATAAAACAGGAAGGGAGGGAGGGAGGGAGGAAGAAAAAGACAGGAGGAGTCAAGCAAGAATCTACAACCCTGACACTATCAACATGGTGACATGTTGCACACACTTTTTCCTAAGGTGCCAATCACATTTTAGTAGCACATTTACCATACTGAAAGACTTTTTAAGGTAAAAAACAAGATATTATAGTCTATTCATCTAAGATGACTAATAGGAGGAATACTAAATATGGATTATAAATATTACTAGTAAAAGTAGAGACATATGTCTCTAGGAATTAAAAACCTATCTGGAGTTAAGTTACTGTCTAAGTCCTGGGTCCAACTCTTACTAACTCTGGGATCTTGAGCAAGATACTCGACCTCTCTTAGGTCTATTTCTTCATCTATTAAATGGTAACAACTCTCCCTCCACTTTGATTATTGAGACATTCAAAATGAAACCACGTCAGTGAAAGGGTTTTGTAAATTATTAAAAGTGATTCAAGGTTACTTCATTAAGCATTAGAATAATGATATTAATAATAAGCTAAATCCTAAGATTTTTCTCCAAGAAAAGTTGCTTTCTTCATAAACAAAGCCTTAAGATATTAGAAATGTGACAAGAATGTAAAAGCTTGACAAATGCTTTAGGGACTAACCCCAGATTTAAAAAAGCAAGAAGCTAGAAGGTCTCTCCTCACCATGACTATACCTTTGTAGCTCAGACTTGAAAATGAATGTTATTTATAGTTAAAGGTGCCCAGTTAATTCTCACAAGAGGATTACAAGACTGCCAATCAAGCAAAAGCTCCAGCAGGTGGGATTAATGTGAGCTGATAAAACAGGTTCTGTCAAAGCATTTGTAGAAGTGAATTCCAGAATCACTGACCCTCCTACACCCTGTTCTTAATCCAAATAGCTATATCCTCCAGTTTAGAACAAAAAAATAACACTCTAGATGTATTCCACCCAAAATACACTGCAGATTATGTTTTATACACCTAGATTTGGGAGATTATACTAAGAATTCAAAAGGCTCCCTGGTATTTTCAAGGGTATCTCAAAGTAAATTATATATTTTTTGCCAATTATAACAATATTATTCTACATCCAAAATTGGACTCTTTACCTAAGATCCAGGTCCAAATTTCCATGTGCATTTAGGACAAATCTATCTGGACTACCTACCCAAAGGACTTTATACACAGTCTGTCCACAAACCTTTCACAAGCATTTGGGCTCAGTGAATATTACCATCATTCTAGCCACCTGTACATCATCTTTGACCCCCTTCTTCATCTCCACTCCCACCTCAGCCATTTATTAATGAATACCTTTGGCTTCTATCTCTGAAATGTCTTTTACATTCATTCACTCCTCTCTTCTATTCCTACTGTCAATGCCCTTGTCCAGGGATTTATCAAATTCCAACTAAATTATCTGTATAATGTCTTAATTGTTCTCGCTCACTGCTTCACCTTTCCAAATGTACTTTCCACATTCCTAATGGAGGAGTCTTCTAAACAACAGGGCAGTAAGATTAAAAGTCCTTAGCAAAACATTTAACAATCTAGTTCATACCTGTCTTTCAGACTTATTTCTAAGTTGATGTCTCCATAAACTGTTCTCTGGTCACACCACACACCTAATAGTTACTATTTCGTGAGTATTGTATACCATTGCCCAGGGGTTTTAGTCATGCTGTTCCTTGCATCTAGAAGGTTCTCTCCTCCCTTCTCCAAATAGTAACATTTGTCTTTTTCAAAACTATTTTCTTGGGGCGCCTGGGTGGCTCAGTGGGTTAAAGCCTCTGACTTCAGCTCAGGTCATGGTCTCAGGGTCCTGGGATCAAGCCTCGAATCGGGCTCTCTGCTCAGTGGGGAGCCTGCTTCCCCCACTCTCTCAGCCTGCCTCTGCCTACTTATGATCTCTCTCTCTCTCTCTCTCTCTCTCTCTGTCAAATACATAAATAAAATCTTTAAAAAAAACCACACACCTATTTTCTCTACCTCGTCCCATTTGAGCTATATACCCCAACACTAAGAATTTATCACCATTTCCTATACTCCTATAAAGTCCTGTTGCTTTTCTAAAAAAAAAAAAAAAGCACTTCTTTCACATATGCATGTTCTTTTTTCACCAAATTGTAAATCCAAATACCATAAGCATGTCATTTTTAGCTTAGTGTTTCCTGTGGTCTCTAGCAGTGTGTGTGTGTGAAATTTATCCATCAGTAGCTCATTCCATGTTTATAAAAACTAATGACTATCATTGTAATACTGTGCATGATGTCTTGTCAGATACAGTTTGATGAGCACATAGAGTTGTCTAATCACTATACAGTTGTGATGAGCATATGGAGTTGTCTAAACACTACGTTGTACACCTGAAAGTAAGGTAACATTGTGTGTCAATTATATTCCAATTAAAAAATAATAATAATGACTATCACTAAATGAGAGATTATGTGCCAGCTCTACTCCAAAATTTTTCACTATGTGAATTAGGTCATTTAATCCTCAAAATAAATCTATGAAGTAGGTAACATTAGTCCCATTTTATAAGTGAAGTAACAAATGCCCAAAAAAGTTAAGCAGCTTACCCAAGGTCTACACTAGTCTGGGGTCAGGATTGGAACCAAGATCCCTCATAATTCACAGCTTGCCCTCAACCAGTTTGCTAAACAGCCTTTAATGGATAGATAACCACAAAAAGTATAGTAGATAAAAGGCTATTATATGACTACCGACTGAAAACATTGAGAGCATCGGTGCCTAAGGGGAAATATGATTAGAATCCATAAATTCAAACTCTCTCTTTAAAGAATAACATTTGCTATCTCATAAGGCTATTTTGAAGACTAACTGAAATGAAGTATGTAAATTGCCCAACACAGTACCTAGAACACAGTGAGATTCAAACAAGTTTTTTCTTTTTTTTTCAGTTGTGAATAGTATAGAAAGTACACTCAAACCCCACATCATAAAGTCCTAAGGCAAAGAGACATGCTTTACATTCATAGTGGCTAAAGTCAGATAAAAGGAAATGTTGTTTTAAATATATCTACTATATGGAACCCCTGGGTGGTGTAGTCAGTTAAGCATCTGACTCTTGGTTTCAGCTCAGGTCATGATCTCAGGGTCATGAGATCAAACCCCACATAGGGCTTGACTCCTTGAGCTTGAAGTCTGCTAAAGTTTCTCTCTCCCTCTCCCTCTGAACCCCCCCCCCACTCGCTCACTCTCCCTCTCTTTTATATATATATAAAACTATGTATATATGTATATGTATATATGTACATGACATATGTATATATATACACACACACATATAATATACATCTCTCATATATATATATAGACATCTCACATACACACATAATATACATCTCTCATATATATATACATGTATATATATATACATCCCTCATACACACACACATATTTGCTATAGATAAAATATTAAAATACATTAACAATAGTTTGGCAAAAGCTATGAATGATGGTCCCTTGGATGACATCAAAAAGAGATTTACTTATCTTTTGCAGCTGATGGCATCTCACAATACATTCCTCTCACCCTTTTGCTGGAAATAGAGCCCTGGAGTCTATGGAACGTGAACCATGAAGTTTATCCAGCAACAATAATCATGTCATCTACTACTATTCCCTGAACAATTATGTGGCTCATATGTATCAACACCTTTCACAAAACACCTATGAAATCCGTGCTGCTATTATTGTGACTATTGTTGCTGCTGTTACTATACAAATGAGGAAATTGGTGTGTGAAGAGTTTAGGTACCTTACCCCACGTTACACTGCTGTAAGTGACATAGCCAGATTTTAAGTGTATGTGTGTCTGACTCTGGAGCCCAACCTCTTAATCACTCAGTCTGTTTTTAGTCAATCTGTAATCTACTGTTGCTTTGGATTTTTTTTCTTTTATAAAGGGAAATTTTTAGTGTGATTCATTACATTATAATACTAGCTGCTTTTAAAAACTCATTCAAGCCAAACACTGGTTGTCTAAACAATCCAACTTCTTTTAATTTAACACAAAGAGCAGACATAAACAAATTACAATTTATGTAGTCTGAATTCCACTGTAAAACCAGAGGGCACAATGTACATTTATCTATCCACATAGTCTTTTCCTAGAATGTCTGAAACCAGCAATGACATCATTGGAGGGTAGACTAACTTCATACCATATGACTATATGGTGATGTGTTCTGAGTATGCTTTTATCTTGTTTTTTGAAAAGGTCATATGGGTAATACATCAAATAAGGTATTTTTAAAAATTCAGCTCTTTCCAAGTCAGCAATACTGTCCAGTCTTTACATCTCTATAGTTTCATTGCTGTTTTTATGGTGATTCTCTCGTTTCTTATTTGATACCTACCACTGCCTTCTAGTTACGGTTTGGTCTGTCACATTAAAAAATGCCCCTGTAAAAAAATGCCTTGCTTGAAAATTCTGTCTCCTATAGGAGAATATAAGGTTTAAATATTTATGTTGGACCTGCTCACTGAAATAAAAATGTGAACAATGAAGGCAATCACCCAGTCTTTGCCATAACTATCTGAACTCTCCTTTTCCCACCACATAAAGTAACAGAAAGATGAACACAGAATTCAGAGGGTTTAATTTAACATGACGGTGGTTTGGGGCCCCCAGCATTTGATGGTAGTAATTACAGACTCCTGTTGCCAAATTCAGCATTTTGAAGTTGAGACAAAGCTTTCATTTAAACCTAACTTTCAACTATTCATAAAGTTTGAAGTTATTTTCATTGTTTCGTCAGACATTTCAAAGGCTGTTTTTCAGTGAGTATCCTGAAACTCCAGAGATACCCACTAGAAGATACTTTTCTCCTTAAATACTTTGAAGCGTTATGTTTTTGTGCCACTATACTTTCATCATTTCCAGCTTTGTATTTCTGATTCTTTGGCTAGAGCCAGTCTTTAAAGCCTAAGGCTGTTCCAAGCAGAGGTAAGATCCTGAACAAATCAGTCTACATTCTCCTTTCACATCTTCTGCCCTAAAATGATTTATTTGGATAAGATATTTAAATTAAAATTTAAATTGGGAAATTCCAAAATGGCAACACAGTCCGGAAAGGTGTATATGGAAAAGAAAAGGAGCAATCCTCTCACTGAAAATAAGACATGCTCTGTTCTGGTTATATATACACATAGGAGCTCCTCACCAATCTTTTTTTATATGGTGGAGAAATATAAATTTCTCCAAACCAATGTCCAACAAAATCTGCACAGGGTGCCTTCATGGCACAGTCAGTTAAACATCCAACTCTTGGTTTCGACTCAGGTCATGATCTCAGGGTCATGAGATTGAGCCCTGTGTAAGCTCTGTGCTCAGTGTGGAGTCTGCTTGAGATTATCTCTCTCTCCCTTTCTTTTTGCTCCTCCCCCTGCTTACACTTTCTATCTCTCTCTAAATTAAATAAATAATCCTTTTTAGAAATCTGCACATATCAATTTATTTTGTTGTTGCTTTTTAGAATTGAGCCTTTAATTTAAGCCATCATTTTGGTCAGTCAAAAAGGTAACATATTGTAGCACCTATAAAGTTATCCTTGTACAGTTCTTCAATACTATTTATTCTGTCCTGCAATGAAATCCAGGGCTGTCAATTCATAAAAGTTGCTCAAGTTACATTTAATAATCAGAAGGGATAACACTTTTCTAAACATATTGGTAGTAGACTAAATAAGGGCCACCAAAGATATCCAGGTCCTAATCCCTGGAATCTGGGAATATTACCATATATAGCAAAAGGAATTTTGCAGATATAGTTAAGAATTTTGAGATGGAAAGATTTCCCTGGATAATCCAGCCAGGCAGGCCCTAAATACAATTACAATTACCCTTTTAAAAGGAAGGCAGAGGGAGACTTGATTACAGAGGAAAGAAAGCCATGTAATAACTGAAGAAAAGATTGGAGAGATGTGGCCAGAAACTAAGACATGTCAGTAGCTTTTAGAAACCGGAAGAGGCAAGAGATGCAATTCTTGCTGGAAGCTTCTAGAAGGAACCATTTCCACTGATACATTTTATCCCCAGAAGACTCATTTCAGACTTCTGGTCTCTACACCTGTAAGAGAATAAATTTCTGTTGTTTTAAACCAGAAAGTTTGTGATGATTTGTTATAGCAGCAATAGGAAAGTGAGGCAGCATTGCACATACATGGCTGAATTTTATAAACAGAAGTGAGGTCACAGGGCAAACCACTGCCACCAGAATTGGAGATACAGACCAGTGAACAGAGAGAATCACAATTAACCAGAGCAGAAACCCACCAGGAGAATTATCTAGGAATAGAGCCACAATAGGAAAATGTGAACCTCAATCAAAAAATTGCTGAAGACTCAATTTAGCCAAATCTGAGAGTTAGAAATTCCAGGGTGGCCCCCCACTTTTGCAAGTTTTACCTCTTGGAGCTCTCTATCAGGTTCTCTCAGTGAATATCAGAAAAAACTCCTCTTGGGTTTCTGGCAGGGAGAGAGGCAAAGTAACCATTTTGAAATATCCAGAGCATTCTATTCTTCTTAACAAGGCCTGGGCTCAAGTGAAACTATTTTGCCAGAGCCTAATCCATTAGAGTTTTATCAGAGCCTAGTTTACTCCCTCTGGTCTTCCATGTGGGGGAAGGTAAATAAATATTCAACTCCACTTCCCACCCAGATCTGACCCACCTAAAAGGTGGCAATGGATGACTAAGAAGCACTTGTGAAGTTCAGAGCTCAGAGACATAGGCTCACTAAAAAAACAGCCCTAATCATAGGGCTACAGTACACTTCCCCTCCCCCACACCTTATCCGCACATCTCTATAGGCTTGTTTATGAGAATTCCTTTCACCCAGTACATCGTATCTCACTTTCAAAAAAGAAAAAATTACAAGGCATTCTTAAAGGCAAAAAACACAGTTTGAAGAGTTCACAAACACCAGAACTAGCCTTAGATATGGCAGTGATATTGGAATTTTTGAAATAAGAATTTAAAACAACTATGATTAATATGCTACTGGGTCTAATGGAAAAAACAGACAACATGAAAAATAGATGGGTAATGTAAGTAGAGAGATGGAAATTCTAAAAAAGAGTCAAAAGAAATACTAGAGATACTAGAGATCAAAAACACTATAACATAAATAAAAAAACCTTTGGTCTGCTCATTAGCAGGAGGAAAGAATCTAAAGCTGTGTCAACAGAAACTTCCAAAACTGAAAATGTAATGCCCCCGATGTCGAATCCGAGAGAACACCGAGGAGCCGATACCGATGCAAACGCACGAGGGTTTATTCACAAGCTTGAGCTTGGGCCCAAGTATACCCAGCACTGTGGGGTTGGGATTTGGACCCCGAGGTCAAAGGGCATAACAGTTTTATAGGGGCCAGTGGTCACACAGAAAGTTGCATAGTAATTGTCGGTCCACACGCAGGTGGCCAATGAGATTGTAACACACGTGGAAAGTTGCATGGTCATTGTCGGTCCACACGCAGGTGGCCAATTGAGTCATAATTTACCCTATAGTAACCATTTGAACTAGCCTATTACTCTGGTCTGAATTGGCGGGCAAAAGGCGGGGTTTGCATCCTGTGACGGTTAGGGGTTCCGCATTCCTATCGGCTAACTCAAACTAGTTCAAGGACTGGCTAGGCAATGTTCTGACATTCTGTGACCTTTCTCAGGAAAGGTCGTGTAGAGGTTATATAAAATATGACAGGCGTAGCACAAAATGAAGTTAGCCTTTTTTTTTTTTCTGCTCTCTCAAAAAGCAAAGAGAAAAAACACTGAGGTGTGAGGGGTAAACCAGAACAGAATATCCAAGAACAGTGAGACAAATGTAAGATAAATGCCCAGAAAATTACACCTAGTCAAAGTGTAGAAAATCAAAGATAAAAAATCCTGAAAGAAGCCAAAGACAAAAACATCTTACCTACAGAGGAACAGAGATAAGATTTACATCTACTTCTCAGAAACCATGCAAGCAAGAAGTCAGTGGAGTGAAATATTTAAAGTGTTGAGAGAAGGAATGAAGTAAGACATTCAGAAAAATTAAAACAATACTTTTTTTTTTAATTACCTATTTATTTGAGAGAGAGTGAGAAAAAGAGCACACAAGCAGAGAGAAGGGCAGAGAGAGAGAGAGAAGCAGTCACCCTACTGAGCAGGGAGCCATTATGGGACTTGATCCGAGGACCCAGGGATCATGACCTGAGCCAAAGGCAGACACTCAAACTACTGAGCCACCCAGGTGCCCCTAAAACAATATTTATTTTACATAAGGCATAAAGTATGTTTTTAAAACAAAACTTTTAAATAAAATCTAATACAAACAAAATATGAGAAAAGAATACCGAACAATCATAAAACATTCCTATTTCAATCTTTAAGATTGTTTCTTGGATTAGAAGCCACAAAATATTGCAGATGCTTAGCTGACAACTGGAGCTACAACTCAGAGAGTAATTAGAAAAGATGTTCCAGTGGAAATGAAATCCATGCCCACACAGAAAAAGACAGTTCCTCTCAGTAACACAATGCATAAAACTGGACAGAAAATAACAATATCAACTTATTGTCCACTTGCCATATGCAAATGTGTATAGGTGGGTTAACCCATTTAAGTGGATTAACACAACTATTCCCATTTTAGAAACACAGAAATGTTAAGCAATTCAGTCAAGGCCTCACAATAGGTGAACCCATAGAAGCTGGCTCCAGAGTCTGCCAGGCACTAGGCTATCCTCAGTGAAATCTGCATTTCTGCATTGTTTTCCTCTCCAGGACGTACAAATTGGCTTTTTTCTGAGCTTCCCGTTTGAGGTACCAATTCAAATGGCTATCATTATTTAGGTTTACAAAAGTAAAATTACACCTTTTAAACACCTCTAATCCAAATTTGTTATGATTTCTCCAAATAAAAATGATTTTATTTGAAGTCTTTAAACCAGATAACTATCCCCTTTAATTATCTCACAATGTGAAATCCCATAAAATTTTTAACTTCAATGTAAAGAAAATTCCTTGGATTAATTTGCTTAAACTTATTTCTTTCAAGCTTAGGGTGTTATGTTGAATGAGTCCATATTCATTAGGCCTATGGCCTTCTAGATTTTGTAAATGATAAATATATCTATTCTAAGGTAATAATTTCCCAATTCTTAAGAGTCTATTCAAAATATTTTATATGAAAAAAAATTTTTTTTAATTGTTTTTAAATTTTATTTATTTATTTGACAGAGAGAGAGAGATCACAAGGTAGGCAGACAGGCAGGCAGAGAGAGAGGGGGAAGCAGGCTCCCTGCTGAGCAGAGAGCCCAATGTGGGGCTCGATCCCAGGACCCTGAGATCATGAGCTGAGCTGAAGGCAGAGGCTTTAACCCACTGAGCCACCCAGGCGCCCCTATATGAAAAAAAATTTTATGAGTATTTCCAATCACCTTGATATTAATTATCATTTCTCTAGAAGTTTTCCGGCTTTATTATTATTTTTAACTTAATCCAACTCTTCCAATATGGGTATACTAATGGTATTAGACAACAGCAAAATAATGTGCTTTGTTTCATTTCTGAAACCATTCCTGATGCTATTCAATAATTTACTGGTTATAAGGATTATAAGCAAGTCATTAGCCAATGATTTAAGAAATAATCATCAGTTCCAGTTCATTATAATAAAATATAATTGAGATTATTTTTGCTCACATGTATTGATTTACCAAATAATATGAAGATCCTGCTACGTACAAGGCATTATTGCAGCACAGTGTTGGCCATGGAAGAGCTAATAATCTAGTATCATCTAGAAATATTAAGTATAACAAAGAAAATGTCAGATAAATCACTTCCAAGTAAATGCTTTCTTTATTCACTGAGCTTAGATATCATAAAACAACATCAAATGTATATTTTCCTTAGTTTTATCATTATTGGTGGGGGTCAAAACTAAACTTCTATTATATAACATTTTCTTTGTCAAATGCCCACTACCAATAGTTGTTTCTATTAAACAGCTGTTATATGATTTAGTTTAAAAGAAGAAAGAGGAGGAGAAGGAGAAAGATATAAAGGAGAAATACCACTGAATAATGTGATCTAAGGGCTAATAATGGTTTTACTATTATTAGTTCAACGAATAAATTACTGTGGTAAAGTAGCTGAGTCATAGATTTACAACTATAATGTCCGCTCAGTTCTAGAGAGTTGAACCACAAAGTACTTCCTATTATTTTTACTAATACAGAGGATTCCCCTTTTCCAGATGAAGTGTTTCATGTAATACAATATGTGTAATTGCCCTTTTCCCACAAGTTTTCCCAGCAGTGATTTAAGGTTTAATAAATTCTAAGTCCTGATACGCTAATAATGTATTATAATGGTAATAACAGGTAATTATTTACCTAATTCAATAAAATAACTCTTAGATGTTATTTTTATATTGGTCACATATGTAAGCCCAAATAAGAAGAAACAAATAGCTAAAAGAAATACAGTCCAACCAAATAAAACATTTTCTACTTATTTTTCCAATTTGACTTTTAAATATATATAAGTCCTATAAATAATATAAATTTTACTAGCAGGTTAGTAAAGGTTCCAAACTATAGACTCAAAATGCAAAGTGAAAAATCAGATAACCACCCCCTTAACATAAAATAATATGAATAATTCACTAGAAAGGTATGTATTTCTAGTCCTCAAAGTTCAGAATATAGATATCTGAGGACGTTAAACTAGTATTCCACAAAAGAAATGAGTCTTGAGTACCCTGGATAAAAAGAAAGATAAAGCTTTAAAAGTAAGCATTGAAATTGTTATAATTACAACAAGAAGAATACATAGAAAAGAGGGAAATAGAAAAGGCAAGAATAATAACATTGTTTCCTTATTATGTGTTGATTAATAGTGCCACCAATTAACATACATTAGAGTTCCACACTAATGCCCTCAGGTCAGTATTCTTATCATTTTATGCATTAGAAAATGGAAGCCCAGAGAAAAATGTCATAATAATAAACAAAAGAGCTAGGACTTGATTTAGACATCCCTTACTAAAAACAATGTTCTTAACCAGTACTTTATGCCACCTACTTAGCAAGCAAAAAAGAAGTAGAAAGTATTCACTCTTAATTTTTATGGCTTTTGGGATGCCTGGGTGGCTCAGTGGGTTAAAGCCTCTGCCTTTGGCTCAGGTCATGATCTCAGGGTCCTGGGATGGAGCTCCACATTGGGCTCTCTGCTCAGCAGGGAGCCTGCTTCCCTCTCTCTCTGCCTGCCTTTCTGCCTTCTCGTGATCTCTATCTGTCAAATAAATAAATGAAATCTTAAAAAATTTTTTGTGTGGCTTTTTATTTTGAAATAATTTTTAGCATACCTAGGATTTGTAAGAATAGGATGAATGAGAATAATTACTCGAGTGTGATAAAACATTAACAACTGGCTCAACATCACTTGTCATCAGGGAAATACAAATCAAAACTATAATGAGATCACCTCACACCTGTTAGAACAGCTAAAATAAAAAACACAAGAAATAACAGGTGTTGGTGAGGATGTGGAGAAAGGGGAACCTCTTGCACTGTTGGTGGGAATGCAAACTGGTACAGCCACTCTGCAAAATAGTATGGAGGGGCCTCGAAAAGTTAATAATAGAACTACCTATGATCCAGTAATTGCACTATTAGATCTTTATCCAAAAAATGCAAAAACAGTATTTCAAAGGGATACATGCACCCTGATGTTTATAACAACATTATGAACAGTAACCAAATCAGGGATATCTGGGTGGCTCAGTTGGTTAAATGTCTGCCTGGCTCAGGTCATGATCTTAGGGTCCTGGGATCAAGTCCCATAACAGGATCTTTGCTCAGGAGCTTCTCTCTCTGCCTGCCACTCCCCCTACTTGTGCTTGCATGCTCTCTCTCTCCCAGACAAATAAATAAGTACAATCTTAAAAAAACAAAACAAAACAAAAAACAGTAGCCAAATTATGGAAAGAGCCCAAAAGTCCATCAATGGATGAATGGATGAATGGATAACCAATGGAATATGACTCGGCCATAAAAAATGAATTCTTACCATTTGTAACAATGGAGCCAGATAGTATTATCCTAAGGGAAATAGTCAGAGAAAGACAAATACCACATAATTTAACTCATGTGGAACTTAAGAAACAAATGAAGATGGGGGGGGGGGAGGCAAAATAAGAAACAGATTCTTTTTTTTTTTTTCTTTTTTTAATTTATTTTTTATTTTTATTTTTTTTTTTAATTTTTTAAAATTAATTTTTATTAACATATAATGTATTATTTGCCCCAGGAAGAAACAGATTCTTAACTACAGAGAACAAATTGGTGGTTATCAGAGGGGAGGTGGGTGGAGGGATGGGTGAAATAGGTGACTGGGATTAAGGAGAGCACTCGTTGGGATGAGCACTGGGTGTTGTATGTAAATGATGAATCACTAAATTCTACACCTGAAATAAATATTACATTGTATGTTAACTAACTGGAATTTAAATAAAAACTTGGAGGAAAAAAAAAGTTTAAAACTACAGAGTCTGGGAGAAGAATATACTAGAGTTCCTTGCACTATATTTGCAACTTTTAGGGATGTGTGGAATGTTTTCAAATTTAAAAGTCACAAAAAATTATGGGGCGCCTGCGTGGCTCAGTGGTTTAAAGCCTCTGCTTTCGGCCCAGGTCATGATATCAGGGTCCTGGGATTGAGCCCCACATCTGCAGAGCAGAGAGCCCGCTTCCCTACCTCCTGACCCCCACTTGTCTCTCTGCCTACTTGTGATCTCTCTCTCTGTGTCAAATAAATAAATAAAATCTTTAAAAATAAATAAATAAAAATAAAAGTAAAAAAAAATTAAAAGTATGTATTTTTACACATTTTTTTCCTTTGGAATCATTAGAGAGTAAGTTTACAGACATGATGTCCTGTTACATTAAAATACTTCTATGTGTTTTTCCTAAGAACAAAAACATTCTCTTTCACAATCACAATATAGTTGTCAAAATCAGAGAACTAATATTGATATAATACCAAGAGTATTGGCTCTTGGCTCAAGAGTAGAGCCAAGAAGTATTGGAATCCTGGATTCTAGAATCCAGGATCACATATTTGATTTAGATGCCACATCTTTAATCTTCTTTAACCTGAAATAGTTCTTCATTCTTTGTCTTTCACAACCCTCTCATGACAAGTCAGCTACTTTATAAAATGTCCCTCAGTTTTGCTTTTGTTTGCCATTTCCCCATGACTAGATTCAGATTATGCTTTTTTTGGTTAGATTCCACAGGAGTTGATTCTCTGTCTTATCTGCCTCAGAAAGTACATGATGTCAGTTTGTCTTATCGCTGGTGATGGTGACTAATCACTTCTTTAGGTGGTTTCTATCAGGTTTCTTCACTGTAACTTGTTTTTCTCTTTGTAATGGATAAGTAATTTGTGGGGAGATACATTGAGACTGTGTAGACAACCTGATCCTCACTAAACTGTCACATAATAGTTTTAGCATCCATTGATAATTCTATTTGAATGAAATATTGCCAAGATGGTTCTAAGAGCAGACTAGTTTGACGCTGTAAAAAAATACAAATATTCAGGTTCTGATTGGTTACTCATGTAGAAATGTGTAATGGTTGGTTTTTAAAACCACTTGAGGAAAAAACAGCTAATGGGAAGAGCTGTATGTGTAATTACAGCTGTGCTTCCTGCCAGCAATTCTGCTATAGTCAGAGGTCTGGCAGCTTTTCCCTTTTAGTTCTTACAGAAATATAGACACTCAACACAGAATTTATTTTTAAGAAAGAACATTTACAAATATTATGAAAACAATTTACTCTCAAAGTATTTCCAGCTTTCCAATGCAAATCAAACCTTCTAGAGGAATTGTTAAACAATACAGTCCACTGGACATCTGGTCAGGACAAATAAGTTCTTGGCCAGCAGAATTTGTAAGACTCCAGACAAATGATGTAAACTCACTTGGCCTGAGTTTCCTTTACTGTAAAGAGTTAAGTTCAGGCTAGTGGTTTTTGACTCTGGGTGCATAACATGCATACAACATTGTTTTTTAACAAATGCTTAGATCTGACCCAACCTTCAGAAATTCTGACTTAATTGGTTTGGGTGAATATGGCCAAGTAGGTTTAAGAGCCAATAAATTGATTAGGTGATCTCTGAAATACCTCGAGCTCTGGTTCTATGATTATGTGGTTCTTTTTTTTTTTCTTTAAGATTTTATTTATCTATTCAAGAGAGAGAGAGCAAGAGAAAGAGTACAAGTAGGAGTACAAGAGGAAAAGGGAGAAGCAGGCTCCCTGCTGAGCAGGGAGCCCAATGTGGGGGCTCAATTCCAGGACCCTGGAATCATAACCTGAGCTGCAGGCAGATTCCCAATGGACTGAGATACCCAGGTGCCCCTGCTTCTGTGGTTCTATTTCTCTTTCCCATAGCAGACCAGAAAGGGGGCATATTATTCCAAATTCCATTCTCCTTCACTTTTTTTTTTTTTTTAAGATTTTATTTCTTTATTTGAGAAAGAGAGAGAACATGAGGTGGGGGCAGAGGGAGAAACAAACTCCTTACTAGCAGAGGGCCTGACTCAGGGCTCTATTCCAGGACCTTGAGATCATGACCTGGGCCGAAGGCAGATACTTAACTGGCTGAACCACCCAGGTCTCCTCTTCTCCACTCTTAATATAAATTTCTGGCCTGTGCTAAGGGTGGTGATTTTCATACATTAGTGGTAAGTCATAAATAGCTAGTTAACAATGTAGGTTTGTAGACATACCCCATAAAATTCTGATGCAGTAGACTTGGGACATTGCTCAGGAACCTGTGTTTTTTATAAGTACCCAGGTGATTTTGAGGCCACTGATCAGGAGCCACACATTTAGAAACACCATGAGTGGTATAACTGGCAACTTCAAGGATGGGGTTTTACCTGAGGAATCATTGGGACTCTGGTTCATGCTGAAATACAGTGAGGTAGGTGCAGTGACTCCAGAGGCCGAGCCTCACAGCTCTGAACCTCCCTCTTCATTTGAGCTCCAGTCATGTAGCCAGAATCCTGGCTCTCCTCAAAACCTGTTTCTGAATAGTTGAAAGAAAGAGGATTAGAATCCAGAAAAGACCAACAATTTCTATAAATAAAAAGAAACATAATTACAATGGAAAAATGGGCAAATAACAGGAACAGGCAATTCACAAAAGAACAAATCCAAGGGTAAGTAAGCATTCATATCATCAATGAAATAGAAATTAATAAAAGAGCAAGATACTATTTTCACCAAAATGGTATGCATTTAAAAAGTTTGATAGTATCAAGTAATTTGCAGGAACACGTGCACTCTAATGCATTCATGCATTAGAAATACAAACAACATGAGTCAGTTTAGAAAGCAAGTTGATCGTGTCTATTAAATATGTTCATATCCTCTGATGGTAAAAAATTCACTTCTTAGCATTAACCTTAGAAATACTGGAATATAAACAAAAATAAGCATATTTAAGAATAACTTTAAAATAGAATAAATAGAAATCACGGGTATGTCCCTAAAGGCACAAATGTCTAAATAAATTGTGGTATAATCTTAGATATTATGCAACAGTAAGAAGAAATGATGTAGATCTGTATGAGCTGTTTTAGAGAGCTCTCTGAGACTTATCGCTGAGTGAAAAAAATCTAAAGAATACTATTCACTTTGGTAACCTGTTTCCAAAATGTCACCATTAATTCCTTCCCTCTGTATGCACATGCCATTACCCATCAAGAGGCTAAGCCTATTCCTTTCCTGTCCTTGAATCTGACCTAGTCTTAACGACTTTCTTGACCAATAAAATGTGGCAGAAGACATTCTGGAAATTCTGAGGTTAGGTTGTAAAAAGCTCTACACTTTCATCCAAAGGATACAAACATAGTGATTCGTAGGTGTACATGCACCCTGATGTTTATAGCAGCAATGTCTGTGACAGCCAAAATATGGAAAGAACCCAGATGTCCAGTGACAGATGAATGGATGAAGAAGATGTGGTATATATATACAATGGGATATTTATTACTCAGCCATCAAAGAGAATGAAATCTAGCCATTTGCAACAACGTGGATGGAAGTAGAGGGTACTAAGCTAAGCAAAATAAGTCAGCCAGAGAAAGACAAATATATAATGTCACTCACATGTGGAATTTAAGAAACAAAACAGATGACTATAGGGGAAGGGAAAGAAAAATAAGACAAAAACAGAGAGAGACAAACCATAAGAGACTCTTAATAATAGGAAACAAACAGAAGATTCCTGGAGGGAAGGTGGGTAGTTACTCCATGGTAACTGGATGATGGGCATTAAGGAGGGCACTTGATGGAATGAGCATTGGGTATTACGTGCAACTACTGAATCACTAAATTCTACCTCTGAAATTAATAATACACTGTATGTTAATTAAATTGAATTTAAATTTAAAAAAGAGAAAGCTCTATAGCTTCCTCTTGGGTTTCTTGGAACTTGTTATTACAACTCTTGCTCTGGTAGAAAATCATCTGTCTATGTATGAAATCTGATGTCTTGAGAATGTCATGTGCAGAAGGAGGAAGATTTCACCCAGCTCTGGCTATTCTAACCCAGGCAACACATGACATGTCATTGAAGCTGCCATTTGGGGAATTATAGTCCCAGCAGATGCCATGTACATAAGAACCAATAGGCCAGACATATAACCCCAGTCAAGCCACCTCAGCCATCCTCATTCTTTTGAGCCACCATAGCTGAGGCCCCAGTCAGGGAGGAGTAGAAATAAACCATCCCTGTTGTACTTTGCCTGAATTTCTGACCTACATAACCGTGAGCATAATAAATGTTGATCATTTTATAGCAGTTAAAAAAATTACAGTGATGGTTACTGGTGACTTTTAACTCCTTCCTTCCTTACATAATGATTGGCACTCTACTGTAAAGCAGAGTTTTTCATTCTCCATTATTATTCACTTATTTATGTATACTCAAGAATTTTATTTTATTCTATAGATTATAATCTATTGTTGTCATTATTTATTTTGATGCCTATATTGTCCCAATCTGATCAATGGGACCCTTTCAAGCTTGTTCCTCTGTTCTTTTGGCATGTCCCCACAATTTTTGAGCATTCATAATTTTTGGTATAAAATGATATCCCAGGCTCATTTTATATTTTTTCTGGTCCAGCCTTTGTTTCTTTCCCAAGCAGCACTGGTTCCTTTTAGTGAAGATGTTATCTAGCACTCACACAGCAATTCAGTAATGTGGCAAGATACAAAATCAATGCACAGAAATCAGTAGCATTTCTATACACTAACGATGAGACAGAGGAAAAAGAAATCAAAGAATCAATCCCATTTACAATAGCACCAAAACCCACAAGATACCTAGGAATAAACCTAACCAAAGAGGTAAAGGATCTGCACTCGGAAAATAATAGAACACTCATGAAAGAAGTTGAGGAA
Source organism: Procyon lotor (assembly GCA_028646535.1). Lineage (NCBI taxonomy): Eukaryota > Metazoa > Chordata > Mammalia > Carnivora > Procyonidae > Procyon > Procyon lotor. Next base: position 38,486,900 of record CM053618.1, on the reverse strand, counting down.
GACACAAAAAATGGAAAAATATTCCACGCTCATGGATTGGAAGAACAAGTATTGTTAAAATGTCTATGCTACCCAGAACAATCTACACATTCAATGCAATCC
>CM053618.1:38465708-38486298 GCA_028646535.1 Procyon lotor | reverse complement strand
GGATTGCATTGAATGTGTAGATTGTTCTGGGTAGCATAGACATTTTAACAATACTTGTTCTTCCAATCCATGAGCGTGGAATATTTTTCCATTTTTTGTGTCTTCCTCAACTTCTTTCATGAGTGTTCTATTATTTTCCGAGTGCAGATCCTTTACCTCTTTGGTTAGGTTTATTCCTAGGTATCTTGTGGGTTTTGGTACTATTGTAAATGGGATTGATTCTTTGATTTCTTTTTCCTCTGTCTCATCGTTAGTGTATAGAAATGCTACTGATTTCTGTGCATTGACTTTATATCCTGCCACTTTGCAGAATTCCTGTATAAGTTCTAGCAATTTTGGGGTGGAGCCTTTTGTGTTTTCCAAATGAAGTGCATGTCATCTTTTTCTTTGCCAATTCAGATGCCTTTTATTTCTTTTTTTTGCTGTTGTCTGATTGCTGAGGCTAGGACTTCTAGTACTATGTTGAACAACAGTGGTGAGAGTAGTCATCCCTGTGTTCCTGACTACAGGGAAAAGTTCTCAGTTTTTCCCCACTGGAATGATATTCACACTGTGGGCTTTTCATAGATGATTTTTATGATTTGGAGGTGTGTTCCCTCTACCCCTACCCTGTGAAGAATTTTAATGAAGAATGTATGCTATACTTCGTCAAATATTTTTTTTTTTTTTGCATCTATTGAGAGGATCATGTGGTTCTTGTCCTTTCATATATATATTTATATTTATAAATATATATATATTTAAAGATTTTATTTATTTATTTGACAGAGAGAGAGATCACAAGTAGGCAGAGAGGCAGGCAGAGAGAGGGGGAAGCAGGGTTCCTGCTGAGCCAGATGCAGGGCTTGATCTCAGGACACTGAGATCATGACCTGAGTTGAAGGCAGAGGTTTTAACCCACTGAGCCACCCAGGTGCTCCTGTCCTTTCTTTTTAATGTGGTGTATCACATTGATTGATTTGCAGATGTTGAACCACCCTTGCAGCCCAGGAATAAATCACACTTGGTCCTGGTGAATAATCCTTTTAATGTACTGTTGGATCCTATTAGCTAGTATCTTGGTGAGAATTTTGGCATCCATGTTCATAAGGGATATTGGTCTGTAATTCTCCTTTTTGGTAGGGTCTTTTCTGGTTTTAGGATCAAGGTAACGCTGGCCTCATAAAACAAGGTTAGAAGTTTTCCTTCCATTTCTAATTTTTGAAACAGCTTCAGAAGAATAGTTATTAGTTCTTCTTAAATGCTTGGTGGAATTCCCTTGGGAAGTCATTCAGCCCCTTACTCTTGTTTGTAGGGAGTTTTTTGATGATTGCTTCAATTTCTTTGGTGGTTATGGGTCTGTTCAGGTTTTCTATTTCTTCCTGTTTCTGATTGGTAGTTTATACATCTCTAGAATGCATTTATTTCTTCTAGATTGCCTAATTTATTGGCATATAGATGCTCACAATATGTTCTTATAATTGTTTGTACTTATTTGGGTCCTTTCTCTTTTCTTTTTGGTAAGTCTGGCCAGGGGTTTATCAATCTTGTTATTCATTCAAAGAAGCAACTCCTAATAACATTGATCTGTTCTACTGTTCTTTTGGTTTCTATTTCATTGATTTCTGCTTTAAGCTTTATTAATTCTCTTCTCCTGATGGATTTAGGCTTTTTTTCCCCATTCTTTCCCCAGCTATTTTAGGTATAAGGTTAGGTTGTGTATTTGAGACCTTTCTTGTTTTTTTGAGAAAGACTTGTAGTGCTATCTACTTCCCTCTTAGTACTGCTTTTGCTGCATCCCAAAGGTTTTGAAAGGTGGTGTTTTCATTTTCATTTGTTTCCATGAATTTTTAAATTCTTCTTTAATTTCCTGATTGACTCATTCATTCTTTAGTGAGATGCTCTTCAGCCTCCATGGATTTGATTTCTTTCCACCTTGCCTCTTGTGATTGAGTTCCAGTTTCAAAGCATTGTGGTCTGAAAATATGCGAGGAATCATCCCAATCTTTAGGGAATGGCTGAAACACGATTTGTGACCCAGTATGTGATCTGTTCTGGAGAATGTCCCATGTGCACTCGAGAAGAATGTGTATTCTGTAGCTTTAGGATGGAATGCTCTGAATATATCTGTGAAGTCCATCTGGCCCAGTGTGTCAGTCAGAACCCTTGTTTCCTTGTTGATCTTCTGCTTAGATGATCTGTCCATTGCTATGAGTGTGGTGTTGATGTCCCCTACATTATTGTATTATTATCAATGTGTTTCTTTAATTTTGTTATTAATTGGTTTATATAATTGGCTGCTCCCAAGTCAGTAGCATAAATATTTATAATTGTTAGATTTTCTTTTTTTTTTTTTTTAAGATTTTTTATTTATTTATTTGACAGAGAGAGAAAGAGATCACAAGTAGGCAGAGAGGCAGGGAGAGGAGGAAGCAGGCTCCCTGCTGAGCAGAGAGCCTGATGTGGGGCTTGATCCCAGGACCCTGAGTTCATGACCTGAGCCGAAGGCAGAGGCTTTAACCCACTGAGTCACCCAGGCACCCTAATTGTTAGATTTTCTTGTTGGATGCACCTTTTAAGTATGATAGAGTGTTCCTCTTCATCCCTTACTACCATCTTTGGTTTAAAATCTAATTTGTTTGATATAAGGACTGCTACACCAGCTTTCTTTTGAGGTCCATTAGTATAATAAATGGTCCTCCATCCTCTCACTTTCAATCTGGAGCTGTCTTTAGGTCTAAAATGCTCTCTTGCAGACAGTCTTGTTTTTTAATCCAATCTGATACCCTGTATCTTTTGATTGGAGCATTTAGCCCATTTACATTCAGAGTAACTTTTGAAACACGATTTAGTGCCACTGTATTAGCTGTACATTTCCTGTTTCTATAGATTGTCTGTTTCTTTCCTTTTTTTTTAAGATTTTATTTATTTATTTGACACAGAGAGAAGGAGAGAGATCACATGTAGGCAGAGAGGCAGGTTGGGGGCGGGAGCAGGAAGCAGGCTCCCTGACAACCAGAGAGCCTGAAGCGGGGCTCAATCCCAGGATCCTGAAATCATGACCTGAGCCAAGGCAGAGGCTTTAACCCACTGAGCCACCCAGGTACCCCTGTTTTTTTCTGTTCTATGTTACTTTGGGGCTCTCTTTTCATTTACAGGTTCCCCTTTAATATTTCTTGCAAGGCTATTTAGTGATCACAAATTCTTTTAGTTTCTGTTTATCCTGGAAACTTTTTATCTCTCCTTCCATTCTGAATGGGATCTAGCTGGATAAAGTACTCTTGGCTGCATGTTTTTCTCATTTTGTATCCTGACTATATCATGCCAGTACTTTCTGGCCTGCCAGGTCTTTGTGGATAGGTCTACTGCCAGTCTAATGTTTCCACCATTGTAGGTTGAGGAGCTCTTGCTTTGAGCTGCTTTCAGGATTTTCTCTTTATCTCTGAAATGTGCAATCTTCACTATTATATGTGAAGTGTTGGTCTATTTTTATTAAGGGGGGTTCTCCCTACCTCTCTGACTTGAATATCTGTTTCCTTCCCCCAGATTTGGGAAGTTCTCAGTTATGATTTGCTCAAATATACCTTCTGTACCTCTCTCTCTCTTTCATCTTCCTCTGGGAGCCCAGTTTATTTCACTTTATGGTATCACTGATTTCTCGAAGCCTCCTCTCATGGTCTATTAGTTGTTTTTCTCTCTTTTCCTCAGCTTCCTTCCTTTACATCATCTTGTCTTCTATGTCACTGACTCTTCTATCTTATTTACCCAGCTGTTAGAACAACCAATTTAGACTGCATCTCAGTTAAAGCATTTTTAATCTGCCTGATTGGATTTTATTTCTGCACTAAGAGATTCTCTAGTGTCTTTTATGCTTTTTTCAAGGCCAGCTAGTAACTTTATAATCATTGTTTTATGATTATAATTCTCTGATATTTTACTTATATCCATATTGATTAGATCTTTGATGAAAAGTATTACCTCTGATTCTTTCCTTTGTTGTGAATTCCTCCTTCTAGGCATGGACAAATAAGAACAAAGTCAAAAATATTGACCATGACCACATATAAGTGAAATCATATGGTATTTGTTATCCTCTGCCTTATTTCACTTAGCGTAATACCTTCTAAGTCTATCTATGTTGTCACAAATGGCAAAATCTCATCCTTTTTTATAACTGAGTAATATTCCATATGTATTTTACATACACACACACACACACACACACACACACATATTCCATATATTCTGTGTATGTATTCCATATATATATTCCTATATATATATATGGCTACATATTAGTGAAATCATATGGTGTTTGTCTCTCTCTGGTTTATTTTGCTTAGCATTATACCATCTAGATCCACCCATGTTGTTGCAAATGGCAACACTTCATTCTTTTTATGGCTGGATAATATTCATTTTATACACACACCTTTATTCATTCATCTGTTGACGGATACTGGGGCTGTTTCCATAGTTCCATAGTTTGGCTATTTTAAATAATGTGGCAATAAATATAACGGTGCGTGTATCCCTTCAAATTAGTGTTTTATTATCTTTTGGGCAAATATCCAGTGATGCAATTACTGGATTGTAAAGTAGTTCTACTTTTAATTTTTTGAGGAAACTCCATACTGTTTTTCACATTAGTTACACCAATTTGTACTCCCACCAACAGTGCAAGACGGTTTCTTTCTTTCCACATCCTCACCAACACTTGCTGTTTCTTATGTTTTTGATTTTAGTCATTCTGACAGGTGTGAGGTGATATCTTATTGTAGTTTTGATTTGCATTTCCCTGATGATGAGTGATGTTGAGCATCTTTCAATGTGTTTGTTGGCCATGTATATGTCCTCTTTGGAGAACTGTCTATTCATGTCTTTTGCCCGTTCTTTAATGGGATTATTTGTGGGTTTCTTGGTGATGAGTTGTATAAGTTCTTTATGTATTTTGGATACTAACCCTTTATCAGGTATGTCATTTGCAAATATCTCCTTCCATTCCATAGACTGTCTTTTAGTTTTATTGGTTGTTTCTTTTGCTGTGCAAAAGCTTTTTATTTTGATATAGTCCTAATAGCTTATTTTTGCTTTTACTTCCTTTGCCTCAGGAGACATATCTAGAAAGATGTTGCTATGACCAATGTCAGAGAAATTATTGTCTGTACTCTCTTCTAGGATTTTTATGGTTTCAAGTCTCACATTTAGATCCTTAATCCATTTTGAGTTTATTTTTGTATATGATGTAAGAATGTGGTCCAGTTTCATTCTTTTGCAGGTAGCTGTCCAGTTTTCCCAACACCATTTATTGAAGAATTTTTTTTCCATTGCATATGCTTTCCTCCTTTGTCAAAGATTAATTGACCATATAGTTGAGGGTTTATTTCTGGCCTTTCTATTTTGTTTCATTGATTGATGTGTCTATTTTGTTCCAGTTGTGTACTGTTTTGATTACTACAGCTTTGCTGTATATCTTGAAGTCTGGAATTGTGATATTTCCAGCTTTGTTTTTCTTTTTCAAGATTGCTTTGGCTATTCAGGGTCTTTTGTGGTTCCATATAAATTTTATAATTTTTTTCTAGTTCTGTGAAAAATGCTGTTGTTATTTTGATAGGGATTGTACTAAAAGTGTAGATTATTCTGGGTAGTGTAGACATTTTAGCAATATTTGTTCTTCCAATCCATGAGCATGGAATGTTTTTTCCATTTCTTTGTGTCATCTTCAATTTCTTTCATCAGTGTTTTATAGTTTCCAGAGTACAGATCTTTGACCTCTTTGGTTAGGTTTATTCCTAGGAATCTTATGGTTTTCACTGCAATTATAAATGGGATTGTTTTCTTAATTTCTCTTTCTGTTGCTTCATTATTAGTGTATAGAAATAAAACAGATTTCTGTACATTGATTGTCTCCTGCAATCTTACTCAATTACTTTATCTGTTCTACCAGTTTTTTAGTGGAAACTTTAGGGTTTTCAATATATTGTATCATGTCGTCTGCAAATAGAGAAAGTTTTACTTTTTCCTAACCAATTTGGCTGAGTTCCTGCCAAACTTTTTCTTATGGTTGAGTTCCAGTTTCAAAGTCCTAACCAATTTGGATGCCTTTTATTTCTTTTTATCATTTGATTGCTGTGGCTAGGATTTCCAGTATTAGGTTGAACCGAAGTGGTGAGAATGGAAATCCTTGCCTTGTTCCTGACCTTAGGGAAAAAGCTCTCAGTTTTTCCCCATTGGGTAAGATGTTAGCTTTTTAAATTTTTTCAATAAAACTCATCCTCAAAAAAACAAGGAAGGTAGATATGTATGATAGCTCTGGTACCAGAAAACCTTCAGTGGAGACTGTTTAGGATTTAAAGAGGATTCTATATTTTCCTCTTTTTAAAAGATGCTTAATCTGCCATAGATAAGAGAGTTTACTGGTTAATAGTGTGAGCCTTGGAATTAAATCATACCTGAATTCCAAACCTGGATTTTCACAGACATACTGCCAATGTTTTAAACACAAAAACTTTATTCTTTTTACTACTGCAAACCTCAACCACAGAGGAGTGTTTATCAAATATTAGGCATTCCACAAATACTTGGGAATAAATTAATGAAATTGAATAAGTTAACAAAACTTACTTAGGCCTGTTTCCTCATCTTTAAAATTATACTTGACCTACCTCAGAGGACTGTCGTGAGGATTAAATGAAATAAATGTTTAATACCTCACATTGCAAGGTGAATACTCAGAGAATATGTTAATTATTAGTATTTTTCCTGTTTTATAAGACATTTTCAGCTAGTTTATAATGTTTTTTCTTTGTAAAGTGACATTATTGCAGTATCCTTAAAATTGGATATAAAATCTCATATAATTCTACTACTTTTAAATATTTCTACATAAATCAAGAATCATCTATGTGAAACAATGAACCTTATGAGCTTTGACACTCTTTTTAGAGATTTATTTATTTGAGAGAGAGAACAGAGGAAGGGCAAAGGGAGAGGGAGAGAAAGTCTTAAACTGAGCATGGAGTCTGATGTGGGGCTTGATGTGGAGCCCAATAGTGACACTAGTGGGGAGTCTGATGGAGAGCTGAATGTAGGGCTCAATCTCACGACCCTGAGATTATGACATGAGCTGAAACCAAGAGTTGGACACTTAATCAGCTGAGCCACCCAGGCACCCCAAGTTTTGACTCTTTTTGACAAGTTTTCATGATCTATAAAAATTGCTCAATCTATGATGGGTGCAATTGAACTGAATGTCTGTTAAAATTGGAGGCAAGTGTGTGATGTCCATTATGCTTCCAAAATCCCTCCAGTAAACAAGTGCCAGAATAAGCACAAAGTAGAAAGCAAATTAAGGAAATATATGTATTTGGTAGGTGGGAATAGGAATTAATGTAGTGATTTTTTTTTTTTACCATATGCTTCTGTAACTGTGCAAATGTTACATATTTGACTCTAAGGGTTCCTAGTTATAACTGACAGAAACTTAAACATCTACCCTGAATGTAAGAGCCATTAATTATGACATTTTTATCAAAATGAAACAAAATTTCTGTGCAGTTTCCATCAGAAGGCATCTTTTAAATATATATTAGTGTAGCATATGATTATATACTAGATTCTTTAGCTAAAGAGAAAACACAGAGTTCATACAACTGAATGTGAATTTCCCTGAAAAACTCTGTTGAAAATCTATATATGGAGGCCAATATATAGCATACATGAAATACACAAATTAACAAAGTTCTGAAATGTGTTCTTTTCATCCTTCTAACAAAGAGTACATAAATGCTAAATTAATTTAGAATAATAAGATATAAATATTCAAGTGTGTTTAAACACTATCACTGCTAAAATTGCACAAAGAACCATTTAAAATTTTTAGATAAAGCTACATATGATTAAACCTTATAAATAATGAATTTAGGTGTTTTCATTTTACTTGCCTCTTCTATATTTGTCTTCTTGCTAATTACAAATTTCCAGTGTTAAGCTTGAATTAAGTTAAATTTCCTACTTTAACAATGTTGGATGAGAAATTTGGCCATAATGATGAAAGCTGTTAGGAAAAGGCAAATTGAATACATCTGTCCATGTTCCCCACATCCTTATATTCATTCCATTAAAAACAGCAGGAAAGGATTTGTAATGGTAAAAACCAGCAACAATGAAGAAAATGAAAAGGAAAAAAACATCAATCAAACTTCAAAATGCAGGAAGCAAATAGACCCAGAAATTACTTAGCCTACCTGATATTTTATTAAAAACCTATAGCAAAAGTTGAAAACCAATTCTATTTGTATCATGGGACATTTCTTGTATATTCCCAATTCTGTAATAATTATATCATCTTTTTGTGATTTTACTTTCGTATCTCCTTTACTGAACCATGAGCCCCATAATATAGGGAATATGGTTTAATTTTCTTTGTATCCTCAGTGTCTAATCACTGCTAGTTGATACAAAGAAGGGACTCAACACATATGTAAGGGACTGATGAATACATACTCATTTTATTATAATAAATAAATATACATATAATTGCTGCCTTTGCCTAATAAATGCATCCTGTATAATGCATCCCTAATAAATGTAAACTGTAAGCTAACTACTCTTAAATCATAGAGTATGCTTTTGAGGGGGTAGATTTGAATCAATGGTTTCACTGCAAAAGTCTCATTTCCAAAAACTGCAATAACATTTCTGGTGAGGATCCCTTAGCAAAGGGTAGGCAGTCTATAAACTGTTGTTGAATGAAAGTTCCTTGTTCTGTTTTGTTTTGTTTTGTTTTGTTTTGCTGGGGGTGTGGGTGGGGGCGGCATGGAGAGTGAGAGAGAGAATCAATCAGGCTCCATGCCTAGCTCAGAGTCTGATGCAAGGCTCAATCTCACCATCCTGAGTTCATGACCTGATCTGAAATCAACAGTTGGACGCTCAACTGACCAAGCCACCCAGATGCTTGGAAGTTCCTCGTTTTGAATAGTACATAGAAGGAAAAGTGAAATAACCAACATAATAAAACAAAGAACTAGGAGAGCTACAATTAAGTAGAGGGGAGATATAATAAGGTGGAGCTCATTAACGTTATAAAGACTGTATTAAAACCTTTCCAGGAATTTTTTTTTTTTCCAAAACAAACAAAATAAAGAAAGAATAGCAGAGATTTTAATACACAAGGCATTTCAGGACACTAACATTTAGAAGAAAATAGTTGATTAGTGAATTTAAAAGGAAAATGGACCATGCCAAATGCACTTGTTGAGAAGGATGGTTCCTACTGATACATCAGGAAAATTTCTTGATCAGAAAAACTAATTTTTTTCTTTCAGAAAATGGCAAGTGAATTTCTGAGAACAGATATTCAGTCCATGCTGGAAAGAGATGATGTTGTTGTTGTTGTTTTCTCAAATAACATAAAATAGGTGGACAAAGACTGCATTTACCATAGGACTTGAAGTTTTTCATTGTTGTAGTTTGTTTCTCTTTGCCTTACTATTAGTGAACAGGCTTTGTAATTCTCTTATGTCAATCCTATTACTTGTTCAGAGCTATTTCTGCAAGGGTCAATATTCAAGGATCTTAAATCTGAGCTTAAACCTATCCAAGTTGAAGTGGGGTTCAGTAAACAGGCTTCTCATCCACAGAACAAGGATACCAGGCACAGAGAACCAAACTGCGAGGTTGCAGGTAGTCTTCTTGATATAATTTTTAAACTTTTACCTTAGGGGAAAGAATAATGATTTCACTGTGCATGTATATGGTGTGTTCTTTTGAAATATTTCAAAGTAACATTAAGTAATGACTTATTTAACTATAAAGAAAAATTCTGGGTATATTTCCCTCTTAAAGAGATTTGCTTTAGTCATTTTCAGCAATGTAAATTCAGAGTAAAACCATAATTTTGAGTCTGACATTCTAGACAATTAAAATAAAACCGTGGAAAGGGAATTAATTGTGAAATTTAAAATTCTTCAGTCCTCTCTTTGAGCGAAGAGAGAATTGAAGGAAAGAAAAGATGATTCCTTGCACTTTGTATTTGAGGATTTGATGCCAAAGCTGTGAAAGGAGTATTACATTCAGTGCTAAAGCATTCTCAGACTTGGAACCAGGCACTTAACCAGTTTTGTGTTCTTGGTTTGTTGTTGTTGTTGTTTTTAAAGATTTTATTTATTTGACAGAGAAACACAGCGAGAGAGGGAACACAAGCAGACGGAATGGTAGTGGGAGAAGCAGGCTTCCCGCAGAGCAGGGAGCCCGATGCGGGCTCGATCGATCCCAGGACTCTGGGATCATGACCTGAGCCAAAGGAAGCTGCTTAATGACTGAGCCACCCAGGCGCCCCTTGTTGTTGTTTTTTAATTTAATATTACATTTTGAGGTTTTTTTGGGGGGGTGTTTTTTTTAATCTTGAAAGTAAGGATAGTAATGTCTGTTTCAGGTTACTTCAAAAATTTAATGGCACAGAAATAATGTTTTTAAAAGAAAATACAGGGAGTTTGTTGATATTTAATAAATTAAATGAAATTTTTCTTTTGATTGATTTTATATTTCTTCTATTTTGCCTCACTGTGGAGGTGATTATGATTACTAATAAGCTCTACAGTTTATATCATGAAAATGAATAAAGTAAAAATTTCCCACTGTTTTGCCATGAAATATTTTTATTAACTGCAAAAGTAGCTTTTAACTACAGCATCCATTTTAAATTATATGCCTTTCTGGCCATTATACATGCTACTTAGAATCACCTAACATCAAATCTAGAAAAAAATTTGCAAGATCACCTAACTCCTCATGTCAAATATTTTGCCTATATATTCTGTGTAGAAACTGCATTTGACATTATATAAGTTGCCAAAATATATATGAGCCATTCATGAAAATGTCTATAGTGAAATTATAACAATAGTTGGCTAAAATAAGTGTATTTACAAGATGCAGAGATATTCAAGACGATATCTGCTCTGAATTTCCAGCAAGATTCTGACATTTCTATTTGCTTCAAAACAATTAAGAAAATGTTTGTATGTGGTAAGAGTAAACCTGAATAGGTTAATGTCTTTTTCTTTTACTAGGAGCAAGAAATCACTTATATTTTGGAAGTTTATGATTTCCCAGATTATTTGTAACTGATGATACTGGTAAACAAATAGAATATTACCATCTGTTATGCACTCCTGAGATACAAATCATTTAAAAGGCTTCTAACATCTTCTACCTGTCCAGTCTCATTTGTTGAAAAAAGCAAAACTACTTGAGAAGAATAAGAGCCAAGAAAACATTATATATGCTCTGCAATATCTTATATCAAAGTTTTTATCACAGTTCTTCTATCCAAGTTGTTATGGACTTTAGATACTAGGGAGGGTAAATGTAATAAGGGGATATTTTCAACAGTATCAAAGGGTGTGTATTATATGTAAAGGAAAGAAAACTAACATTTTCTTAATGTCAATCATTTGCTCTGCATTAATTTGTTACAGCCATTCTGAGGATGGTATATCCTATAACCCATTCATAATTCTGGGGATTTATTTTTAAAGAAAACTTTCATGATGATTTAAAAAAATGTAAAAATTGACTTACCCCAAAATTAACAACTAAAAGTGGCAAAAAAATCCTGAATGTTCTGTCTCCACAAAGTCTTCCTCCATTAAACAACTAAAATTCAGAAAATATATATAAACCATAATGGCATAAATACCAAGTGGTAAATCAAATTTAAATCACCACCTGCCATTTCCCACTTACGCACATATTTTCAGAAAACCTTCTTACTATTGTTTTCAAGCAATTTCATGTACATTTTATTAGCCTGTATTTCATGACTCTAAATTAATTTTCCCTTTAGTAATAAATCTCCCCATTCTTGAATGCCTTGTGGCAAACAGACCTTACTAGAAGCAAATCAAAGTATTATGATAAAGGGCCTTAGTCAGTAATAACATAGGAGAATATAAAACAATTTTGAGATAAAGTACAATGTATGTGGGACTGTGTACTCACAGACATATACACAGAGATATTCTTTCCATGGAAGAGATAATTAGGCATAAGCAGTGCATATATGCATGGATATGTAAATAAAATTTATATTAATTTGACTATATCTACTATTAATTTTGAATATTTTATGTATTTTAAAATTTTAATTATTTAATTATCATTTTTGCTCAACAGTTATTAAGTTTCTACAACTAAATACTATACATTTTACATAATACGTTGCATAACATTTAATTCTCACACAGTCTTTTGAAGTAGACACTATTATTACTCCAATTTTACAAATAAGAAACTAAAGCACAGAGTTTTTGTAATTTGCTCAAGGTCACACAGTCAATAACTGACAGAGGTAGATTTGAACCCAAGTGTTTATGTGTTAATCATTATGCTATAATGTCACTTGGAAGTGTTATAATGCATGATTCCTGCCTACAAGAAGCTTAGCTACTCCTTGGAGGAGAAGACATATATAAATTAATCAACTGGAGAGTAATTCAAGAAATTAATTGATCGAGTATGAGGTATAAAATTCCCTCTACATTGATGTTGAACCTAAGACCATACGTTAGTCTTACTAAAAAATCTCCAGTTCTCAAAATCAATAAATAAAATAAAGGAGTGGAATAGAGAAAGAAGAAATTATGGTTTGGGTGAAATCATTGGAGCTGTCTTTATGATTTGGGAGGTAATGGAGGTCTCCACAAACCTAGCAATAATTCCTATAATCTGACATGGTGCTGTCAGATGCTATTTGATGTGAAATTCCCACCACTTTTTTTTAATAATAAGGAAAAAGCAAAACTGTTTTCTCCAGGAGTCCAAGATGACATTGGGGAAAATAGTCATGGTAAGGGTTAAAATATCTGACATTAATATATTAGCACTGGTGAGAACATTAGCCTGGCTTAGTTGATCAGATTAGTTCACAGTCACCTTGAAAAGCACCTGGAGAGCACAGACCTAAGGAGATGTGTGGTTAAAGGTAGAAAAGTGTAGGACATGAAACCCTGAAAGGCTGAGCAGCATACAGTGTGATACCCTTAAAGCACAGATCAAGACACAGAATCTTGGTTTCTATTGAAGTCAGTCAGTTGGAGAGAGACAAATACCATATGATTTCACTCACATGAGGAATTTAAGAAACAAAACAATCATGGGGGGGTGGGGCGGGAAGAGAGAAGCAAACCAAGAGATGGACTCTCTCTTTTTTTTTTTTTTCCAAGAAAGTGTACAATGCACGCCGTGTGTGGGGGCAGGCAAAGAGAGAGGGAGAGAGAGAGTCTTCAGCAGGTTCCGTGACCACTGCAAAGCCCCATGAGGGGCTTAATCTTACAACCCTGAGATCCTGACCTGAGCCACAATCAAGAGTCAGACACTTAACCAACTGAGTCACCCAGGCATTTCAGAAAATAAATTTCTGCCTCAAAAGTCTGTAGTATTTTGTTTTAACAGGCTAAGACTAAGATACCAGGAAGCTATGTTTACATGTGATTTTTGACAAATAGAAAAGTGGTAGACAGTTTGAAAGACTGAAGTGTTAGTTTTCAAATACATGCCACACATTGAGAAGATTTTTATACAAAATGGGCTCCATAATAAGAGCACTAAGAAGCAAACAGACTTAATTTTAGAAATTGATCTTAAAGATTGCTGAAGCTATAAAACTGTTGCTTTAATTCCATTTAAAAATTTAAATACCATTCTTTGGAATATATAATAAATTTTTAAGTGGTTGCTATGAGTCCATGAGTGAAATGTCTTACTTTGCTACACAAATCTCCATACAAAGCTAAGTAAAATGCTTCTATATTTTTGCATTTTAATTTCAGTTTGATACATAATTGACATATTATTGCATGTAAATGATGCAGAGACATAGGACTGACAATAATTTCTCAATCCACATGTATGACTGTCCAGAACTAACAGTAGACAAAGCCATTTTGTCTTTTGTATCAACTTTCCAGAGTCATTATCAGTCATTTAGAATCTTTTCAGATAACTAGAAATAACAGATTCTTCTATTACATTCAGTATGAACTAATGAGTTTTAATCCAAAACAGAGAAATTTATCATTCAAATAATTACTATCTCAAAGATTTGGGGGACATGGTACCTTATTGCTCTGTTACTTTTCATATTACCATCTTGGTTTTAATGCCTATACAAAAAATTGGGTTTGTTTATTTGGTTAATTTATTCGTTCAGTAAGCATTTTATTGAGGTGATGAAAGAGTAGAAAAAATAAGGATTTTTGAGATTTGAGAGTCAGAGAAATCCAGATTTGAACCCTGGCCCAATCTACTCTATAGTAGCTCTGTGAGCTTTGGCAAGTCACTGAATCTCCTGAAGCCTGAGAATCCATGTCTGAAAAATGAAGATACTAATTTTGTGAGAATTACAAAAAGTATTATAAAGTACGTAGCACACAGTACATTCTTTAAAAATGGCTGCTATCATTTATAGAGTAGTTGCAATGTGTGAAATAATTATAAGAAGACAAGTAAAAACTTGTTTCTGTCCTCAGAAAAACTTACAATGGCAGGGAAAAAGGAATGTAAAAATAAATCCTATAAAATTATTGTGGATGCTAGGAGAGAAGTCAGTCTAGGGCATAGTGATAAGATGACCCCAGTCTTTGCAAATCTACCAGTAAACTACAACAGTTAGTATTGAAAGCAAAGCTCTTCTCTCAGTGCACTGAGAATGAACAAGTCAGTTTTAAACTAGATATTCTGATTAGATCCAAATAATATATTTAAGATGATTAATAGATGTCATCATCACAGTATCATGTGAACAAGGATAATAATGATAATAAAATATGTTAGGGGTGGATTTGGGGTTTTTAAAGAGTATTTTTAAAACTAATGTTTAAGAATTAGTCTGATATTGTTAATGTAGTTAACTAATGTTTCATTATAACTACTGTTAAACTAATGTTTAAGAATTTTATCACTTCTTTTCTATTCTAGATCATCACTATTATGTGTGAAAAAGAAACTACAAGTAGAATCATTTAAAATTGTCTCATTTTATTTCTTAGTAATTAAAAACCATGGTTGGAAGGTGTTAGAGTTTTAAGGGCAAAGATTGAGAAATGTTATCCCATATCAGCCATTAGTTTAAATCACTACTAAAACCCAACACTAAGAGGAAAATAAAACCCTAACCTGGCAGAAAATATATTTTATTTAATTTTTTAAACAATATGTATCATAAACATTACTTTTTACTTTTGCTTTTGAAGAGTTTTTTAGTAACCTTTTAAATGAATGATATTCTGTCAAACTCTAAATATAATTTTTAATTAACACAGATTTTATTAATTGAAACAGTATTATAAATGTCTAAAGTCAAGAAAGAACAACAACACAGATTTTTATAATATGTAAGATGGAAAATGCAGTAAGTGCTGAACCAGAGTAATTCTTGGTGGAGTTTCTATCTTCTTGTCCTTCTTTATCACTAATTTCCAAGCACACACAGATGTGTTTATTATCACCCAAAGTCTTTCATAATCCTATTGTTATTTTAAATCCTTTAAGCTAAAGCAGACATGGAATTTTTTAACTACTAATAATACCATTGCAAACCAAATGATCATATTTTTAAATGACCACTAACGCTATATATACAAATATTAAAGATATAGTCTTTACTTTATATTATAGACTCACATAGTATTTATCTTGTGTTTGGATCTAAGCACCTTCCAAATACTAATTCAATTAATTTTAGGATACTGATGCTAATTTCTAAAAAGACAATTATTTGAGAAAATCTGAAAACACCAGAGTGAGGTGATGACAGGGGATTTTTAAATTTTTTTATTTTATTTTATTATTATTGTTTTTTTGATGACAGGGGATATTAACAGATCAAAAACTCCAATAGCTGATTATACTCCACTTGTGTTTTCCTCTGTGAAATTTTCAAGCAGTGCCAGCAAATATGCCTCATGTTTCAATACGTGTCTTCTGATTTGTTTTTCTGTTGATTGGTTCCCTAGTAGTAAACAGTGGTAAATTTCACCAACCTTTTTACTCTTAACTCAGATGAAGTCATGGGTAAAGATGGACTCTGTTTTTCATGTTAAATAGACAACCCAGCTGACTTAAGTCTTAGTGAGTGCCATACTAGAAGAGTTTTGTTCTTCATGTTAATTCATGAATTCATTCATGTAATTCATAGCCCAGGAAAATCAATGAATCAGGTTTTTCCTAAGTAATGGGAATGTCTTTTCAGTAAGGGGATTCTTTGAAATTGGCTAAGGTCTTTTTAAAAAATGGAATTATTTTCTACTAGATTGCTAACTAGGGAAGCAAGCCAAAATGGAAGCTATGCTTCTTTTCCTTCAATATTTGAAATAAAATTATTTTTAGATATCCTTAATGTATTTGTTGTATATTTATTATACTTATTGTGAATAGTAGCTACTCCAAAATACTCTCTACTCTTGCAAAGAAAAAAAAAGGGCTGGCTTGTGTCTCTATTTTTCTGGGCACTAAACAGCTACTGAAGTTATCAAAAAGTTTCCATTACTTTGTTCTGTAGTGTTCTTTTGAAGCAAACTAATAATATTCATTTTTCTTAGATACAAAAATTATTTTTAAGCAATTGCAATAATCAATTAAGTAGCTTTTTAAAAAAATTAATGATTATTTATTTTAAAGTAAGCTCTACACCCAATGTGGGGCTTGAACTCATGACCCTGAGATCAAGAGTCACATGCTTGGAGCACCTAGGTGGCAGAGTTGGTTAAGTGCCCGACTCTGGCTTTCAACTCAGGTGGTGATCTCAGGGTTGTGATCTCAGGGTCATGAGATCAAGTTCCATGTTGGGCTCCATGCTCAGTGCAGAGTCTGCTTAAGACTCTCTCCCTCTCCCTCTTCCCTTTCCCTCCTCCACCAAAAAAGAGAGAGCTGCATGCTCTACTGACTGAACTGGCCAGATACCCCTTACATAGCTTTTTTTTTTTTTAAGATTTTATTTATTTGAGAGAGAGAGTGAGAGACAGAGAGAGAGAGAGAGAGCATGAGCAGGGGAGGGGTAAAGAAAGAGTGAGAAGAGACTCCCTGCTGAGCAAAGATACCAACACAGGGCTGGATCCCAGAGCCCCAGGACCATGACCTGAGCCCAAGGCAGATGCCCAACCAACTGAGCCACCCAGGTACCCCTTAAGTAGCTTCTATTAACCAACATTTATTTATTTCTATTTTCCCTTATTTTCATTTTCCTTTATTCTTTTTCATTAGTAAATCCATTCAACTTTAATATTCTTGATTACATTTATAGTTACATAAACATTGTGTAATAAATAGGTATTCCTTTGAATACCTATTTTTTTTAAATGGCTTTTTTTAAAAGGCTCAAACCATTTATTTTGTTTATATTCCCTTTTACATGAAGATGTAAAAGATACATGATTTAAAATCTGTATCTACAGTCAACAAGAGCTTTTGACAGTCTTTTCTTAAAAGCCTCTTCTTGTTCAATTGGGTAAAATCAAATTGGCAAAGATCTTTGACAACCAGTGATTCTGAGTAGGGACTATAGTGATGGAAACAATAAACTTATGAGACCATAAAACTATGCTGGGAACAGATGTCAAAATAAAAGAGGAATGAAGACAAAGAATTCTGGTTTACCATTCCATGCCTTGGGAAAGCACTAAATGAACCAAGTCCAAGCATAAGTCAATAAAAACCTAAGATGGGAATAAAAGCATAAGTTGAATGACATCATTGTCTAAAACTGACTTTGAAAGGAAGAGGCAAAGGGAAGAAGGTAGAGGAAGCTTTCATCAGTAAAAAGATGGTACATCCACTGTTAATATAACCTCCCTGACTTGGAAATTTCAAGAAAATCACAACTATATGGACACTTTAGGGGATGTGTTACTTGTATAATAATAGAGTTTTCCAGATGATGGAAAGATAAGTAAGTAAACAAGTTAGATTTACGTGAATGAAGAATAAATAGGTTCTATATCATGGCATCAAAGAGTTTTCTATGAATAAAATTTCATGAGCTTTTGGTAGATATTGTGACATATTTTCGTCAAAATTCTATAGGTAGAGTTACAAATTGTTATCATTTGCTAACAAATGATAGATTAGATGATTAGATGATAACAAATCATCTAAAAAATTTTGGTAACATTACCAAAATTTGCTTTATGGTATGGAGAGATGTTCTGATGTTAGTTTTTGAATAGCATTGTTCCTTAGATCGTTATTCTTTAATGCCAATTCAGAAGTAGGACTTGTTAAACCTTATTAACAAAAATGACTCTATTACAGTATGTTAATTTTCATAAGAGTGTAATGACTTAAGATTTAGCTCTAAAATTAAATCTAGGTTCAAATCCTTGCTCTACCACCTACTATGTGATCATGGACAGATAACTTAAACTCTCTGTCCTTCATCTTCCTCAGTTGTAAAATGGCATTAATAATTGTCCCTGCCACATATGGCTATGTGAAAATTAAATGATTTTTGACACATAAAGTAATTGGAACAATGTCTGGCACAAAGTAAGTATTCATAGTAAGTATATAATAATTATTAATTTAAAAAATTGTGTTATATAAAATATTGGGGTATAATTCTATGATATTTGGTAACAAAATTAAAAAATAAGTTATAAATAATGTACACTAAGTATCTAGACTTAAACAGAAGGCTTTTTAAGTAAAAACAAACTACAAATTATGTAAATTCTTTAGGTCAAAATATCTTTAATAATACAAACATTAAATTAATGTTCTTTTACAAGGAGACAGAAACATACTAAACACTTTATCATTTAGTGAGAACTCCTAGTCCAGCATGGAAATTGGCAGCAAGAGAATAATAGCATATAACTATATATATCCTAGCATTCACCTGTCATCATTACTTCTTTGTTCATGCTATAGATTGTATCATATCTAAAGCCTAAAATGGAAGAAGCCAAAAGCCAAAGTTTAGAGGAAGACTTTGAAGGACAGGCCACACATACAGGTAAAACAAATTCAGAAGAAGAAAAAAATTATTTGGTTAAAATTAAATGTGGATATATCTAATGTTCTTACTGCCATTATTCAGTATGAAATTTAATATCTTTGAATGGTTTTATGGAATCATCTAAAAAATATTTGAGTGGGAAAATTAATGTGAAATCAAATACTCTTAAAGTAGTTTTATTTAGATGTTGAAGAATGAGAAAAACACTAATTATTGAGACTTTCTTACTACACAATTATCATAAGACCTCTTCTACACTATAATTAAGCTCTTTCCTCTCTAATTTCCCCCACTGTGAACTTTTCTTGCAATTGTAAGCACTAATAGACCAAAAGGTAAATAGTTTTTAAATTTTTTGAATCTGAAAAAAATAAAAGATAAAACATTCTTTTTTTTTTCTCTTTTTGACAGAGAGACAGAGATCACAAGTAGGCAGAGAGGCAGGCAGAGGGAGAGGGGGAAGCAGGCTCCTGGGTGAGCAGAGAGCCCAATGCAGGGCTCAATCCCAGAACCCTGAGATCATGACCTGAGCCAAAGACAGAAGCTTAACCCACTGAGCCACCCAGGCACCCCGATAAAACATTCTTAAGTCAAATGGATTTCAGTATTCCTCTAGAAAACCTAAGACTTCAATTCATTTCATCCAGAGCTTTTTTTCCTAATCTGTTAAATTGTATGGGATTGTATATATGCCACTACTAAAAGTTTAAAAATCAAATAGCATGTCAGTTTAAAAGTTCAGTTTGTACCTCTTAAGCTTCTTCACTTATTTTATATACCTTCAACTAGTATATTATTTATCAACTATACTTCAGTTAAAAAAATAAATAACATTGA
Source organism: Procyon lotor (assembly GCA_028646535.1). Taxonomy (NCBI): domain Eukaryota; kingdom Metazoa; phylum Chordata; class Mammalia; order Carnivora; family Procyonidae; genus Procyon; species Procyon lotor. The sequence goes on along the minus strand of CM053618.1, from coordinate 38,466,467 downwards.
AAAAATAAATAAAAATAACAGGTTAGGGTTTTAACTCTATTGCATCTTATTAAACTAATATTTTCCTCTCTTTTAATGATATGAAATGGAGCCTTTAAATTTAGTCAGAGAATTGAATGAATTCACATGAGTACTAGACAAAATGTATGTATATGAAAAAAATCTCTGAGATATGTTATGAATTAAGAAAAGCAAGGTAAGTTTTGCTCTCGGGAGTCTTTGTTCCCTGAGTGCTTTCTGTACTGCCCTGGAGGCCGGGAATGAAAATGGCAGCCTCCCAATCTCCGGCCCAGAGGAGCTGAGTGCTGGGCACCGTGCTTCTCCACAGGGCTAGTATCCAAAATCTATAAAGAACTTCTCAAACTCAACACTCAAAGAACAAATAATCCAATCAAGAAATGGGCAGAAGACATGAACAGACATTTCTCCAAAGAAAACATACATATTGCCAACAGACACATGAAAAAGTACTCAACATCACTCAGCATCAGAGAAATACAAATCAAAACCACAGTGAGATACCACCTTACAACAATCAGAATGGCTAAAATTAGCAAGTCAGGAAATGACAGATGTTGGCAAGGATGCGGAGAAAGGAGAACCCTCTTACACTCTTGGTGGGAATGCAAGCTGGTACAGCCACTCTGGAAAACAAGATGGAGGTTCTTCAAAAAGTTGAAAATAGAGCTACCCTATGACCCAGCAATCACACTATTGGGTATTTACCCTAAAGATACAAACAGTCATGATCTGATGGGG
>CM053618.1:38435283-38465608 GCA_028646535.1 Procyon lotor | reverse complement strand
AAAAAAAAAAAAAAAGAATGGCAAGAATCTAAAAAAAAAAAAGAAAAGCAAGGTAAGAAAAAGCATCTATAATATACTACCACTTGTAAAAAAAAAAAGAGAAAACAGATTCTCTTCTACACATATAAACACATGCTATACACATGCATATTTTGCATATACAGAAAGCATATCTGAAAGATGAATACAAGTAAATACAAGAAAACAATGATTGACTATAATTTTAATATAAGTAAATTTATATTAAAGGTATAATTATATAAATTAAGAAATTATTAAGAAATATGTGGAAGAAAGAGAATATATCCACACATATAATATTAAAGGTATAGATATGGCTAATCTTTAGTGAAGGATATTTAAAACTTCATATTTCCAAGAATTTAGGCCTTCCAAGCACTTTTATTATTTATCAGGACAACTGAACATCTGAATTCTAGTTAGATTATCCTTGATTTAATTAATTTTTCCTAAATCTGCAAATCTCATCCTCTCTCCTTTGTAAAAGGTTCTTAGAATCTTAAAAGGAATTGGATGATTATATAATAATTTTCTTAAAGCCATTTTAGTTCTGTTAATTGAGGTCAGGTCTTCTCTCACTGGTTGTCTTGTATGTGCTATTGTTTTCTGGATCTTGATATCACTTCAATTTTTTTCCCTGATAATCCTAGTATCCCTGTTGATAGTGTGGTGCCAATTTTAGATTATTGCTGCAGCTTCCTTCTTATACTTACTAAAAGTGCTATTTTTCTAAAAGTCTAGTTCCCCTCTATATTCTAATATTTTAATCTTTACCCTCAAATTTTGCCAATAGTTGGCATAAATAAAAATACATAATTTGTATTTTCATTAATGTAGATGTTTCAAAGAAATTCTTAGCCAAAACCCATTTAACAAGATTAACATGGGAAAACATTTTTATGAGCAGGGCAGTCAGGCATTTCTAGCCCAAACAAGATGTTTTTTATGATACAGAAGATGACAAGTCTATTCCAACTGTGATACTTATACAAATTTCAATTGTATAAATAGTTGTTTTGAAAATAAAGAGGGAAACAATTTGTTTTTTCTTTTATTCCAGGACCCAAAGGAGTAATAAATGATTGGAGAAAGTTTAAATTAGAGAGTGAAGACAGTGATTCAATTCCACCTAGCAAGAAGGAGATTCTCAGACAAATGTCTTCTCCTCAGAATAGAAATAACCAAGACTCAAAAGAAAGATTCAGCAGAAAGGTAAGGAAAAATCAATAGTTATAACTTACATTGTGTTTTCAGTCTAAATGACTGTAAAGAATCACTTTAGAGATATGAAATAGATACATTTCAAAAATATTTGTTATAATATCGTTTATGTTGGCAAAAAAAAAAAACGAAACCAAAAAACAGGAAATGAATTAAATGCCTGTGAAGGTATTCTGTGTTAAAAATATATAGATAAGAGCTATTAAAAGAATGAGTTACAAATACATGAGCTGACTTACAGGCAGTTCTGTAATACGAGAAAGCAAGATACAGAGTATTTTAAGTTATATGATGATCTCATTCTCTAAAGCAAAGGGGAAAAAAACCACATCACTGTATATGTTTTTACACTTATATAATTATATGAACAGTATATAGAAAAGTACAGAAAGACATTCGCCAACCTGACAATATTGGTTATTAGAAGGGTGGAATTGGTTGAGAGATCTCAACTTCCTTTTCCAAATAGGAGAAAGAAGGTAAGCAGAATAAGCCACATTTTTAAAAGGTATCATGACTTTTTTAAGCAGTATTTTTTTTTTAAATCTCACTTATTGTTATATATGTCCATGTGCTATGTCAAAATATTTAATGGAGATTATCTCAAAGTATTAGAGTGATGAAATTTTACTATTTACTACTTCCTTCCTTTAGCTTTTAGCCCATTTTTGAATCCTTATAATTATCATGCATTACTTATATAATAATAATAACAGCAATTATATTAATTTAAAACCCATTAAACAACTTTTAAAAGTGGAATAAATCACTTTAGTAGGTTATTTATCTCCAAACCAGTGTATATGAGTTGCATATTGAGTCTCAACAGACAGACTACATCAGAAACATACTTGGTTCTAGGCTTCTGGCCATTGTAAAAATCTTCAAGTCTAAGAACTTGTTTCCAGATTTGGGTTCCTTCACAAACACTACGTGATACAGATGAGTCAATTAAATTTTCCCATCTGAAGAATTGCAACAACACATTCTCTCTTTGTTTTGAAAAGATGTGAAGAGAAAATAAACATGAAAGTATTTGAAACATGTAAAATGCCAAACAAATGAGAGACATAATGATTATTAAATGTGTTGTACAGGTTAAGCTTGAGAAATGTATCTGAATGCCTAAACACCTGAATATGTGTGTGTGGGGGGGGGCTACAAAATTTGCTTTTCCCAGAATTTCTCAGGTGCTGTTGACCCAGCATTAACATCTTGAATGATCTGATGAACTCCAAATAATAGTAAAAGCTTTCTTGCTTGAATTCCTTCCCATATATTCCAAAAACTCAGTAAGTGATAAGACATAATCTTTTTTTTTTTTTTTTTTTTAGGATATAATCTTTAAAGAACTTTTGTGGAGGAGACATTAATATCTAAAGGCGTTTGTTAGGGATACATTTAAGTTGTGTGTGTATAGCCTTTTTATTTTTTATGAAAGCTACTCCAGAGTAGACCCTGCTGGAATTTTTCACCCAAAGTGATGGGTAGCTAAGTGGTGCATTTCTTACTGAGACTGTAACCATCTCATGGCTCAACCATATTCAGCAATATTTAGCCATTCACTTAATCAAGCAGAGGGCTCCTGTTCAGCAGGAAGCCTGCTTCTGCTTCTCCCTCTCGCCCTCCCCGCTACTTGTGCACATGCATGCTCTCTCTCTCAAATAAATAAATAAAATATTTAAAAAAATTTTTTTAAAAGAATATGTTTCTGATCAAATTATCTCTATCATTCCTTTTGTCTATTTCTAGATGAGCATTCAAGAATATGAATTAATTCACCGAGACAAAGAAGATGAAAATTGCCTTCGTAAATACCGTAGACAATGTATGCAGGATATGCACCAGAAGCTGAGTTTTGGGCCTAGATATGGGTTTGTATATGAGCTAGAAACTGGGGAGCAGTTCCTGGAAACCATTGAAAAAGAGCAGAAAATCACCACAATTGCTGTTCATATTTATGAAGATGGCATTAAGGGTTGTGATGCTCTAAATAGTAGCTTTGCATGCCTTGCAGCTGCATACCCTATGGTCAAGTTTTGTAAGATAAAAGCTTCTAATACAGGTGCTGGGGATCGTTTCTCCTCAGATGTACTCCCCACACTGCTTATCTACAAAGGTGGGGAACTCATAAGCAATTTCATCAGTGTTACCGAACAGTTCGCTGAAGAATTTTTTGCTGGGGATGTGGAGTCATTCCTAAATGAATATGGATTACTACCTGAAAGAGAGATGCATGCCGTAGATCAGACCAACATGGAAGAAGATACTGAATAAAGAGTCACTACGTCAACATCTCATATTTCTCCAAGTTGAATATTGATTTTGGTAGTATCCATATTCCTTTAGAGAACACAAAGTATGGCCATGGCTATTTTAATTTGTGAGAAAAAAAAGATTGACACTAAAATTATTTGATTAGCATTCCTTATTTACTTAAAAGCATAGAAGACTTTACTACAAAATATTATAGTCTTTAGCAACATGTTAGTAGACAAAGAGTATATGGATAATATTGTGACAGTTTTCAAAAATCCCCTTCAAGTTATGTGTTGGCTTTTTTACTCCTTTTCTTTTCCTCAGTGGTATTATCTGGACTTTTCAAATTACATTATCAATTATAATTTTGTTTGTGTGATAAGAATAAAGTTTCATGAGGAAATAAGTTTTCTCTTTGAAGTCTGTTCTTTCTCAAGTACTACATTATCAAGGCCCTAAAAACATGATGTAACCCAAAATACAAAAAAAAATCATTCAGTAAGATATTTTACATTATGTATATATATTTATACCTTATAATAAACTTAGAAACTTTGTGTCACATTAAAGTTATAAAAAAACGTAGTATTTTTGGGATGCCTGGGTGGCTCAGTGGGGTAAGGCCTTCTTCAGCTCAGGTCATGATCTCAGGATCCTGGAATTGAGCCCCACGTTGGACTCTCTGCTCAGCAGGGAGCCTGCTTCCCCCTCTCTCTGCCTGCCTCTCTGCCTACTTGTGATCTCTCTTTCTGTCACATAAATAAAAAATTAAATCTTTAAAAACAAAACAAAAGGTAATATTTTTTATAAAATACAACTTTAGAAGCTAACCATATTTAGGAAAAAAGTTTTAGTCTATGGAAAAAAGAATATTTAGTAGAGACATAATTACAACTATCATTTTTAATTGCCTATTATGGGCCAGTGTTTATACATATAATGTATAATTTTTAACCACAATTCCACAAGTAGATATCCACAAGTGGATAGCACTCACTTTATAAGTGATGAAACTGAAATTCAGAGAAGTTCTATTTCTATTTCCCTTGAAAACACTGAGAAAATTTTCCTCCTACACAAATGAATGGAAATGCAAAACAAAATATAATTTGAAAAATGCTTTTAAATGCATCATTAATGAGCTGTAAAGCAAGATAAAAGAAACTTCTAGGGGTCTGAATCAGAGTGGGAAATAATGGTGAGTGAGAGCTGAAGCACTATGGCCTATATTTGATGACATGCTGCTTGTTAAATCACCCAAAATGGGCTCCCTGTGGGAAGTCTGCTTAAAACAGATTTCCCTGGGGCACCTGGGTGGCTCAGTCAGTTAAGCAACTGCCTTCAGCTCAGGTCATGTTCTCAGAGTCCTGGGATTGAGTCCCACATCAGACTCCCTGCTCAGGAGGGAGGTCTGCTTCTCCCTGTCTCTCTGCTCATGCCCTTTCTCTCCCTCACTTTCTCTCTTTAAAATAAATAAATGAACTCTTAAAAACAAAACAAAACAACCAAAAAACACATTTGCTTATTTTCCCCCTGGTAGACGAATGTTCAAATCAGACATTTGTCACAAGTTCTAGTCTCCACTATACTAAATGAAGATTTTGTATCTTCTCTTTCCTTAAATCTTTCATACCCTTTCCCCCTAGTCCAAGCACTTCACCTTCCTCATACTTCATTGAGAAAATAGAAGTTATAATACAGGCCCTGCCTCGCTTTTCCATCACCAGTCTAAAATGTGCGATCGCATTGTCCAAGATGGCAGAGGAGTAGGAGACCTTAGTCTTGTCTGGTCCCAGGAATTCTGCTAGATAGCTATCAAATCAATCTGACACCTGTGAATTCAATTGAAGATCTAAGATAAGAATTGCTGCAATTCTACAGATAGATAAGCACCACTTTCTGCAAGGTAAGAGGTGTGGAGAAGTGAATCTAAGGTGATATATCATCAGAAGGTAAACCATGGGGAGAGGGAGCCTCCAAATCCAACACCAGAAAGTGATGTAGCAGAAGAGCACAAAATCAGAACTTTTAGAAGTCTTCTCTGGTGAGGCATACCCCTGCTTGAAAAGTGCTCAGGTGGCAGAGTGGGGCAAAATCCTAGGTGGGACAGTGTGGTCTCAGGATCCCTAGGGTCACAGGAAGACTGGGAGTGCTTTAGCATAGGCAGAGCCCCTAGGCATTGAAGCAGGAAAGCCAGCTGCAATCAGCAAGCCCAGGAGTGGGCTTTCAGCTCAGCATTGCCAAATAACATAAATTGGCACAGTTGGGTGACTGCTCTCTAAGCAGGGAGTGGCAGAACTGTGTAATATTCCCCATTCCTCCCCAGGAGGAGCAGCGCGGGTGCACACCTCAGGAATCTGCAGGGTTTGGAGACTTGAAATGGGGTTGTGTGCCTGAAATAGAAATGCTTGGTCACAGGTTGGGTGAGAACAAAGTGGAGACAGAGACCAAGGAGACAGGAGTGACTGACTGCTTTTTCCTGTAGGTGCACTGAAATGTGAAATGTGGGGCCCCAAGCTCTGGGCTCTGGGGCTGGAGATTGAGAGGCCACCATTTTCATTCTCATCCTCTAAAGTGGCACAGAAGGCTTTCAGGGAACAAAAGCCACATAGAGCAATCTGGAGCCTTACTTACCCTGGCCCCCGGCAAAGGTGGTGCAATTCCATCCAGGGAGATGATCAGCAAGAACATCTTGCTAAGACCAAGTTTACTTATCATAGAGAACTGCAAAACTCCAGTGATAGGGAAAAGTAGTATATAGAATTCATGGCTTTCCCCCCCCCGTGAATCTTTAGTCTTTCAATTTTAATTATTTTTTCTCTTTACTTTTTCAACCAATGTTTTATTTCATCAGCTCTTTTTTTCAAATCTTTTTTAAATTTTCATTTCTACAATTATATTCTATCCCTTCTATTTAATTTTATTTTTGTATGTATATGAGGTTTTTTTCCCTTACAATTTTGAGATGCAGTTTCTTCTATTAAACAGATCAAAATACACCCAGAATCTAGTGTATGGCTTTCTTCTCTTTACCTTTCTGATCGTATTTTCTCTTTTTTCTTCTCTTGTTTGTTTTTGTTTATTAAGGTTTTTTAAAATTCTCATCTTTACGGTTACAATCTATCTTTTCAATGTATTTAATTTTATTTTTGCATATATGTAAGTTTTCCTTTCTTTACAATTTTGAGATGTAGTTTTCTCTAACAAAGACCACAATACACTCAGGATATAGAGTATTGCTCTCTCCTGTTCACCTATCTCTTTATATTCCTTCTCTTTCTTTCTCTCTTTCTTTTTGTTTCTTAATTTTCATTTTTACAGTTACATTCCATCCTTTCATTGTATTTAATTTTATTTTTGTACATATATGTTTTTCTTCTTTACTATTTTGGGACTTAGTTCTCTAACAGACAGACCAATATATACACAGAAATCCAGTGCATTGCTCTGTTCTGTTCACTTGTCGGATCATATTCTATCTATTTAAAAAACATTGTTTTTTTTCAGTTTTGGATCTCTTCTGATTTGTTTAGCATATATTTCTCTGGGGTTGTTACTGACCTTTTGGTATTTTGTCCTCTTGTTCATCTATTCTTCTCTGGACAGAATGACAAGACAGAAAAACTTACCTCAGAAAAGAGAACAAGAGACAGTACTGATTGCCAGGGACTTAATCAGTATGGATATGAGGAAGATGTCAGAACTGGAGTTCAGAATGATGATTATAAAGATACTAGCTGGACTTGAATGAAACATAGAAGACACAAGTGAATCCCCTTCTGCAGAAATAAAATAACTAAAACCTAATCAAGTCAAAATCAAAAAAGCTATTAATTATCTTATGGTCTCACTTATGTGCTGAGCATAAAGAAAAACATGGAGGGCATTGTGAGAAGGAAGGGAAGGGGAAATGCGGGGAAATCAGAGGAGGAGATGAACCATGAGAGACTGTGGACTCTGAGCAACAAACTGAGGGCTTTGGAGGGGAGAGGGTGGGGGGTTGGGCGAGTCTGGTGCTGGGTATTGAGGAGGGCACGTATTACATGGAGTACTGGGTGTGATGCATGAACAATTAATCTTGTAACACTGAAAAAATAAAATAAACATATTTTGGGAAAATAAATAAATAAAAATTTTAAAAAGCTATTAATGAGATGCAATAAAAAATGGAGGCTTTAACTGCTAGGATAAATAAGGCAGAAGAGAGAATTAGTGATATAGAAGATCAAATGATGGAGAATAAAGAAGTTGAGAAAAAGACACATAAACAACTACTGGATTATGAGGGGCAAATTCGAGAGGTAAGTATTACTATAAAGTGAAACAATATTGGAATATTTGGGATCCCAGACAAAGGAAAAGAGAGAGTGGGGCAGAAAGTATATTGGAGCAAATTATAGCAGAGAACTTCCCTAATTTGAGGAAGGAAATAGGCATTTAAGTCCAGGAGACACAGAGAACGCCCCTCAAAAATCCATAAAAATAGGTCAATAGCCCAACATATAATAGTGAAACTTGCAAATCTCAGAGAGACAAAGAGAAAATACTGAAAGCAGTTAGGGACAAGAGGTCCATAACCTACAAGAATAGAAGTATTAGACTGGCAGCAGACCTATCCACAGAGACCTTTAAAAATCTTAAAAAAAAAAAAAAAAAAAGCAAGATCCATCAATATGCTGATTGCAAGAGATTCATATTAGACCCAAAGACACCTCTAGATTTAAAATGAGGGGGTAAAAAACCATTTATCATGCTAATGGACACCAAAAGAAAGCTAGGGTGTCAATCCTTATATCAGACAAATTAGATTTTAAACCAAAGACTGTAATAAGAGATGAGGAAGGACACTATATCATATTTAAAGGGTCTATACAACAAGAAGATATAATAATTATAAATATTTATGCTCCTAAAAAGGGAGCAGCCAATTATATAAACCAACTGATAACAAAATTAAAGAAACACTTTGATAATAATAAAATAATAACTCTTTGACACCACACTCACAGCAATGGACAGATCATCTAAGCAGAAGATCAACAAGGAAACAAGGGCTCTGACTGACACACTGGGCCAGATGGACTACACAGATATATTCAGAGCATTTATTCCTAAAGCAACAGAATACACATTCTTCTTGAGTGCACATGGAACATTCTCCAGAACAGATCACATACAGGGTCACAAATCATGTCTCAACTACTACCAAAAGATTGGGATCATTCCCTGCATATTTTCAAAAAACAATGCTTTGAAATTGGAACTCAATCACAAGAGACACTTTGGAAAGAACTCAAATCCATGGAGGCTAAAGAGCATCCCATTAAAGAATGAATGGGTCAATCAGGAAATTAAAGAAGAATTTTAAAAATTCATGGAAACAAATGAAAATGAAAACACCACCTTTCAAAACCTTTGGGATGCAGTAATAGGACTACAAATCTTTCTCAAAAAAACAAGAAAGGTCTCAAATGCACAACCTAACTTTACACCGAAAGGAGCTGGAGAAAGAATGAAAAATAAAGCCTACACTCACCAGGAGAAGAGAATTAATAAAGCTTAAAGCAGAAATCAATGAAATAGAAGCCAAAAGAACAGTAGAACAGATCAATGAGACTAGTACCTGCTTCTTTGAATGAATAACAAGATTGAAACTCCTGGCCAGACTTATCAAAAGAAAAGAGAAAGGGGGGCGCCTGGGTGGCTCATTGGGTTAAAGCCTCTGTCTTCAGCTCAGGTTATGATCTCAGGGTCCTGGGATCGAGCCCCACATTGGGCTCTCTGCTCAGCAGGGAGCCTGCTTCCCCCTCTCTCTGCCTGCCTCTCTGCCTGCTTGTGATATCTCTATCTCTATTTCTCTCTCTCTGTCAAACAAATAAATAAAATCTTTAAAAAGAGAGAGAGAAAGGACCCAAATAAGTAAAATCATGAATGAAAGAGGAGAGATCACAACCAACACCAAAGAAATACAAACAATTATAAGAACATATTGTGAGCATCTATATGCCAAGAAATTAGGCAATCTAGAAGAAATAAATGCATTCCTAGAAATGTATAAACTACCAATCAGAAACAAGAAGAAATAGAAAACCTGAACAGGCTCATAACCACCAAGGAAATTGAAGCAGTCATCAAAAAGCTCCCAATAAACAAGAGTCAGGGGCTGAATGGCTTCCCGAGGGAATTCCACCAAGCATTTAAAGAAGAACTAATACCTTTCTTCTGAAGCTGTTTCAAAAATTAGAAATGGAAGGAAAACTTCCAACTTTGTTTTATGAGGCCAGTTTACCTTGATCCCAAAACCAAAGACCCCACCAAAAAGAAGAATCACAGACCAATATTCCTGATGAACATGAATGCCAAAATTCTCACCAAGATACTACCTAATAGGATCCAACAGTACATTAAAAGGATTATTCACCATGACTAAGTGTGATTTATTCCTGGGTTGCAAGGGTGGTTCAACATCTGCAAATCAATCAATGTGATACACTACATTAATAAAAGAAAGGACAAGAACCATATGATACTCTCAATAGATGCAGAAAAAGCATTTGACAAAGTATAGCATACTTTCTTCATTAAAATTCTTCACAGTGTAGGGATAGAGGGAACATACCTCCAAATCATAAAAGCCATCTATGAAAAGCCCATGATGAATATCATTCTCAATGGGGAAAAACTGAGAACTTTTCCCTTATGGTCAGGAACACGACAGGGATGATCACTCTCACCACTGTTGTTCAACATAGTACTAGAAGTCCTAGCCTCAGCAATCAGACAACAAAAAAGAAATAAAAGGCATTTCAATTAGCAAAGAAAAACTCAAACTCTTCATTCTTTCCACCCCAAAATTGCTAGAACTTATACAGGAATTCTGCAAAGTGGCAGGATATAAAACCAATGCAGAGAAATCAGTTGCATTTCTATACACTAACAATGAGACAGAGGAAAAAGAAATTAAGGAGTCAATCCCATTTATAATAGCACCAAATCCATAAGATACTTAGGAATAAACCTAACCAAAGAGGCAAAAGATCTGTACTCAGAAAACTATAGAACACCTATGAAAGACATTGAGGAAAACACAAAGATATGGGAAAATATTCCATGCTCATGGATTGGAAGAACAAATATTGTTAAAATGTCTATGCTACCCATAGTAATCTATACTTTCAATGCAATCCCTATGAAAATACCACCAATTTTTTCACAGAGCTGGAACAGATAATCTTAAAATGTGTGTGGAAGCAGAAAAAAACCCAAATGGCCAAAGGAATGTTGAAAAAGAAAACTAGAGCTGGTGGCATCACAATCTTGGACTTTAAACTCTATTACAAAGCTGTAATCATCAAGACAGTATGGAACTGGTATGAAAACAGACACACAGATCAGTGGAACAGAATAGAGAACTCAGAAACGTACCCTCAACTCTAAAGTCAGCTAATCTTGGACAAAGCAGGAAGAATATCCAATGGAAAAAGGACAGTCTCTTCAACAAATGGTGCTGGGAAAACTGGACAGCCGCATGTAGAAGAATGAAACCAGATTATTTTCTTACACCATACACAAAGATAAACTCAAAATGGATGAAAAGCCTAAAGTGAGACAGGAACCCATCAAAATCCTATAGGAGGACACAGGCATCAGTCTCTTTGACTAGCAACCTCTTCTGACTTGACATGTCTCCAAGGGCAAGGGAAACAAAGGCAAAAATGAACTAATGGGACTTCATCAAGATAAAAGCTTTTGCACAGCAAAGGAAACAGTAGATAAAACCAAAAGAAAACTGACAGAATGGGAGAAGATATTTGCAAATGTCTTATCAGATAAAGGAGTAGTAACCAAGATCTACAAAGAACTTATCAAATTCAACCCACTAAAACAAGTAATCCAATCAATAAATGGGCAGAGGACATGAACAGACATTTCTGCAAAGAAGACATCCAAATGGCCAAGCAGACACAGGAAAAAATGCTCCAAGTCACTTGGCATCATGGAAATACAAATCAAAACCACCAGGAGATATCGCCTCATGCCCAGAAGAAAGGCTATAATTAACAAGTCAGGATAGGACAGAAGTTGGCAAAGATGCGGAGAAAGGGGACCTCTCTTACACTGTTGGTGGGAATGCAAGCTGGTATAGACACTCTAGAAAACAGTATGATCTTACTTAAAAAGTTGAAAATAAAGCTTCCCTATGACCCAGCAATTGCACTGCTGGGTATTTACCCCAAAGATACAAAGATAGTGATCCAGAGGGGCACCTACACCCCAGTGTTTATAAGAGCAATCTCCAGAATAGCCAAACTATAGAAAGAACCCAGATGTCCATTGACAGATAAATGGATAAAAAGATATTATGGATACACATACATGCGCGCGCACACACACGCACACATACTGGAATATTACTCAGCCATCACAAAAAATGAAATCTTGCCATTTACAATGACACTGATGGAACTCCATGGTATTATGCTAAGCAAAATAAGTCAATCAGAGAAAGACATTTATCATAAGTTCTCATTCATTTGTGGAATTTAAGAAACAAAACAGAGGATCATAGGAGAAAAGAGGAAAAAAAACAAAACAAGATGAAATCAGAGAGGGAGGCAAACCATAAAATACTCTTAATCATAGGAAATAAACTGAGGGTTGCTGGAGGGCATGGCAGTGGGAGGATGGGATAACTGGGTGATAGACATTAAGGAGGGCACATGATGTAATAAGCACTGGGTGTTCTATAACACTGCTGAATCACTGACCTCTATCTCTGAAACTAATAATATATGTTAATTAATTTATTTTAAATAAAAAATGAAATAAAACGTGCATCTGCACATAAACACTGTTTCCATTGACATTATGATGAACAAAGTGTCCATGCAGCTAAGACCCACGAACAAATTGTGATGTAGAGCCAACCCTCTCACCCACAGTCATTTATCTCCTGCAATTATTCTCCCTCTTCTGCTTCATGTTTCTCCCTTCCTCTCTGTCATACTATTCATATGGGTTTGTAAATGGGTTTTAAAATTGCCCACCTTAAAAATATGCCCAAGTATGATTTAAAATTTCCAGTTATCCCTCACCTCTCTGCTTTCCTATACTATCATGTCTCTTAAAGGAACTATCTAAAGTCACCATCTTTATTCTTCATTTCCTTTTTTTTTTTCAGCCAACTCCAATCAGGTTTTCATCTCAAGCACTCTGATTATATTTGTAGTCATCTTGTCAAACTCTGTGGCCAATTCTTACTCATTATTTTATTCTATCTCCTATAAACATATGTCAGAGCTACTACCTCTGCTCTTCTTGAGTCACTTCTTTTGGCTTCTTCGAAAACACACTCTGCTTGTTTGCCACCTATCCTACTATTTATTCAAAGTAGATATTGTCTTCTTCTCTGAACACTCATTCTAGGTAACAGCCCTCTGTCCATAATCTTAACACTTATATTCAGATCGCTTTCAAATTTACATTTCTATTTTCACCTCTCTCTTAGACTCCAAAATCCTGTGTCTCAACTGGAGAAAGGGAATAGAGGAGGAAAAGAATGGGTAAGAAAAAGTTTTCTGTAATTTCAGTAGAAATTGGGGATACAAATATGGGTAATATAAAATTCCTAACTATGGCCAACTTACACTGACCAGTCCCTAACATACAGTCATTGCAATAGGTATTGTTTCTTTTAATGAACCTAAAATTCCATCTTCTATTTCTCTTCATAAATTGGGAAAGGCATTTTAAATACTTCATGGCCTATTTCTAAGTTTATAAATTCTAAACATATCACGAAGAGGAAAAAGTGCTAGGAGAGAGACATGCAGGATAATTACATATAAAATAATTTTTTTTAAAAAAAGTTCAACATGTTTTCTCCTAGCAAACAATTGCTAACAAACTAATCCTTAACAGAGTTCTCTGCTATGGAATTACTGGACTCAAAAAGTCTTAGCAAGAAAATAGGATCCTTATATGAGATATTTATAATGAAAACACTCCTGAGTGGAATGACTCTTTAGATTGACATTAATTAATTAATTAATGAGCTGGAAATAAATACTTAAAAAGTTGAGGACAAGGCAGTGAGAAACGATAGTGAAATGGGTATCTCTAAAGAGAACAATATTTTTAGAATAAGATATAAGTTCTTTTTAATCACTAGTCATTATTAACCACAATGTAGTACAGCTTTGTAGGGCAAGGGTAGAAAAGCATAGCTAAACAGTGAACAGATTCATCTATGGAAAAGAAGAATAAAAATGAGTGCTTTGAAAGATTCCTTCAATGAAAGCTTTATTCTTGTATTAACCATGCATTAATTTAAAATAGAGAGCTAGCAAGCTTAAGCAGGACTAAACCCAGGAATGTATTTAACCCATAATTGCCAAAACAAAAGTAACTAGGTGGCACCTGTGTAGAGAGTAAGTGATGATAGCAACCATTCTCAAAATAAGCACTTGGTGACTAATGGATGCCAGAATGGAGCTTTGATGGTAACACTCAGCAGGAAGAGTCGAACAAAAGGCAAGATTTGACTAGAATATTTGAAACTCGCTGCTGCAGAAAACCTGGATTACAAACTCCCCTCATGTAAACACTTATTCTGCTTTTATATTTGGCAAGAGGAGAGGAAGAGATCATTTTTGTCTCGGCAAAAGAATGAAGTTTAAAGTGTAAAGGTCTAAAATGTCATAACATGTCTCATAAGAAACCACCCAAATAATAACTGGAATAGACTCAAAAGAAGCCAACAGTGTCAGTTATAAAGTAATATTAAAATAATAGGAAAATTTTAGGGAACAGTAATATTATCTTGGTAAGTGCGAAACTCGTTCACTCATTTGTTCCTGAGATATTTATGGATAAGCTGCAATGTGCTATGTAGTGTTCTTGACCTTAACGAGCTTAAGGTAAAGAAAACAGACATTTAAGCAAGCAGTAGCTAATACCTGCATCTATGTTTATATCTATATCCATGTCTATATTAGTAGTAGTGGTACTACTATCCTGAGCACTGGTACCAGACTTTCGAGGTTAATTTTGTGATCTCGGGTAAGTTAGTTAACATCTCTGTACCTGTTTCCTCATCTATGAAATAAGGATAATAATAGCACATTCTTATAGGGCTGGGAGGAAAAAATGATTAAATCATGCAAACTACTTAGAACAGTGCCTATCCTGTAAGTATTACTTACATGTTAGTTATTATTATTATTACTAGTAGGTACCTATGAAGTAAAATGGAGCATACAGTACCTAGATACAAGATCTTAAAAATACGCTCCTGTAAATAGAAGCTAATTTATGAAGAAGGTGGGATGTAATTCATCTATCCCAAATAAATGACTCACATTTCTAGATATAAGGATCTTATTAAAAATTCCATATTTTTTAATTGAATGAAAGATATCCCAAAAAACTGCCATTTCAAATGGACTGTAGATACCATATAAGTATAAATTAAATTAGTTCCAAAAACAGATGTGTGAAATAAATATTAACACACAAATGAGAAAGATATCTACAGAATTTTGAATTTTTTGTACAAGATAATCATGATCATTTACTTAACTATTCAAATATACCTAGTAAACTTTAATCTCATGATGAAAGTTGATTTCTCCTTGTTTTCTTTTACTACATTTGTTTTCTACAAGTTTTGAGTGTCTAGTACATATAAGGAATTACATGTTAGATAATAGAAAAAGGGTGATAAAAATGAGTAAGATAGAGTCATTCCAGTTTCTCAACCTAACCTCTTTAACACTTTCCCCATTTTCATGGTTGATATTATATATAGTATAATGTTATATAATATACATTATCTCATTTGATTCTCACATTTGCTCTGGGAGGTAGGCAGAGCAATGGTTATAATATGTCCTGTTCAAGGACGGAGACAATTTTTTTCAGCTTTATTGAGGTGTAACTGACAAAATTATAAGATGTCTATAGTATACAATATGATGACTGGATATACATATATATATCGTGAAAGGATCTTCCCCCCACATACATACACTAAATGAGCTAATTAACCTAGATGATGGAGAAATTAAGGTGTTTATGGTTAGTTGATTTGTAGCTAGTAAAATGTAGGGTCAGAACCTAACCTTGGACCTCCAAATTCTAGTGCCTACGCTCTTCTCATCACGTTATACTTCTTACTTACCAGTCATCAAAACAAAGAATACATTAGCAGCCAAATTTGGGATTGCCTAAAATTAGAAGATTTGTCTTAACATATTTCATGTCCATATGTCAATTCTTCAGGGGAAAAAAAATTACCTGGCATCCAGATAAAGCTTCAGTGATTCTCACAACTCCAAAATTAATATGGTGGCCATGGCCCTGGTAGAGAGAACAGGTCCAAGTATATAAACTCAGTTTTCAATTATGGATTTTCCTTTCTTGGGCAATAGCATTAAAAGAAAACATTAAATTTTATCTTCAGGTTCTCATCTATAACAGTATCAAAGTCTTTTTTTTTTTTTTTTTTAATCTTTCAGGGCTTTTTTTTTTCATAGTATACAAGACAATGCTTCTAAAAAATCATTTTCAAAAAACCAGGTGTTTTACCCAAGGCTATTTTATTTCTCAGAATGTCCACTCCCCACTCCAATCCCTGAGCACATACTAGTTTGATTTAATCATGCTATCTCAAAAACAATAATTCATTTTTAAGGCTGACATTTATTCATTCCTGACAAGACATAACTATCTCCTCTACAGGGTTCCTGTTCTAACAAATTAATGCACTTTCAACAGGCAATAATAATAATAATAACACATGAAACTGAACTTGCTAGGTAACTTGAATTACAAAGATGTAATACTAATAAATTGTG
Source organism: Procyon lotor (assembly GCA_028646535.1). NCBI lineage: Eukaryota > Metazoa > Chordata > Mammalia > Carnivora > Procyonidae > Procyon > Procyon lotor. Next base: position 38,449,250 of record CM053618.1, on the reverse strand, counting down.
TAAGACCCACAGAAGTTTAGAAGCAGAAAACCACAGCTGTACATTTCCATTTATTAAAAATACAGATGCCATTTTGCCCGTCATTTTTTTGTACTTTGAGCATTTAAAGAGAAAAGGGATTTACAAATTTTATTTTGTTGTTTTCACTTTGGTGGGGGAATGGAGAAAACTTTGAAACCACCATTTGAGTTTTCCTGAGGAGAAATAGCACTGAATTGCTATCCATTTGAAACTAGAGTTATTTTACTACTTCCCTCAGTTCCACAGTGAAAATTTAAAGTTGAAATCGTTCCAAATATAACAATAGTAACAAGAAACATAAATTATTTAAGTCCACATTAAAAGCCACATATTATCAATATAGACTTTCAAAAAACCCAGGTACTTGCTGCTTGGAATAGATACATTTAAAGTGTAAGGACACAGAAAAGTTGGGAGTAAAATGATGGACATATACAGATAACCAATGTTAAAAAGATACAAAACATTATGAACAACTTAATGCCAACCAATTTGAAAACACACAAAATGGGAAATTTTCTGGAAAGATACAACTTACCAGAATTGACGTAAGAAAAACAGAAATCTGAATAATCCTGTAGAAGCAAAGAAACCAAAGAAGTTATAAAATATTATCTGGATCCAGATGTATTTATAAGTTAACCCTATCAAACTGACAAGAAACTGATCATTTTATATAGGCTTTTCCAGACAGCAGAAAGAGAATAATCACCAACTGATTTTATTAAACTAAGGTAATCTTGATAGTGTAATCTTCCAAAATCAGAAAACCAGTAAGTGAGAAAAGGCAATCACAGGCTAATGTCACTTATTCATTTGGATGCAAAAATTCTAAATAAGGTATTAGCAAATTGAATCCAACAGTGTGTGTAAAAGGTAAAATATGACCACGTTGTGTTTATCTCTGGGGTATAAGGATGAATGTTTGAAGTTCATAACTATAGACTATGCTCCTACCCTGGCCTTGCTGTCTTTAGTTGCTGGCATCACTGCCTGGGCAGCTTCCCACCTCCAAGCCATATGGGTGCAGCTATCAAAATTTGTTGCAGTAGCAATAACTACTCACTTAGTCTGAGTGAATCCTCTGATCAATGGACCCAGAATCCAACCTTCTCAAAATCACTGCGATTAAATCTTAAAGGATAGTTAAACTTGCATTCATTACAAGCAACATCCAAAAGGGAGCGTTCCCCCACCTCTGCCCCCTCACTAGTACATGCCCACTCCCAACTTGCCATTGCCATAATACTCTACTACCACACCCACTTCCCTTCCTCTTCCTCTCTAAAAGGAGCTCACTTCCATTTACTTTGAACCTTTCCCCAAACATTCCTTTCATACCTTCCATAACTAAAACCTCATTCTTCAAAGAAGGCATACCTTCCCTTTATTGCTTTTAAGTGATTATTCTTTCAAAAATCCAAGTATCATTCTTAACACTCTCCTATAGTCCAGATCATTACTACTTGCTTCTGTAAAAAATCATATGTACTTTTTTAAAGCCTCATTCTATTTGTCTGTATCTTTTCCTCCATTCTTGTAACTGTCAACTGACCTTCTAATCATCCTCCCTCATTATCAAAAATTAGATACTCTCCTCACACAACCTCACATATGCTTCAAATTTTATCATGTTGGGCATTATCATTATTTTAGCAGACCATCTTCCCACAATCTGAACTTTCTTTTTGTTGACTTCTTCTCTTGACCTTCAATAACCTACTTCACACCTCATCCACTCATGTAATTTGCTATCATCTCTGTGTTATTTCTTCCTAAATCACTATTCCAGGCATTCTTTTTTTTTTTTTAAAGATTTTATTTATTTGATGGAGAGAGATCACAAGTAGGCAGAGAGGCAGACAGAGAGAGAGGGGGAAGCAGGCTCCCAGCTGAGCAGAAATCCCGATGCGGGGCTCAAGCCCAGGACCCTGAGATCATGACCTGAGCCAAAGACAGAGGCTTTAACCCACTCAGACACCCAGGCGCCCCTATTCCAGGCATTCTCACTTATGATCACAATCATGTTTCCTTATTTACTTGTTAACTACTATAAAAATTTGGGTCTTTGATTTCTCCTAGATATCCACTGCATTGGTCTTTTTACATTTCCAAATCATCAAAGCATTCTCCCTCTCTCTCTCTTACTCTCTTTCCATTACATTTCTAACTCATTAAAACATTCTTGTTCTCTCTCTCTCCTCCTCCCCATTTCCATCTCTTCACTTCCTTTCATATTCAGCTTAGATTTCATGGTTCATCATTTAAATAATATTCTTAAATAATATTCTTGCCAATATCCTAATTTTCTAGCCCTTCTTTAGTTTCAACTAATCTTTTAGACAAGACCTACAAATCACTTTTTTTTTTAAATCTGAGAAGACAGACTACTGGGGGAAAATCACACAATTTCATTTATTTTTCATTACTAACCTCAAATGAGACTGTACCAGTACACTACCTTGTAATCCCACTGTTTCTTTGGTTAATTTGATCTCCCATTCTTGGCAACAATTCTTTGAAATCTTTATTCTCTTTCCTCTCAGCAGATGACCTTTCCAACTTCATAGAAATCTGAAGGCATCAGATAAGATCATCTTCAACTTTCCACTGCCAAACCATGCACCAATTTTCTTCACTTTCTGAGCTATTATATTAGCTGTTCCTTCTCTTAAGGCCAATAGCTACCTATGCTTTAGAGACTATCCTCAGGAATTTTAAACTCATTTTCTAGCTTCTGTACAATCATCCTTCTTGTTTCTTTCTTTCTTTTTTTATTTCTTTATTTGACAGAAAGAGAGATCACAAGTAGGCAGAGGCAGGCAAAGACAGAGGGGGAAGCAGGCTCCCCGCTGAGCAGAGAACCCGACATGGGGCTCAATCCCAGGACCCTGAGATCATGATCTGAGCTGAAGGCAGAGGCTTTAACCCACTGGGCCACCCAGGCACCCCATCCCTCTTGTTTCTACATACTCAATTACTCCCTTTCATTAATATTTTCTCCCTTAATATGTATATTCCTCACTAACTACTACTAGGTTTAGCATGTCACTTTTCTGAACCTCACCTCAGTCTCTGAATTGTTAAAATGAAAATATTGTATAAGTTGTAAAGCACTACATGAGAGTTAGTTTAATGGTACAATTTGTTCTAAGCTAAAGAGGAAAGGAATTAAGTGACTTCCCAAGGTATTGTTTCTTAATTAGAAGATCTAGACATAAAGGTCAACTCTCCATAATCATTAGCTATTATTTCAGTTATAATTTAGAATTAAAATTTAGAAAATGTTTTCCATAGTGCTAACTTGAAAGCATAGGATTATTTTTTAAACATTGTTATTTTTGTTTAGATAGAAATATTGCAGTCCAGTCTTAGCTTACTGACATTCAGAATTTTATTTTTTATTTTTTAAAGATTTTATTTTTTTATTTGATGGAGAGAAAGAGATCACAAGTAGGCAGAGAGCAGGCAGAGAGAGAGGAGGAAGCAGGCTCCCTGCTGAGCAGAGAGCCCAACTTAGGGCTTGATCCCAGGACCCTGAGATCATGGCCTGAGCCGAAGGCAAAGCTTAACCCACTAAACCACCCAGGTGCCCTGACATTCTGAATTTTAATCATGGTTCCGGCATCTGGTGTATCTATAACTAAATTGGATTTGACAAAATAGAACCTAAGGGCTGATTAAACTAACTTCATTCATTCTAGTAAGTTCCTCTTCACAATTCTATAATAAAAGTTCTCCTTAACAAACTGAACAAATTGAGTGAAAGATCTTTTCTTAAAAGATCAAGTCTTTTTCTACAGAGTTCTTTAGGATCAGAATTTCATAAGTGCCACAGAACAGCATAAAGTCTAGCTTCATTAATGGTGCTAAGTATGTAAAATATTTACAGAATATTTTTACAAAGATGAAAAAAGAAGGAATAATCTATTTCTGATTATCCAATTACTCAAATGTCTACTCTTCCTATGTGTCACTGGATACAATACATAATAATGTGCACTTCATTTATATCTACCAAATTTGGTTCCATTAAACAAATTTCTGCCCTGCTCACACAAGAGTGTTATAAAAATCCATTGAAATAATGTATGTGAAAACACTTTATAAAAGGCAAAAGCAGAGACAAACAACTGTTATTTCTAACTCCACTTTTACCACTTGTCATTAACCAATAAATCAAAACCTATTAAAGTATTAATTTACCTTTTAATAGGTTATGAAGTATATGAGAACTCATTGACTACCTTTAATGACTATTCATTAACATACTTCATATTTCCAGTATAATTATTAGGTTAAAGTCAGAAACCAAGAATAATTTACTAGATATTTATTATACATTGGCTAATTTATACTTAGACATATATTTTAGGTAAAAGCCAAAAAAACAAATACATGTCATAATAGTTTGATTATTCCCAACTATTTTGGTAATATGGTTATGAACTTATTGTCCTTTGAACATTATATGAGTAGGTAAAAGGGAAAGACATTTATTTACCCACAAAAATGTCAAAACAGAAAGGAGACAGAGGTGCTATTGGAAAAGGCAGATTGTGGTAAAATAATATATGAATTATGTTTTTAGAGTAGAAATAGTTAACGATTTCCTTAGAGAACTTTTTTAATTCTCTCCTTTCTCATGTATTTAAGATCTGACATATACTAAAGAATGTATGGGTAATAAGTCTCCTGTGATGAATGCCATTAACTCTTTCCCTCCCTGTATGCATGCTACTCCTCCATCGAGAGGTGAGCCTCTTTTCCCTCTCCTATAGGATCTAATCTAGGCCTATTTATTTTGACCAAGAGAATACAGAGGAATGACATTCTGGGATTTCTGAGCCCAGTCTTTTAAAGACTAACAATTTCCCACTTCCTTTTTGAACACTGATTCTAAGGGCTCTTCCTTTTTTAATTCAACCACCATGCTTTGAGAAGCCTAAGCCCTATGGAGAGGTTATATGGAGAATCAGTATATAAATTGCCAACCATGTGGATGAACTATCTTGAATGTCACAGCCATTAGGCAATTGAAGCCCCAGGCAACATCATGTAGAACAGAAGAACCTTTCAGCTGAGCCCAATCTATCCACAGAATCATAAATAATTAATACATGATTAATGAAACCATTAATAAAATGGTTAAAGCCAGTATGTTTTGAGATAATTATGAAGAGATAACCAAAATAGAAAATGGTACCCCAGAAACAAGAGTAGCACTGGGCCAAAACCAAAACATGTAGCCCTAACTTTGGAACTGAACAGGAGATGAAGGCTTTAGGGACTTCAGGAAACAGGGGTGGCTATAACAATGAGGAAATTGTTATTGAAAGGCAACCCTTGTTATGAAAAGCACTTTCACTTGTAGTAATGTGAAAAGTCAAACTAATGAACTCCTGGAAATCACTAAGGGTAAGAAGTAACTGAATAAACTTGTGCATCTTGGCCAAGGAGATTTCCAGGCAGAATACTAAAAATGCCAAGTGACATTTAGCTAGCAAGGATCAAATACAGAAAAAGAGAGATGAACTAAATAAGAAATTGTTCAGTTTTGAAGCAGATGTTGTAGGAAATACAAAGGCCTTGAACACCTTTTCCAGCCAGCAAGAAATTCTCAAAGAGGAAATGACCTCTGGGAAATGGTCAACTCCAGAGAACTACAAGTAAAATATATAGCATCAGGGTACGTTACAATCAAGGGTGCAGCTCTAATAACTTTTAAGACTTCAAAAATATTTAAGCCAGTGCCTCATAGATCTCTGAGCTGACAAAAAGACTTCTAAGAATCCGATAAGCATATATTATAGTCCACCCACTCAGTGAGGCAATTGATACCTAAGATTCTTAAGGATGTTGTCCTTCAGCATCCTGACATTTAGCTCAAAGTGGAGGGAGAGGCCAGTCTCAGATTTGTGGGTGTGCCTTTTTGAATAGAGTGGATCATAATTTGATTCATAGAAAATACGCAATATTTTTAAAGGAATTACATGTTTGGTCTAAAAGGAGAAGACAGTTCAAAATAAAAAAAATGCTTCTGGGTCTTCAGCCTTTGAAAATCAGGAAGCAAGTTGAGAAAGCTATTCAATTTCAAACAAGCCATTCTCATGGAAAAGGATAACTCAGAGTAGAGTCAAATCTCATAAAGAAGGGCCAAGGGCTGAGAATTAGGCCCTACTTATCATACACTCCCTGCTCCTAGAATCATGATGAATAAGAGCCATATGCCCAGTTAGAGTTTGGAATTGCTACAGACGGTTTCCTGCTTTTCACCTCCCATTTTCCCTTTTCGAACAAGAAATCTATTGCCTGTCTTGCCATTGTTTGCTAGATGAGTATAGGGAAGAAAACTTGTTTCTTTAGCTAATGCACCTTCATATTGAGAAGAACTGCAGTAAAGGTGGCTCATATATACCTGAAACTGATTTAAATGATGAGATTGATCCTCGAATCTGAATCTGGTGACATATTTAGATGCAACTTTAAGGTGTCTTTGGGGTGAATGCATTTTCCATGTCGAGAACATGAATTACTATTTGCAGACGGTATAATAATAATCTCCAAAGATGGCTTCCATCAAGTCCTTTCCTTTCCTTCTCATATATGCATACCCCTTGAGAGGTAAAGGGTTTTTTTCCCCCTTCATCTTTAATCTAGGCTGTTCCTATAGATTACTTTGACCAATACAATGTAGTGATGTTCTGAGATTTCTGAGATTTCTAGGCCCTTTGAGGGCCTCAAGAGTACTCAAAGCTCTTCTTTCTTCTTGGAATGCTCACACTTGGGATGTTACTTCTTGAATCCCAAATATCATGACAGAAGGAAGCCCAGCCACCCTAATGGAAGAACCTCAAGTCACATTGAGAGGCCACATAGTGGAAAACTGACATGTGATAGCCGGGTTCCCAGCTGACAGCGTCAACTGCCAACAACATGAATAAGCTATTTTGGATGTTTCAAATCCAATCAAGCTCCTAGAAAATTGTAGCTCTAGCCAACACCATGTGGAGAACAAGCCAACTGACTCCTGTCAATTCAGATTTTTTTGGGAAGAAATTAAATGGTTGTCTTTTTTTTTTTTTTTTTTAATCTTTTTAGAAAGATTTTATTTATTTATTTTGAGACAGAGAACACATGAGAGACATAGAGAAAGCACGAGCAGAGGGAAGGGGAGAAGCAGACTCCCAGCTGAGTAGGGAACACAGTGAGGGATCATGACCTGAGCTGAAGGCAGATGCTTAACTAACTGAGCCACCCAGGGATCCTAAATGGTTGTCCTTTTAAGTCAATTAAGTTTGGTGTGGTTTGTTAGTAGTAGATAACCAAAATAACACATTTGTTGATACCACTAAGTGAATAAAATGAAGATCAAGTAACCTATTTTAACTCAAGAACTAAAATATCACTAATGTTTCATCTATTCATTTGTTTCTTCTTGCCTTCCTGCTTTGCCATCAGTCCCACCAGAAATGGTAATACCATCCTGAATTGGGGGGATCACTCCTTCAGATTAACAAAGTGTTATTATAAATGTTTTCCTGTGTAATGTAGTTTAGATTTGCTTGTTTTTAAACTTTATTAAAGGTATCATACTGCATGTGGGCTTCTGAGACTTGCTTTCTCAGGTCAATCTTCCTATTAAATAAAATTACAAAACCCACAATCTGTCATTCTCTTGTCAATGAACATTTGAGTGGTTACAAACAGGGCTGCTTTGAACACTCTCACAGATGTGCTCTTGGGCACCTATGAAAAAATTTCTCTAAGTATGTATGTAGAAGCAAAATGGTCAGGTATTAGAGTAAGTAATGATCAATTTCACAAGATAGTGCCAAATTGCTTTCTATGGCAAACTGTGTATTGGTTTACAACCCCACCAGTAAATGTCTTCTTGATGCATGTCTTCATTGGTATTATCATATTTCTTAATTTTTTTCTTTTTTTTTAAATTTTATTTATTTGACAGAGAGAAACACAGCGAGAGAGGGAACACAAGCAGAGGGAATGGTAGCGGGAGAAGCAGGCTCCCCATCGAGCAGAGAGCCCGATGCGCGGCTCGATCCCAGGACCCAGGGATCATGACCTGAGCCGAAGGCAGACGCTCAACGGCTGAGCCACCCAGGCGCCTCTTAATTTTTCAATTAGATGTAAAATGATATTCAACCATGGTCTTAGTTGATCATTTATGAGATTGAACACCTTTTCATGTGCTCAGTCACATCCTTTAAAAATATCTGATTTGTCTTTTGCTCGTTATTTGTATAGTACAATGAAGAATAGATGTGGTGATAAAATAGGCATCCTTATTGAGTTCCTGGTTTTTAATGTGTATATATATATATATACAACTTTGTCATGCTGCATTATCCTTTTTTATAAAATGTTGAATTTAGCTTATCAATAGTGCTTTTGGTTTTCACATCTGTTACTATGTGTGATGAATCTATAACTTACTGAATGTGTATGATTCTAGTATCAGCGGATCTTATACTGGCTTCATTAGAGCTGAAGAATATTCCCTCATTACTTATTCATTAAGAAAAGTTTGTATGAAATGTTGAAATAGTATAGTCCTTGAAAAAGAAACATCTGTAGATGTGGGTTAGATGTTCTGTCAAAAAAAAAAATTACTTACTATTCAACACTACTGAATAAGTCTATGTAGCTTGCCTATTTCTTCTTTGGACAATTTAAGGAAATTGTATTTTTCTAAACCTTGATCTATTTTGTCTAACTTTTCAAATATATTAAGAAGTTCACCATTTTCAGCTCTGCTATATCTATGGGTTAGGACTCTTTTTCAATCTTTTATTTTGCCTACTTGTGCTTTTTTCTTCTTGTTCAATTATGCCAATTTTATTATCATGAAAACAACTTTGACATTGTAACTTTTTGTTTTCTAATTCATTGATTTCTTCCCTTGCCTATATCTCCTTGGTTCAACATCAGGTCACATACTTATGTTTTTTCTTTAATTTAAGCATTTAATTTCCTTTAGTACTATTTTTGTTGCACAGCCCAATTTTTCCAAATGTGGTACTTATAATTATGTTCTAAGTATTTATGTTTTCTTCTTTCATTTGGAAGTTTTTAAAATTTGTAAATGTATGACTTACAAAAGTTTAATCTTTATTATTACTGACCTCTTATTTCTGATTATCCATTTAATACTGATTTTTAAAACTTTGTTGTGACTTATTTCATACCTAGTACACGGTCAATTTTTGCTAACATAAAATGTTTAAGAATATTCTCTAATTGCTGATTATTTTAAATTTGTCCATTGAATAAATATTGTTGATTGCATTATGCAAATCTGTGTTTTCATTCACTCTAGCTTGGTTTATTGATCAGTAATTGAGAGCTGTTGAAACCTCTATGTTGTTCAGTTTGTTGGTTTAGTCTAATAATTTATACATTTTGAGGTCTTTATTTTTTTTAAATTTTGAGGTCATTTTATAAAATATGTACAAATTTAAAATAGTTACATATTTCTAGTGAACTGATCCTTTTATCATTATTTAGTGGCCTTCTCCATCTTTAATACTATACCATAAAATCTAATTTTGATTTAGTATCACTAAAGCTACACAAATTTTGTTATTTGCCCATGTGTTTTCATCTTTTAAAAAATCCAGCCCATGTATAGCTGGATTTTAAAATCTTAATCAATCTTCCATTGAACTGGGTTTAGTCTAGTCACGTCTATTTTAATTAGCATTATTTGACTTGTTACTATTATCTTACTAATTTTGTTCCTCCCTCACTCCTAATTTCTTCCTTTTGTGCCAAGTTATTGTCTTCCTGTTCCACTATTTTAAACTTCTTTTCCTTTGCAATGATATCTATTATTTTAGCTGTTACTCTTGAGATTTTACCAACAAATTTTAAGGTTAAATAGGATCTTAACCCACTTTCTGAATAATGAAAATACCCCCAAACACTTTAATTCTAATCATCCTCCTCCCATCTTAAAAACTACTATCCAGTTTTTCAATTATATCCTATTTTAGAAGTCCACATTCATGTTGCATAAAATATTTATTCATTTTTACAGTTATTTACAATTTTACTTTTCATAAACATTTCTTTAATTATGACTGTTTTATATTAACAACACTTTTGATTTACATGTTTATCATTGTATTTGTTCATCTGTTCAATTTCAGATCATCCTTGTGGAAACATTTTCCTTTTTGAAGATCATCCTTTTTGCGGTTTCTTTATTGAAGTTCCGTTGATGGTAAAAATCTGTTTTTCATCTGAACATTTCAGTTTTGCCTGGCACAAATTCTAAGTTGATAATTAGTTTTTCCTCAGAATTTCAAAGGCATTATTCCACCATCTTTTGGGTACATCGTTGCTATTGAGAAGCCTAGTAAGTATGTGACTGTCTTGCCTTCATTGATGATCTTTTTATTCCTTTGAATGTTTTTAAAATCTTGTGTCTGGTATCATGTAGTTACACGACTTTGGGTTTAAGCATAGATTTGATCCATGTATGCTTGCGATATATGGTGCTTCCTGAAATTATGAATTCACGTTTTTCCAACAAATACGTAAAATAGTTATCTTCAAATATTGCCACTGCTCCATCCTCTGTATTCTTCCCCCCTAATATTTCTAGTCTTTGTAATTCTTCCCTCCATATCTCTAAATTTCTCTTAAATATTTGTATTTCCTAGCTCCTTGTTTCTTCCTGCTGCACATGGAGTCATTCCTTTAGATCTCACTTCCAGTTTATTTATTGATTCTTCAGTTGAGTCTAATATGATATTCAACATGTTCGAGGGTTCTTTTTTTTTTTAAATTTCAAGTAACTTATTTTTCATTTATAGCAGTTATGTTTGTTTTTTAGATTAGCCTGTGGTTCCATGTTTCATAGATGTCAGTGATGAGACCTTGGAGAACTGAATTCAAAGTTTATTATTTCTACAGATTTTTCCCATGCTAGCTAGTTTCACTTTGCACCTGTTAATCTCTAGTTGTAATATTGCTTTATCTTAATCCATGGAAATCTTGCTTCTGCCAGGAGTTATAGAATACTATATAATATAATACTATATGATATAAACTAAGCAGCCACTTCCACTGTCCTGGCTAGGACAGCATCTCAGATTCAGATTCATCTCCTTGTTTCTCCTAGTCCAAGGCAAACTTCATAGGGTTGTGTTGCAATTAGTATGTGCCATCTGAGCAACCACTGCCCACTTACATACTTAAAACAGTATTCACAATTTCCAACTCAAAATGTGTTCATTTTTGTGGGTGAGTAAAAATAGAGGTATGGTTCTCAGAAACTTCCCCTACTTTCTTTGAGCCAATTAATGCATTAAAAAGAGATTTTATTCAGGATTTAGTTGTTTTGCAGTACTTAGTCTAATGCACTGTTAGAAGTAAAAGTCTTATTAAATATATTAAAACAGGTATGATATATTAATCTGAGAAAGCACATGATTTATGGCAATCCTTAATAAATTCAAATCTTTCTGGAAAGGCTTCCTATCCCTTGACCAGAACTTGATCAATCTTTTGGAACTGACTATACATTAGAAAGGTCCTAGAACATGAACTTACCCAACAGGTTGCTGCCCCACTTTGTAGAAATTTCTCCAGTTATTCTATTACTGAGATATTCAGTCAACCTGATTATTCAAATTTTTAATATCCTGATCAATATGTGATCCAGATCAATAGGACTAAAATCTATGAAAATAAAGCATCATTTTGAAAATTTTAAAAAATAGATAATAAGGATTTGTTACATGCAACTTCCATCTATATGCACAACTTTATTTTTGGAAGCCTGAACCATCTATAATATAAGCAGGGCTAAACAAGGCAGCTGGTGATTTCATTTTAGTCAAAAACCTAATAGGCATTATGGCAGCAGAGGTGGCTGCTCTGGTCTTAAATGCAGATGGACTGTTTGCATCTTTATTATTCATAATGGTTGCTCAGTGTTCTCTGGTAGATCAGGAAGCTGTGTCTCACCCTAATCACTGAAGTAATGAAAGGAGATACCCGCTGCAAGGACTGCAACTGCAACTGCTGTAATCACACCTACAAGTAAAACAAACAAAAACAAATGGAAATGGGATGAGCAAAAGAAAGGCTTAACTGATCCTAGGCTCTGAAATGTAGGCAACTGATGGGCTTATACAAGATACACCTCCATAAACACATATGCTTACACACACATATATATACATATTAAAAGCCAGCCAAGTCTTACGAGGAAAACACAGCAATAAGTTGAATAGATGGCAAAGGTTGGACTGGTATTCATGTGCTTCACCACTTAGCAAAACCTTCCAAAAAAAAGTCCCTCTTACACACATGTGCACTCACACATATTTGAGAGAAAAATTCACACATACTTTAGAAGGTTTCTATAAATATCCACACTGAAATTCCAGCCATCCCACAGTACCTAGCTTAAACCAAAAGACAGTTCCAGTGGGCGGTGCGTTTCAAACATGACAAGGCAAAGTCATTTGTGTAACTATTCAAACTAAAAACCTCAGATTCCACCATTATAAAATATAAGAATCAGTAAGTTTATGTTGGTAACTTTTAGTTTTACTTATTTTTTCCTGATAATTTTAAATTAACCAAAACAAAACCAACCGAAGTAGTCCAGACACAGACACACACATACACATGCACTTCAGTACAAAGAATTTAGGTAATTATCTAATGGGTAAGTGCCAAGAAAAATCTGGTTTCTCTCAGTCAAAAGTCTTAATGCTTATAAAGCATTCTCAAATTGGCATTCCACCTAACAGTCTACATGTTCTTTAATCAGTAAGTCTGAACAACATTAAAGTGATTGCCACGCTTCTTGGAGCCTTTAAAATTCTAAAGTTCATTATGAATTTCCAGACTTGAATTTGACTTTTTTCAAAGAACACCTATCAAAATCTTCTACAATAGCAGTTTTTCAAAGAACACCAGTCAGGAAAGCATTCGCCCAACTATAATAATTGATTCCTGAAACTCAGTAAGTTTTTCTTGTAAAACACAAAAAGTGGGGTGCCTGGGTGGCTAAGTCGTTAAGCATCCAAATCTTGATTTCGACTGAGGTCATGACCTCGGGTTTGTGAGATCAAGCCCCATATCAGGCTCTGCAATGGGCATGGAGCCTGCTTAAGATCACTCTCTCTCTCTCTGCTCCTCCTACCTCCTCTAAAAACAAACAAATACACCAAAAAAAATCATAGAAAGTGTCATGTTTGAGGGCAGCTACAATAATGAATTATTTATAAATCTTTCCATCTCCAGGGTCTAGGACTTTTGATAAATACAGGCTTAATCTACCACATCTAAGAAAACAAAATGTAACGGAAATAATTTTAAAATAATAAGAAAACTCAAATCCAAAATACCATCTTTTCAATTTTATAGAAGAAATTAAATACCTATGTTTTGCTGAATTTTCAATACTATCGTAGTTTTAATTGGTTGTTTTGGTTGTTCATTATCTGTGTTGTCCAATGAAGCTTCAGTATTCATAGAGTAACTCATACAAGCTGCAAGAGAATAATAATAATCAATCCTAATAAAATAGGAATATTCCCATTTTAAAATGAGTTTTTAAAGAACATTATAAGGAACAAATACAGTGAGCTCCATTTTTCTTGAATTTGACATTTTTATAACACGACGAATTTGTTCATTATCAAATGTAGGTGAATTAAATTTCATGGAATATATGTAGGTGAATAAATGGAATAAATGTAGGTAAATTAAATTTCATGAAACAATTTTTTAAATACTGTATATAGTTGTTTTTTTTTTAAATTAATTTTTATTAACATATAATGTATTATTTGACCCGGGGTACATGTCTGTGAATCATCAGGCTTACACATTTCACAGCACTTAACAGCACATACCCTCCCCAATGTCCACAACCCAGCCACCCTATCCCCCCCCCCCCC